>JAUMHP010000015.1:1152728-1180827 GCA_032361065.1 Enteromius trimaculatus | reverse complement strand
ATATGAAAATATAAATCACATAATAAATAAACAATAAATCACAAATACCAACACACACACTGATCTAAAACGTGAATGTAAAAGTATATAGATATTACCTGACATATTTAACGGCAGATTGTTACTCTGTTGTACTTTTTCTTTTCAATATTTACACTTTTGACATTATTGTTTATAAGAGATATTCAGTGCTAAGAGCATTATAAATATGATTAAAGAAGTTGTTCAAAAGCATATTTAGTGCAAAAGTCAACTGCAAATCTCGTATATTTCTCAAGACATGGGGAGCATGAGAAAAGTCGCCCTCTAGTGTAATTATGTGGAGAACACAAGACTGACACTTCGCCTGGGCAAAGATAGTGAATATGTACATACATTTTAGGATACGATGAATAGTTTGTAATATAACTTCCTAACTTGCTATTTTTGTTTGTAATTGTTCAGACACGTTTTAAATGCACTTACCAATTATTCCATGGCCTCTCTCCAGCAAAGTGTGAATAAAATTGATAACTCTTTAGAAGCAAAAACAACAAGCTTTTATTCCATTTGATTTCTTAATAGATTATATGTGACCTAATGATGGCACAAAAAGGCTTCCTTTTTACATACAACAGTCCATTATAATCATCTTTTTACTCCACAATTAGTCTTTTATTGACATCACGCCTATACTTTCTTTGTTACAATGTTACGGTTACAATGGCTAATCAGAGGTGTGCAATACATCTATGTCTGTGATTGGTTACACTGCTCAACGCTCTCAAGTGTTGCCAGAGGCGGACAAAGTACACAAATCCATTACTTGAGTGAAGGTATAGATACTACTGGTCAAATATTACTCCATTTCAAGTGAAAGTTCTCAACACAAATTTTTACTTAAGTAAAACTATAGAAGTACTTGCTTTTAAAAGTACTTGTATTATGTATTATGAGTACATTTCTGGTCAATGCATAGTTTCATTATCGTTACATTGTTTTATGTTATACTGCAATACCTTATAAATATGAAGCAACCTACTGAAAACACTGACTAGCTTGTAATATGACTTTGGGACAGTCATAATCAAATGCTTCTGAGTAAAATATCTCAGAAGTATATTTCCATTGTCATTCACAATATTGAGCACTCCAGGGTGGCTATGAACATGAAATTATTTTTGCTTTACCAAATTTTTGCTTTAATTCTGCAAAATGATGAATATAGAATTTGCATCAGCTGTGTCTTCTTTTTTAACATTTTATTGAATTTATTAAGCACTCGTGTGATGTGCTCGCTTTAACATGTCTTAAGAGAAAACTGGCTCAACTCACCCTCCTCTTCCATATAATTGCTTTAAACAGTGCATTAAGCAATGCAAATGCAAGGTACAGAGCAATAGAATAATTTTTCATATAAGTGATTTGCAGTAACTACTAAATTATTTGTAAAAAAAATATTATTGTTTGCTAGTTTTGCTGTGGGGAAAGTGCAGTGCACCACTGCAGCAAAAACACAGTCCTAGTTGAAATACTAGAGTATGTCCAGATGTCAGACAAAACTCTGCTGACAAGTCCAAGTTGAACTCAAATGTTGGCAGCTCTGGTGTACAGTATGTTTGTTTGATGTGATGCACACTAATGATCTTTAGAGGGTGCACTTGCACAGAGGGATGTCTGTGTTGTGATCTAAAGATGCTTGTTTCTATCTTGTCTCTAACGAAGCCTGGTATTCTGCCCTTGTGAGCTTGGAAACATCATCCAGAAACACATGGTCTCTCTGTGGTACGGAGCTACTGTGTCCACGGCATTCACAAACTGTTCCCCACAGCACCAAACGTACCGCTATGTGTCAGCGGGTATAACATCTTGTCAAAAAGACACAGTGTGAATGTAATCAAAACTGCAGAGTCCAAACACTATTACAGCTTGTTTTATGTATTTCTACAGAGTACAAAGTAGTAGCCTCATAGGCTGCTCTAGAAATGTAATTATGTGGTGTAACATAAGGACTATGGGGGTTGGCAACACAATGGCCTAACAAACACAATGATTTCCATGAATATGAGACCACAAAGTAATCATCTTAAAAATATGATTAAATATGATAAGAAATATCAAGCATGTTGGCTGTGTGAGGTCTGCAGTTTTGGTCTGCTTAACTGTGTTTGTATGCCTGGCTCGTTGCAGTACAGCGTTCATTTGGTACAAACTCTCTAAATCTTATCAAATAAAAACCGAAAGAGGAAAAGTCTTTACAGATAAAAGAGTGCCTCATAAGATTATCGCACATTTTACACGTTTTTCATTAACTTCTTCCAGCGTTTCAATTAAATTGATCTTGTTTGAGAGAGAATGTGCCTGTGGACACCTAAGGGAAACATTAGGTTAAGTAGGCTACAAATGGTTTAATCATTTTCTGATCATTGCCACTTAAAAAGCAATGTGAAAGGCTGATAAGTTGTCACTGGTGCTCTTTGCTGGTTCAATGCATTTCATAAAATCTTTAGTTTACATTTTGCAATTTTAAGTATATTTTCTGCTTTATTTTGGCCCATTAGGTTTATTTTCAGCAGTCATCCAAGAGGTTCATCTGTACTGAATTATTTCTGCTGCTTTTCACATCATTTATCTTTTAGCTAGACTGAACTGGAGTAAGATTAATACCTTTAGTTTTATCTACACCTTTCAGAAATAGTTTCAGCATTTTAAACTGGTACTGGATATGTCTGCATTAGGGCTGAGCAATCTATTCCCATCAGTTCATCTTAAATGTTTTTTAGAAGAGTCTGGAAAAAACGTTTCTGCAAGTTAAGGCCAAACTGACCAGCTGAAACAGACATATATGAAGAAAGCATTTGAAAGACAAAATGTAAAGTGTTTAGTGTGTTTACCAGTTTCTGGTTTCAAGCCGCAGCTGCAAATTTTGTAACGCTTCCCAACATTCCCATGATGGTTATGTAAGCAAGACAAATGCTGGAGAGTCTGGCTCAGAAGAGAGAAATAAACTATGTTGACGGCATCATAAATTGGTTATACAGAACCACTTGAAATGATTTACACGCTTGTCTATCTTTTTATTTGGCAGAGATAGCATTTTCTTGCAAAACTTTGCATTTTGCCTTGCAGATGAATAGATCTGTTATTTTATGTTAAACATTAACGTTTACATGCACTTGTGATTCACTTAATAAAGCAGAGGGCTGGAACATGCTATTAAAGAGGATCCTTAAATGCTCCCAGCTGCTACTGAAACACTGCAAAAAAGGGAGTATGCTGAATATAACCCCTGGAAACTGGTTGGGTGAAGAGGATTGCTTCTTATTTGGATATATTCAGGATGCATCGAATGCTGTAAATAGGAAACAACGATTAGGACTTTATTATTTACAATAGACCTCAAATACAGTTGTAGATGTGATTGAAAAATATACCAGTCTCCAGTCTTCATGAGGCTGATGGCATCGTTGACCTGCTCCAGACTCATTTTGTGGGTTATGAACTCATCAAGCTTTATTTTGCCGGTCATGTAGTCGCAAACCAGATTTGGAACAGAGTCCTTGCTTTTAAAACCTTTACACAACCAGAAATCAATGTACTGTATGCACAAGCATGTTCTCAAGTTCCTTAAAAGCATTAACTGACACCATGATTACCTCCAAACAGAGATCCTTTCCAGGTTTTCCCAGATATGAGCTGAATTGGCTTTGCAGAGAATTCCTTCACATCAGTCCAGCCAACCAAAACACTCACACCCCAGCCTTTAACACATGACTCGAGCGCAGTCCTCTGAGGTCAAAGATTCACATACATTTTAAGTACTGAAAGCTTTTAAATGAGTTAGTAAATAAATGAACCTTTCACAAACGTGTCAGGCAGGTCTTACCATTACTTCAGTGTTGCCCACACACTCGAGTGAGAAATCCACTCCTCCATTGGTAAGTTCTGCCAGCACTTCAGAGATGGGTTTATTGTATGCCTTGGGATTCAGAAAATCAGTGGCACCAAAGACCTTTGCCTTCTCAAACTTCTGATCATTAATATCCACAGCAAAGATGCGGGAGGCTCCAGCGTTTTTACAGCCCATGACTGCAGCCAGTCCTACAGCACCCAGTCCAAACACTGCACACACTGAACCTGGTGTGACCTTCACACAAACACATGAATTACTAGTGTGAAGCATTTTAACGTTCACCTTTCAAACCACAAATACCAGTTGGACATTTATTCATATATATCCACTCAATGACATTCACATAGTTGTCTATAAGCCACTCTTGCTGTGTGCTTAGGGTGATTGTCCTGTAGAAAGGTGAACCTTCTCCTCAGTCTGAGCTTCTGAATGCTCTAAACTAGTTTTTCATATCTCTATATTTTGCTGCACTGAGTGTTCCTACTACTCTGACGAATCCCTCTGAAAAAGAGCCCTACAGCATGAGGCTGACACCAGGACACTTTACTACTGGGATGCTACTCTGATGAGCAAAGCTTGTTTCCTTCAAGTATGATGCTTTGAATTGAGGGTCATCAGACCAGAAAGTCTTGTTCTCTGCGTTCTAACCGACTCCTAATTAATGTCATTGGCATAAAAATTTACAATAAAAAGTCTGTACGTCTGCTCAGACCCTGAAGTTTTTATAAATATGTGTTGGATATATATATTGTGAGTTTGCACTTCCTCAATGATAGTAAAAGCATGTTTGGCGTGCTGTTGGGGACGAGCTGGAAGTTCGGTGAACCCCGAGCCGTAGTAACGAGAGCCCTAAATGAGGGCGTGGCTTGGAGTCCGGCTCGAACCCTGCGTGCCCCCACGTGGAAGGAGCGAACGGCGGAGAAGGGGAGGCGGAGGGAAATGCAAAAACGAGATGCGAAAGGGAAGGAAACTGGCCTATTTATAGTGGAGAAATAGTGACTGGATGGGGGCGGTGCTGATGTGTGGCTTGGCACTAACCTGTTTCTGAGCTCTACAGGCAGGTAGGTAAGAGTCTCAGGTAAGTGTATGAATACTTATGCAAAAGGAATCAATTTAGATATTTATATTTAATAAATTTGCAAGACGTGAAAAAACGTGTTTTGTTTTGGTTTACAATTACGGTGAATGAAATGTAAAATGATGAGGAACGTTTTAAAATGTTCTTCAGATGTTAAAGGTTCTTTATAGAAAAAGGTTCTTCTACGGCAGGGGTAGGCAATTTCGGTCCTGGAGGGCCGGTGTCCTGCGGAGTTTAGATCCAACCCTAATCAAACACACCTGAAGCACCTTTTTTTTTAAAGAGTGTAGTTATGAATACTTTTAGTCCAAAAGGCCAAAATATGTGACCTACTGAGGTCACTGCCTTTGAAATGATACTTTTATAAAGAGAAATGAGAAACGTCTATAAATGAGCCAGTGAATTATTCACTCAACCATATTGCTTGTACAAACAGATTGTACACTGGGGTTTGAAAGCATCTGGGGGTTATTAAATTAAGAAACACTTAATAAAAAGTTAAATAATACATTTGTTTACCTGCATGTCTTGATTAACTGATATTAAAGCACCATGCCCTGGAAAAAGTAAATATTTAATTTTTTGTTTCTTCATAAGCTGTATAGCACAGCTGAGATAAACATTAAACCTTTAATTTTGTCAAATGTTTTCTTAGTGTCCTTGTGCTCTCTTTCTTTAAAATGAATGGCCCTTGATTCATCATTTTGTAATAAGAAGCAAAAACATTATTTCAAGTGGAGCTTAAGGATCCAGATACTTCTTGAGTGCACACATCTATACACACCCCAGCTGTGTTGACAGCAGCTCCATAACCGGTAGAGATGCCGCAGCCAAGCAGACACACACGCTCGAGTGGGGCATCATCATGAATCTTGGCCACAGCAATCTGGTTGATGACAGTGTACTCAGAGAAGGTACTGGTGGCCATGAACTGTAGAATGGGCTGACCCCGGCAGGTGAAACGTGTTGTAGGATCAGACATAATGTCATGATATTTGCTTGACCTGCAAGAAAAAAGGTACATTCCCAAAATGCAAGTGAATGTAATAGAATGTAAAAAGTTGTTATGTTGTTTGCATTTCTTACCAATTGCGGTCACACAGGTTTGTTTTTGGACACTTGCAGAACCTGCATTCTCCACACTGAGAGAGGAACAGTGGAATGACCTTATCACCTGTTCACCAGAACAGAAAGTGTTCAGATAGGTACCAATAAAAGATTAAATTCAGAAGACATGAGAGTGAGCCATGAATTTTTTATTTTTGAGCGAACTATGCTTTTCAGAAAGAAATTAAGACTTGGAGATGTAGTTTTATTTCGTGACCTGGTTTGAACCCAGTGACTCCAGGTCCCACACTCTCCACCACACCAGCGCCCTCATGTCCGAGGACAGTGGGAAAACCCCGCTTGTCCTTCCCTTCAAACAGGTGGTAAAGGTCGGTGTGACAAACACCTGTAGCTACAACCTTGAAAACAAGAGAAAAACACGTCAACCAGTAACGGTTAACAACATAAATGAGATTTGACAACTTTCATGATACAGTTCCCACCTTAATTCTTATTTCTCCTTTCTGAGGTGGGGCGACTTCTATTTCCTCCATCATCAGAGGCGCATTGGGCTCCCAGGCAACAGCAGCCCGACATTTGATCACCTTTAGCACACAGAACAACTTGGTTCAGTATGTTTTATAGATATTTAATGGTTGACTACAGATGTTTATATAACCGCAGTGCTCGAGCGGTCGCATGAGCTACACTCTCCAACTGTAGTTGGAGGTTGTCCAGCTGTTTGGCTTAAGCCAATGGAAACATTAAACATCTGTTTTTAGAGCCACAAATATCTGTGATTTCACAATCAAGGGTAAATATTAACTTGGATGAAATTGCCAGAACACTTTTGTTTGTAGTTGTAGCGTAGCTTAATAGTTTCCATTTGGCTGTAAACTGGCAGAATGACCAATAAAAACAACAGAAAAATGTTTTTTTTTTTTTTTTTAAACATGCAATTTTTACTGCATTTTTTTTTTTTTTGGATTTTATATTTGGCAGTTTTTCATATATTGCATTAGCTATACTCTATATTATATACAGTACACAAGCTACCACATGTGATACAAGACATTTATTTTGCATGTTTTTCTCAAGCTTAAGTTTTTTGGCTTATATTTTTAAAGCATAAGATACATTGGATGGCTTTAAGCATAATTTCATAACATTCTTATGAGAGTCTCTTTAAAATGTTAGCATTACATTGCTCAGATCAAATTTATTTCCACTGTAAACTGTTCCTCAATAGATCAACTGAAATAAGCTTAAATGTATAAAGGGATTGGAGTCGTATTAAAAATGCATTAACTGCTCTGCAGCACAAATAAAGAAAGACCAAAAGACAAGTTTACAAACCTTTCCTGCAGTGGCCATTTCCCAACGCACTCGTATTGCTGTGATGAATGCAAAGAGGCAGATATTCTTTGGTGCTGGTTTTTATACTCTGGTATAATGTGGATGTAGCAATCTCCCTCCTCTCTCTCTCTCCTCTCTCTTTCTTTTACTGAAATAAGACTGCAACTTAAAATAGCAAATACATATTGAGAGTATTTAAGATTTAGTATTTAAATTTTCTTCTTAATTTAGGGTTATACATGAAATGCTTTCAAAGAGACTATATGTAAATTTTATAAAAGAAGTATATATCTGGAACCCCTTGCCAGTAATGCATTTTCTGAAAGCATTGTTTAAGTAGATCATATATATGAGTTTTTTAATGATCTATAGCAATGCTTTTGGGAGATACAACTTGATGGAATTCTGTGTAATAACTGTGTGACAACAAATTATTTCAAACAATGGTAGTTTTTATTATGATAACCCAGTTCAAGTACATTGCAGAATGATTGAAGATATAAATTCTTTCAAAATAAATGAAACAATCTAAAACCCAACACCACCCAAAAATAAAGCATTGTGACATACAGAAAGAAAAAATTTGGTAAAATTAATTTATGGCATATATTAACACTGAAAGTTTTGGCATTGTACCTGCAGTTATGAATAATGAATTGTAGTATTACACACCAAATAAAGTTTTTAAATCAGTACCAAAAAAAAAAAAAAAAAAAAAAAAAAAAAAATCACAATCAAATGTTATTTGCGTGAAGTGAAGTCGTCTTGCAAAGATATTCACAGTTACATAAAAAGCAGCTTAATCTTGCTTAAAAAGTTAGAATTCATTCAATAAATTTCAAATGTATTATTTCATAAAGAAAACACTTAAGTGCAATAAAAACAGGCCTTTTCATACTTATGATCCCGAATATGGGTCATAACGCATAGCAAAATTTGCATAAAGAATATTTCCCTGTTATGAAATTATCCTTTGATTTCATTGATGCGGATATTGCAACATGAATCTTCGGAAAAAAAAAAAAAAAGACATGAGCAGATTACAATAAAATCAAGTAAAAAAACAAAATCAAATGGGAATTTACAGCACATATTTTAGGTGTTTTATCACAAAAGGTTTGATTTTAATACAGTGTCTTCCTCTGCTCAGACTATTTGAGCATTTTATTTAATTCATACTTACAATCCCAGCAGCCCCAAAACATTCACATGCAGTAGTATAAACACATTCAAGTTTTAACACACAATGATTATTATTCCCTGGTATGTTTCCCAAGACATGTTTAGGGGAAAATGAGGAAGGTTGCCCTCTAGTGCAATTGTGTGGAGAATGCAAGACTGATACCTGGGCGAATAAGAGTAATACATTCAACAACGGTAATGACCGTATAACCGATATGTACAGCTGTCATTAGAATCTGGTTGTGCACCCATTGTGTCAATGCAAATATTGAAGGGAAGCATGCTTTTCACAAGTACCTTTCACAGCTAACATACAGTTCACACAGACCAAAGGAATCATTCCCGTAGTAAATCCTCTGATTATCTTCATTAACTCACCCACATTAAAAGGCAAATGACACAGACCCAAATATACGGATCAGGTTAAACTTTCAAATGACATTCACAAAGCTCATCTGTTATAGAAAGGAGTCTCTCCTCTCTTTCACTGGCACTGGATGTGGGTGGCAAATTAACCTTCACCTGTCTGTCTACGTTCACGTCTGTTATTTTTGGATATAAATGATAATAATGCATAGAGTTCCCACAAGACCAAGGGCTTGGATACCCAGGAACCAGAGCAGCATCCAAAACACCAGCACGACCACAGGCTCTACGATCTTCTCTCCAAAGTAAAGCTGAGTAAAACCAATGCCCCTCAAACACTTATTGACCTCCCCGAAAAGAGTGCCCAGCCTCTCGCAGTCATCCACCATTGGAGCCTCTGGCTGTGGCTCTGCTACAGAGTGACTGTGTGGTCTTTCTCTTCCCCTGAGGTCATTCTGAAAGCAAAGACAGTTCGACTACATCACACAATGCTTTTTTAAGGCAAATCTATGGTGGCCGAGAGAGCTCAACGCGCTGCAACTTTATAAAACACATGCAAACAGAAAAAAACATGCAAATCCTCACAACTAAAAGGTGAGGTTTTTTTGTTTATTTTAACAACCTGATCATACGGTCTTTTGGATATTATTAGACTAATCTGACGACTTACACACTTAACTGCGAAACATTATTTTAATGCTATTTTAGCTAGAGTTACTCTCCGATGGGTTCCTCACCTTTTGAGGTCCCCTTGACACATTTCCGTTGATATTTGTGCTATTTGCAGCGCGTTTCTGTGTGTGTTTGGTTGCGTTGCGAGAATTTGCAGCGCCTGTGTTGCCAAACTGATGAAGATGTTTTCTTAATGTGTTGTCGTTTTTTCTGTTTGCATGTGTTTTTTTTTAAGTTGCAGGGCGTTAAGCTCTCTCGGCCACCTTACAAATCAGAAAGAGAAAAAGACTGTACAAGATGACACCACATGACCATGGTGGTATGTGTGGGAGTTTGATTATATGTATGCATGTAGTCATGCTAAATATAGGCAGGCAAAAAAAAACAGTTTGGTATACTTGGATTTCATTATTTAGCTAAAGCAAGCTGAAAAGAGATATTTTTGAGGCTTAACAGATTACACTGAATGCCATGAATATCATGTTATAGCTAATGAATGTGACAACACCGTTGTATTCATAGAGCAAGGCTGCTGCTTGATGTAACAGTTAGAAATCTCTTGACTAAGAAACGGAGAGTATGAAGTTCAAGATAAAACTAAACGAGTGTTGCGCCATTTCCGAGCAAAAGTAAAAGAAATTACGTCATGTACTCTCATGGAACTGTTTTTTGTTATTATTTTTAAATATTAAATTATTATTATTATTTTTAAATCTCAGCTAAATGTTTTGTAGAGCTGGATCAGATTTGATACTCTTACCTGTTCGTTGTGTGCGGGTCTGACAGGAGCTTCATGTTGGCAACGACATCCGCTTCGTTCTCTCGTTGCGTTTAAGGCATCACGATGACGTACCTCCGTATCATTTACGATCCGATTAGTTCTTGACATATTTTTCTTTTTTATTTAACACAAAATGGTTAGTGCTGACCTGAGATAGGGCCGAAGGGCTGCGAGCCAGATGGCTGCTGGCGATACTTCCGGTCTTGGCTGTCAACAGAAGGGACATCTTGACGTCACGAGTCACAGTGCAGTCAAAATAAAAGATTTATCATCCAAAATAGTAGGAATAATTGCAATATGTTTATGATAACCTTCATAATGGGCAAACATGAATGAATTAACAGACTGAACGATATATATCGATTACGTAGCGTTGATAGTCGTAAACAAAAAAATCTGTATTTATGCAAGATTGAATTTTCTAGCCTGTTTCACAGTATAATTATTAATTTATAAATATGCACGGGAAATGTATACAGTTATTGAAGCGCACGGCTGTGTGTCAAAACCTAATGAGCTACCTACGCAGTCAACATTTGGGGGCGTCGTTTCCGCGAATCGATTCTTTTGAACCGGTCAAAATAAACAATTCAGTAATCGCATTTCGGTCTGCCATACTCAAAATGCTCAAGTAAATTAACAAATAGTTACTTATGTTTGCTTATTAATTTTATGTTTATTATAATTTTATTGAGTTGACTTGGCATCATTTAGCTAATAAAAACATGAATATAATTAGCAACATTAAACTACTAAAATTAATATAGGTCTACATCGAAATTATATTATAAAATATACAGAATTTAGATTGAATTAATTTAGTTTTTACTTGTGTTACACCTTTTTGTAGATGCAGTTTTTGATCCAATTATAAAAAGTCAACATATTTTAAAGAGTCGGTGAGAACTGTGAACTGGTTGGTGTTCATTATTAAGATTCAAAAGAATGATTCATTTACGCATCGGTCACAGTTCGTCTAAACAGTTCGAATCCTTTCTGATAGGCGTCTCGCTGTAAAGTTGAGACACAGTTTGTGATTCGCTCTTTCGGCACTGCGTCAGCCAATCAGAGGGCAGCATGAAGAGAAGCGTGAACGTCCCTTATGAGGCCTGTGAACGACTCACGTAAAATGGCGACGGCGGAGCCGGTGAGTCAATAAACTTCTCAAAGATTATTTTACACTTCCCAGTCCTTCAGCGCTACGCTAAAAATACCTGTCCCTTATAATACGTTTATATTTCTTTTTAGGCGAAAATTAAGTTTAAATGTCTTCCTCTGTGAACTTTCAAAAAGTTTTTCAGCATATTTGAATGGGGTGGCTCAACAAGTTTGGCTGAAAGTTGACGAGGCTTGTTCCAGTCGCGTGGATTACTTTTCCAGATGTCTGCTCGTCACCGCTACCCTATATGCCTTCAGTCACACTTGTTTTTCTTTCGTGAACAAAGCGTCCCCATCACAGCATAGCTGTCAAAAATTAAGAAAGTGAAGTGAATTGTAACGACACCAAGCTGCATCAATCTATGAAAGCTGTGACAAACCATAGTTTATTCACAGCTGTTACAATCTACGATTAAGCTTAAGTTTGACACGTTAAATTAATTATAAGTGTATAAATTGGTATTCACATTTTATCTAAACTGCTCACCAACGCGCTAAGAATAATAAATGGCTGTAAACACACGGAGATCTCACACAAAGCTCGTGTTGGGTTCAAGTTAAGCCGAACTAACATCAGATACAACACCATCACATTAAACTGCCAGGTATTGCACTGGTCCCAGCTGCTGAATTAGTTCTATTTTGGATGCTTAAATAAATGAGGACAATAAAGGAACATTGCCTACAGTCTTTCTATTTTGTCAGCACTGTGAGTGTGCTGGCTGCTGTGATGTGAACTTAAATGTATTGGGTTTAAACTAATCTTTTAAAGCTTCTTGTGCAGGAATTAAACTCAATTTCTTGTAAGAGTGAAGAGGGGAACTCAGAGGAGACCAATCAGGAGATTGTCAGCCCTGAGAGCTACATCAAACACCCCCTACAGAACAGGTCGAGTGAATGAATGCACTTGTTTTTTAGGGATGAGTGCACTTGTTTTCAAATAATGTGCTAGCTTTAAATGTCTTTAAATTGTCTTTATTTATTTTTTCTTAAAGGTGGACTTTATGGTTCTTCAAAAATGACAAGAGTAAAACATGGCAGGCCAATCTCAGACTGATCTCCAAGTTTGACACAGTAGAGGATTTCTGGGCGTAAGTTTTATTTATTTATTTATTTATTTTTTATTTTTTTTGAGAAATATACATATATTAAAACACATTTCTCCCTCCTAAATGAATTGACTAGTCTGATAGATTTTATGAATCTCTTTATAGGCTTTATAACCACATTCAGCTCTCCAGTAATTTGATTTCAGGATGTGACTACTCACTTTTCAAGGTAGGCTTTCATCATAACTGCTGCCATTTTATGTATTTAGTGTTCGGTCATCATCATTAAAGCGCAACGAGATTTTGCCCAATAAACGCACATTGCCATGACTTCAAGACTGAATAGACCTTGAGCAAAGATCATTACTGACCAATCGCACTTCAGCATCCGTTGCATTTTCTATATTATCAGATAAGCTGTTGCTCTTTTTTAATGTACGTCAGTATGTTAGAACCAATTTTACAGAAATGGTCCACAACTATGGTGAAAGGTTAATAGTAGATACAAGAACATATGACTCGTTATTCCTCATCATTGATTCTAATAACCCACATCATAATATAATAGTAGCACTTACCTTTTTATTACCTTGTAGTCCTGTATATAGAAATTTCCAGTGGGATGTTATAAAGGAGGATAGGGTATAGGATCAGTTGCCAAAAGAGTAGCATTTATACACATTTGCATTTGTGTATTTCTTTTTCTTTGTTGGTGGTTTTTTAGTGCTTGTTTACTGTCGCTTGCTGCTTTTTAGAGGTAGTGTACGAGAATCTCCAGATTACCGAGGACTTTGCTTTGTGCTTGGGTTGCAGGATGGTATCGAGCCAATGTGGGAGGATGAGAGGAATAAAAGAGGAGGCCGCTGGCTCATCACTCTCAACAAGCAGCAGAGGAAGTATGACCTGGACCGCTTTTGGTTGGAAACTGTAAGAGTTCTGAGTTAGTCACTAAACGCCCCCTCAACATACACGCAAGTAATTCATGTACTTCAGTAGCCCTGACTCTCTAATGTTCACCTGTGTCACACCTACAGCTGCTGTGCCTCATCGGTGAGGCCTTTGACGACTACAGTGATGATGTATGCGGGGCTGTAGTCAACATCCGAACAAAAGGAGATAAAATCGCCGTCTGGACAACTGACTACGAAAACAGAGAGGCTATAACGCACATAGGGTGAGACTCTCATGCTTTTATGCTACATGTAAATGAAAACATACTCGGCTGGTTACAACGTGTTATTGTGTTTGTTTGGCAGGAGGGTGTACAAGGAACGATTAAGCATCCCTATGAATATGACCATTGGCTACCAATCTCATGCTGACACAGCCACTAAGAGTGGCTCCACCACTAAGAACAAGTTTGTGGTCTGAATATCTTCAAGGGCCTGGATCTTGTCTCTCTCTCTTTCTCTCTCTCCTGTCTTTTTCTCCGCCTCTTAAAACCAAAGCAACAAAAAAAACAAAAAAAACTGGACTGAACTGCCATGAAAGCCCCCCTGAAAGTACACTTTTCCCAAAAGCCCAACACACACACTCCTGGACTTCAACTTGCACAACCAATGAGGTTTGCAGCACAGACATAATTTGAAAATAACAGTATCTCTGCTGCTTGTTACATTCACACACGTTTTAAGTATTACTTCTGTATCATGCTACACTACACAGTGTTCACCCTGAGAAAAAAAAAAAAGAACATGCGCGTAATGAAGTCAATGTTTACCCCTGGCGAGTCTTGTTCAGAGTTTGTAAAGTATTTAATATAGTTTTTTTTTTTTTTTTTTTTTAAGAAATTGTCAATTTATTTAATGGCAGAGGAAAGGAAATGTTCGGAAGTGTTCTTTTATCCAGCAGTGCCTAATGAACATAAACATTTTAATTTATTCAGATTAATCATCAACAGTTCATTGAGATGGTGTCTGGCCATTGAGCGAATGTAATCAAGCTAATCTTCATAGAGCTGCCTTACGTCTTTAAGCATTAACTTGATTAAATTTGGGGGTTTGCAATTCAAGATAAGTGTTTTTATATTGCGCATTTTTGATGCATCATAAGTTTACATTCCTTGTTAGAATAGTAAACTGGGATTTGTTTTGCAGTGCTGTAACAGATGTGCTTGTCATTGGCTTGAGTTGGCTCTTTAGTAAGATAGCAGCGTTATCAAATAGGCCCTGAAAATAAAATAGATTTATGTTGATTCAGTTTATTTCACTGAAAAGGGAAAAAGAAATCTGTGTATTCATCACCACAGTGTTGCAGGATGTTAATTGGCAATTAATTCAGAACATAAAACCTCACCATTATAGATCAAAGAGGTAGCATACATATCTTGACTGAGGAGAAGAAGCAGAAAAACATATGTTTATTAATAAAGTTAATGTATTTTCAGGTAGAATCAGAAGTTTATCCACAATATTCTGCAATTTGTGACACCTGACATACTCAACTTTTTGTAGCTCACTCCATCCTTAGCAACGCTTTCAGTTTTTGGTTTTTAAAGAAATTTAGATTTTAAGAAATAATAAGATTTAGATTTGAAAACTCGCATTCAATAAGTGAGTCACCATTGAGTTCCTTGTTTGCAGTGGCTCTGAATGAAGGTTTGCAGTACACTGTATTCCATACTCATCACACCTCACTCTAGTGTCAGGGCAAAAGCTGATTGTGCTCACACAGCCACATTATTTTCTAAATCCAATAATAGTATCTATTTAACTAAATTCAAAGAGCTCAGAATAAATTAAAGGTATCAGGCAGTAGACTTTGATCAGTGCTGTACTATGAACGTGGCACCGCCAGATGCTAGCTGCTGGAGCAAGGACGAAGGGTTACTGCAATCACATGAAAAGAAAATAAATAATGATTTATTAGAGAGGACTTTGTTCAGAATCAAACCAGTGTTCAAACCGAGATTTTCTATTCATCTCAAGGACAGCTGATCAATACAGGCAGTTTTAGGGTTCTGTGCTTTCCATCCCCCTAAGATTGAGAAAAAGGCATTTATTTAGTCAGAAATACAGTAAAACATACATTTAAATATATTTACATTTACATTTTTATACATTTTTTATGATACTTTACTGTTTTTTGAGAAATTAAATGCACCCTTGCTAAATAAAATAATATTTTATTGATGCATTACTTTTTAATTTAATGATACTTTTTCAAATAAGTAACACTAGTTACTTTGTTTGCCATGTCAGGACTGACAGCTCTTGCGTTGCGATGTTGAAAGAAATCGGGAGTAAGTGCAGAGGCGTTGTGAGCTGTGTAAAGGTTATGCTTATTTTAGTTCTAGACTAAATATGAACATTTATTTACTCATCTTGCCTGTACAAAAACTGATTAAGTATTAAAATGAATAAAAACAGTAAAATGCAAACTTATAATATATTAAAGCACTGGGAAAAAAATGTATTTAAGGTAAGTGGTAGCAATCAGTTTATTTTAGCTGCACAACGGACTGCGTAACTAACCTTTTTTTTATGTGCCTAAAATAAATAGTTTGCAACACTTACCTTTACATTTATTTTTCAGTGAACCTGCAATGACTAAATATGTTAAACTAGACATATAATTTATGTATTTCTATTAATCAAAAATAACAATTTAACAAAAAACAAGTTAATTGTGTACCATATTACTTTTATAGGGGGTAATGCAATGTTATAATGTAAAAGTAACTTTCCTCAACGTTGATCAGTGAATGAACAGATGCTTTTAATAGTTAAACAACATGAGAGGAGCCGTGACAAATCAACTTTCACGACTACAAATCTCATTTTAACCTAAAAGACTATTCTGACTAATTTAATGGCTGAGATCCAGGGTCGATAATAACAGCAAAAAGTGATGCATGCAAGTGTCAATAGTCTTTAATATCATTTTGATGTCCTTTGGTTGTTTATGTGGTACTGGACATCAGAATAATGAGACGACAGTCTGATGTGCTGTTTGAGCTTCCTCGCTTCACACCTCTAGCATCTCTAATGAGAGACCCTTGAATCAGTCTTAGTGACCCTCACAAAACTCTAATGAGGAGCACGCAGTTTGCTCACCAATTACCGGTCTCAAGCAGATGGAAAGAGATGCAGTGCTGAAATCTTAATTTAGATGTCAGTTGTGCATGTAGTCTTAATACTCGTTATGTGTGTATAGATGCATAATCTGAGATGAAAGTTTGGTCTTTGAAAATGGAGGACTCGTTGGAATGAAAAGCTAATAACAGTCAGACCTCTGAACTGAGGTGAGACTAAGATGGGCAGTGAGGGTATTACACAACCGAATACCATAGTATAAATGGTTATTCACTAGGCAGGATGCTCTTGGGCTAAGTCATGTCTTATTACTTTACATGTTTGTTCTTGCCTCTAGCTACCAGAGAGCACGGAAGCATCTTTATTGTTGCTGCAATCGTGGCATGTGGCTTGGGGTTTTTGCCAAACATTTTCAGTATTTCGACACTGGATGTCAGTGATATACAGTAAGTATGTATGGAGAGTATGACTTCCAGAATTTCTCTGAATATGTTATCTATAATGTGTGATTTTAGGTGAAATACAGGCAACGGTTTATATCTTTGGTATTGTAACTAGCTCTTTTGGCCTTAGTGCATTTCAAATGGTCCTGTCAAATAAATTTTTAAAAGTATAAATATTTCATGTTGCTCAATTAATATGAACTCATAAAAGATGCAAGCGAAGTGATTATTCCAAAAGTGGCAGGATACCTTTGAAAGAGATGGATTTTAGCATGCAGTGTGTGTTTTTATATATATTATGTTTATATATATTTTATGTACTGTATACATTATGTTTGTGCACACATATGCATTCATATATTACCGTTCAAAAGGGATCAGTAAGACGTTGCAGCATTTTTTTTTAATGAAAACTCTTATGCCTTCTTATTTGAACAAAGTTACAGTAAAACGAGTAACACTGTGAAAAAAATGCTTATATTTTAATATATTTAAAAACTTAATTTATTGCAGTGATGGACCATTATTACTCATTACTCAAGTCTTCAGTGCCATGTAACCTCTCAGAAATCAATCTAATATACTGATTTGCTGCTGTAGAAACATTTGTTATTGTCAGTTGTGATGCATTCGATTTTTTGTACAATTTTCGATTATTTCTTTTTAAGAAAGCAGCATTTAGAAATCTATTCTAACATTATAAATCTCTGAATTAGCAATTGCATACAAAAAATAAAAAAATAAAGTACTGACTCCAAACTTTTGAATAGTAGTGCGTGTAGTTATAGTGTAATATAATTATGATTGCATAATGTTTAGATTTAGTGGCATCCTCATTTACATGCTTCCATAATTGTTGCTTACACAATATTAACTTTCCTGTGCAGCATTTTCATATGCCAATAACCTAAATGTGAAAGTAATATACTTGAGCATTTGGGAGGGAATATTGTGAGATACACATCTATGAATATTATGATTAATGGCCACAAGATGGAGACTCAACCTTCACTTTGTCTCTGCCAATTAGTCACCCCCTCACTGACTTGAAGAGCTGAGGCCTGAGATCGCTGCCGCTGAGTTCACATGACTTCTCTGTTTTTTTGAGGAAGCGTATGTTTCTGTTCTATCAATCCCTTTTTTTTAATTTATATAGCGATACAATACAGATTGTAGCAAAAAACGGAAGAGAGTTCTATTTACTTTTAATGCTAAAATTTTGCACAGCATCTGCTTGCAGTAAAATAAATGTTAAAATGTTATGCACTCGTGTATTTTAACTGAATTCAGCATGCTGTGTTCAGGTATAAAGTGCCATCCCTATTTATAAATGTTACATAAATCACAGTCCTAGGTTTACCAAAGGCTGATTCATGTTCAAATTTGTATCTATTTGCCTTGTTCTTTAGATTAATATCTGCACTGCCCAATAATTATTCCATTTTCTAAAATGTCTCGCTCAATATCCGAGCACAGCACGACCCCTAAATGCTTTCCCGGCCGTTATTAGACTGCTGACAGATGAGTTTCTATTTCTTTTATGAGGCAAGGGGTGAGAAACCGAATTGTCCGCATCTTGGAAACGGCACTCTGTCACACACACTGTTAAGTGTGTTTCGGTGGAAAGGATTGCTCGTGGCAGGAGTCCCTCGAGGCTTCGTTTTGATGTGCTCTGATGGTTTCCCATAGCAACCGACTGGCCAGTGAACGGCTACATATGGAGTGTGTGTGAGAGTTGAGGAAATGTGTTCTGTTCACACTTAAACTCTGACACACGATGGTGGACAGTTCTCACTAGCGCTTCTTTTTTGCACGGCAGATGTGTGAAGAGACGTTAATGAATGTATCTCATTCTGGGCTCGGTTTTTTAATGTCAAAGTGAGCCGTTGTGTCTCTGCGTCTTGGTTTGTTGCTTTCAAACGAAGACGTCTGAAATGATCAAACATGCAAGGAAACATCAAAGCTTCTCCTGCATAATTAAATTGGTTGTTTTTACATTTGTTTACTTTAGAATGTTTCATTCTTTATTCATAACCGAGAAGTAAAACAATTGTCTCCTCAAATGCTGTCAGTTCAGTGCATCAAGCCTTTTTACTGCTGACTTCAGTCATGTTTATGTGGGAACATGATAGGTGACATGTCATTTCTGTGCCTCAAGCAGAACAAAAAAATAAAGTTATATACAATATGTATGTAAGAGTGGAATGGCAAATATAGTTTTTGCTCTTGTTTCAACCGTTTACTATTTGTTCGAGCAGATGCAATTGACAGTTTTGGGAGTGAATGCATTTAATGTTAATTTGAGTGTGAACAGGCTACAGGAGTCACTCCTGAACCACATGGCTGCCCTAGTGAAAAATAAATATACAAAACTCTATTTAAAATACATTTGTTTCATGCTTTTACACAAAGTAGTGCTAAAGTCCAACTAAATGTACACTGAAGTACATTTGATTATGCTAATGTGGAACTGTTGGAAGTATACAGTATGTTAATAGATTTCAGCTATACTAAGTGTGAAATAAATGTATTTTAAATATTTCACTGCTTTACTAGGGTGCTAACAATAAACATGGATGCTAACAGATTATTCTCCGGCTATTTGTGACTAAAGCAATATTAGTAACCTGAGGCATCTCATCATTTGGAAAGTTTTTCTTCTCATTAAATGGCATGCTCTCTTTGGGCAGTAATGGATCACCATTAGACCGCAGGGCTGTTAGAGAGAGACAGGTGGATGTCAAAATTTGCGAATAAGTCAAGACACGTACCTCAGTCTCTTTAATTTGCCAGCACTGCTCAAGGTGAAGGAAGACCCACATAGACGAGCTGTCAGTGTCCAACAGAGAGAGAAGCATTACTGCATTAACAACTAGTCGTTCAGGTTGGTTCTGTTCACAGTATTCTGGTTTTATATTTATTTGGTTTAGTACCATATGTTGGTTACGTATGTTTTAAAGCATGTTTTAAAGTGCTCCTGAATTGCTCTTAAATCGGTCCTTGTAGGACCAACTAAGGATCAGCTTAAACAACATTGTTTGAATAAATTTGGTTGTAGATTGCAGTTGTTGAGTGTACAGAACAAGATTAAGCAGTCAAACTAGGAGTGACTCTGGATTGAGCTGCAGTGTGAACGTAACGTTTCTTCTTTTCTTCACATGTGTTTGAATGTTTCAAAGTGAAAACTTTTACAGACACCTAAAAGCAATAGAGACTGCACTTTTGCTCGCACCAAACAGAATGCGATTTTCTTTTTGTATTGTTGTAATGTGAAGTCTAGCCTGCCCAGGCTTCACTGTAATTGTCTCTGGGTGTATCCGGCTTCGCATGTGTGGGATTCCTTCTCCTGGAATGTGCAATCACAGTAAGCTTTCATCTCTTTGATATCAGATCAGCATGACAGAATCAGATGATAGAGCTCTACAATTACAGCTGCACCTTTGAAAACACATTTGGCATTCGGCAGAGCACATGCAGCATACATTGATGCCCCAGATACCGTCGTCTAACTCGTTACTATCAGATCATATACATCAAGGCTTCATCTGTATGGCCGACAACCTCTTCTGTCAATTATTCTCTCGTTAGCGAGGCTTAAACCTGATGGGGAGTGGCTTAATTATAACACCCTCTACACTGTGCACAATTACTAGCTGTAGAGTCCTTTGTTTAGCATGTAGAATGAAGAGCCTGTCATAACTCCCAAAGGCAGATTGCCATCTACACCATGTTAATAGGAATTAGACATGGCATTTTGTGTTACCTAAAGTACCATCAGGGAATCTGCCCTCGCTTCGTCCCCTCAGCAGGGTTTCGTATTGAAGCTCATATTGCTGGACAAGCGAGCGCTTTGTAATCTTAGAAAAGGCGGCGGGTTTAAGGCATTTGGCTGCAGCTATTTTAATCTGAAGGCTGGAGCATTAAGTCAGACGCACGATGGAGCAGTAGAAGGGCCTCCCTGAGGGCTAGCCGGTTACACGAGTAAAGCTCAGTAGGAGAAAGCGAGAATATGTGCATGCAAATCAGCACGGGTCCCTCTTTTAGTGAAACGGTACTTCTCTTTTATGCCAAACTGAATCAAAAGTGCTGTGCGGTTTTTGTCGTAGGACTTCACCAATGCCACTTCTTTCTTTCTGTCTCTATCTCATGTCATTCACCTTACACTCCCTTCATGGGTGAATATCTCCATGACGACCCCATCCTCTGTCTCTCCATCTCCGTTCTCTCTCTCTCTCTCTTTCTAGTGTGCGTCATGAAGATGAAAAGTGCCTAATCCCCTTGTGGAACTCAGTCTAACAGACACACATACAGAATCCCTGCTTTTGGGAAGACGTCACACACAAGCGCGTCACTCTCTCAGAGTAAGCGCGGCTTTACAGCGGGAAGCGGCGGCTGGAGAGGGAAGAAGAGAAAGAGGGAGGGTGGCGATAAATGCTTATTGTTCTTGAGGAGCCTGAACTGGAGGTGTGGCATCTGCCGGGCGTTGTCGTGGAGACAGAGTGCTGGCTGTTCCCTCTTCCTCTTAGCTGATCGCTCAGACGCTGATCACAGGAACGCTGATACTTATGGCATCTAGAACAGCAGCCACAGGTAACCAGCAGCACGCATTGAGCACGTAAGCCTACCTACGCCGTGAGGTGTGCTTGCGATAGAGTTGAGACTATTAGAACTGTACTGCATGGAGGTAAAGGTAAAAGAAAGTGCCGCCGTGGTTTGAGACGCTCCGCATGTGGCAGGTAGGAACGGATCAGAGGTGTGTATGTGTGTGCATTGTGACTCATAAAGGGGAAAGTGGTGATGTATTCTGCCAGGGGTTTCTGCTGCGAATTTCCACAGCCTGCGCTTTAGCGGAGAGGTGGGAAAAAGAGAGAGGCACAGGAGCGAGGGAGACATCACTGCGATATTTCATCAGCGCGGTGCACGTAAGTGTGTCACTAGTTCACTTTGTCTGTGACGGACAGTCAGGTGTCGTTAATGCGCTCGGTCTTAGCGGAGCTCCTTCGGCAGACGGCAGCCACTGTGATTCCCCCTTCAACGCTCGTGATCTCAGGCGCTGATAGACTAGAAGGGCTCCGGACAGTGATGGATGCTGTTCATAGGTAAAGAGCGAAAAGTGTGGATTTCAGGGGGTGGAGAAGGACAGGTTTGGGGCTGTCAGACACAATAAAGGAGACCTGCCTTCGGGAGAGACACGCAGAGCTTTTGACTGGCTGACTGACTGAATAAGTAAGTTACAGGATGAATGTGTCAGGGTGTGATTCACGCATTTGCATTTTCATCTTATCAAAGTGTGTCGTCACACGATTATTTGGTTTAAATCCCGTTAAGACAAAATATAAACTCAGCAGATCTCCGGGATATGCAATTCCATTTTCACATCCATTAGGGGCTGATGGAAGAGAGAGAAAAAAAAACGAGGGATTGAGAAAATGGACCTGGCAAGTTGATACGAGGCTATTTAGAGGTGTACATCGAGGTAAGCTTCTGTATTGCAGGAGCGATGTAGGGAACATTGGGTAATCTATTCCCTTTTTAAAAAACGTTAACTTTTTGAACTTGCTACATCCATGAATTTAATGATTATGTAGGCTGTAAGAGTAAATACTGTTTTTCAAAGTGTGGATTGGTGTTGTCTTGAGGAAAAGTTTGTAACACAGCTTTATCCGAAAGACTTGAGATGTCTTCATATATTCCATATCAAGAAGGCATGTGTAACTAAGCCTAAGATCATGTTGCTGTCTACACCCTAACACCTTCTGTTATATTATCTTTTATGTCCGATCTGATTAAATCACAGCATCAGGTGTCGCATCACCCCCCAGAGAAACAGCAATTCTTTACAATCTGAAAAAAAATGTGTTCTACCTCTTTAACATTTTAGATCCTAATTAGGCTCTGGGGAAAATGCTCTTTAATGTGGTATATTACATGGTAATTACCATGTAATTATTATGTAACAAACGTAGCACAGATTTCATAGTGTTTAAGAGGTTTAATCTCTTCTTTATTGTCCTTGTAAGCTATACCAACAGGTCCTTGTGTGCATACTGCTGTTATTTTGCTGACACGTTGTACTAAGTGGACCATTAAATAAAGTGTTTGTCCTTTTTTTTTAAGCTAAGTGAAAAGGTTTACCTAGATTAGTGCTGCCATATTTCTGGAAAGCCTCCAAACAGCTTTTACAGAAATTCACAAATGCTGCAACAACTGAATGGAATTTTAAACGATTGCTTAGTGAATTAAATCAACCTTCTTTAAATGTAAATGTAAACACTGAAGACATAACATTCTGCTACTGTTTGAAATGCTATCACGAGGCATGCAGAAATGCATTTACATTAACATAAATCCATTTTTCTTGTATGCTTTTTGTACACGGTGTCTTATACTGCCAAAGAGACTTATTAGAATGTGCATATATTGTATTGTTAAAATTACTCTTCAGCAGTACGCAAAAGACATGAATCAAGAATAAAGCCAGAGTGGCAATTTAGAAAGTGGCAACAAGAAAGTGGCACTGAAAATATAGTGCTCTCTGAAGAAATGGTTAAATATTTTAGATTAAGCTAATAGATGTGGTTAATAATGAGTTTACTTATTTTCCTTGCTCTTTCTTATTTATTTATTTATTTGTTTGTTTTACAGTTAATTGGATGTGTTGCACTGCTTAATAGGAGGTTTTGCTTTAATTGCCTGTTTTGCAATTTATCTTAATCTCTTAATGATTGCTTCGATTTTTTGATTATAAGCAGTTCACTTCCACCATAGTCTTGGCTCAAGACAGGACACGACTGTGTTTGTTGTGTGACAACATGGTTGCAAAGAAGTAAAAAGCCATCTAGCAACAAACAGCCAACTAAGAGTAAAGATGTTTTTAGATGCAGAATGGTGGCTCCCTCTCCCTGTAGAGAAACGCAGCTTAGTCACAGCAAACTAGCACAGATGTACTAAGATATTAAAGCAATTGAGAACAAGTGGCAAGTAATGTAAACCCTACTTCCCCTGGGGATTTGTAAATCACAAGTCTGTTTCTCCAGAGCCCAATTGTCTGACAGTTTAGCTAGGATCATTAAAGAACTTTGAGGGAAGCCGACAGGGTTACAAATTAGACATGCTAGTGTAACAATCTGTAGTATATACCAGAGGCATATGGGGAGGATATGCAAGAGATGTCTGTCAAAGCAGTATTTTTACTGTACCAGATTTTACCAGGAGTTCTTTGTTGGTTTGTTTTTTAAGTTAAGAAAAATTGTGTTCTCTCTTACTCCAAGATCAGTTGAGTACAAGTACAATGCAGTTGCAAGTCAGCAAGAATTCACCCTTAAAAATTGATATTAAACACTTTTACTAGACAATTAGCTGTCAGAAGAAAATGGAATTTGTTAAATATTACTGGAAATCAATTGCTAAGAACAAAAAAACATTGAATAAAAATGTATTGCATGGGTAATAAAAGGTTTCGGGAGTCCTCAACAACAGGCTGACATGCATGCAAAGTCAAAAACACTTCATTGTCCTATAATATGCATTTATTTATTTACATTTATAAATTTGCTTATTATTATACTTGTTTAATGACTCCCAAACATTTCGCTCTATTAATTTTTCGAAACCCTTCCTTTTGCGTGACACTAATCTGCTGGTTCGTTTGGTCTAATTTTTGTTTCACCATGCCTGTATTGCCTAATAAAGCACCTTTGTAAGCGCAGTGCTGCTTTGTGTACAGCGTTACCAGGGAAACCACTATTTTTACTGCTCCAAAAGTGGCCCCTAGTGGCAAACAATGAATTAGCGTTTTCATTCAGACCAACGTGTTGGTTGGTTGTCCGCCCACTTAAAACACAGAAAGTTGTGTTTAACACACAGCTTGATTGGTAATTTTCATAAATCCATAATAGGGGCTTTTTAACATACAGTATCCAAAAAAAAATAGCAAATATCAAAGAAAAGAAAGAAAATTAAATACATATATATATACATATATGCAATCATATAAATGCTACTTTCCCTGGTTTCACTTAGGCACTAAGGGAACAGTTACAGAATGCTTTGAGTGGAAAGAGATTAGATATTAAGCTACAAGATTGATTTTGCGTTGGGCTAATTTGAGTTTCTTTTGTCAATATTATAGCATAAGGCCCACTGACCTAAATATTAGCCACCTGTCTCACCTGAGACATTATCTTGTGCTAGGAGAATAGTTTTATGAGAGATTCTAGAAGCCTTACAGAGCAGCTCACGTACACATGCTAAGCCAACTAATATTCACAATTAGACGGATTCATTATACTGTCAAAACTATGACACAAAGAAAAAATTTCCTGCTCTGAATCCTGTCTGACTAAGCAAGTGTTTTTGCGTTTTAATTAGGCTTCCTTTCAAAGTGCCGATTGCTCTGCTTCAACTCCACTGGCCCTGATGGCCTCCAGGAGCTTCCTGAGCGTCCTCTAGGGAGACAGCACACTAGCACAATTTTCTTATTTTTTATTTTTTACTAAATTTATTCCCTCCGTTAATGCTATGAGTCATCTTTGAATAACTACAACTCCTTTCTTCCCTATTTCTAAAGAAATTTTCATATTCAGTAGTGGCCAGTTCCAGCGTATTTGCACCTGAATGAATTGTAACAAGGTTTTCTGTGGTTCAGTCTTACATCTGCATGCAGTTCACACCCTCTGTGCCACCAACTACTAGGGTAGTTCTCGTTGTTAATATATTTGTTTCTTTGACTGTAGTTGCTTAACGCAACGCTGCATGGGAGAATGAGGTCATATATTTGTTCCTCCGGCTCACTTGTTAGCTTGTTTGGGGACAAACAGTACTCAAAGAGCTGAAGCTCGATAACTATCTCAGTAATCTGCATTATGTGCATGAATTAGCATATATCAGGCAACAAACTAAATATGCATGTGTATGGATGTGTTGCTGTGTCAGTCACGTCAGTATGTGAGATTTTGTAAGCTTTTGGCAGTTCCATCAAGTTGCTGTGAATCTTATGCGGCCATTGCCAAAGTAATTTCACTTAGTGTCTCACTTCACTTATTTTAAATTAAATTGCTTGACCAGTGCTTCCCATTAAGTATGCTACAGTTATATAGAAAAATAACTTGGGTGAAGCAATGATATCTAAGGGGAAGATGTGTTTTTTTTAATCAACTTGTATGTGAGTCAGCTTATGTGTTTTGCTGGTGGCAGTGGTTGATGCCAATTTTTTGGACCATTGTGGGGGGAAAACAAACAAGAACTTTCTCTAAACTGAAATTCAGTGAACTTCCAGTAATTGCAAATTCCAACTCAACTTCCTGTGGCCAGATCAATTTAAATTCACCATTTCGCACAACCGTCTTAATAAACTACCTTTTCATACCTCTTATATTCATCTCACCAGTTCCTTTCTGTAATATCTTTGGATTGCTTTTTTCTGTTGTATCTTCAACTATTTTCTCTTCCCTTACATAATATCTGTGTTCCTCCTGAGGGCGTTTTAAGCTTCTTTCTAAAAGGTTTAGTTTGTATTTTTATTTTTTTGATAGTTAAGAGTTTGCAAACTATTCAACTCCATAGCTCCAATATGTGTTTTTTTTAAAGGAAACAAAACAAAAGACAAAACTTGGCTTGACAGCATTGTTTAAGTGTTATTTCTTAAAGGATAGAAATAGAAATATAGAATATAGAAAAAATAGAAAAAATAGAAATATATACTTAATTTATATTTTTATGTTATATCTTTATAATCCATCCAATAATCCTTTTTCCACCATTGTGGGAAAAAAGTAAATTCCAATTTAAATTCCAATTAAACTTTTTGTGGGGTGTGGTCAATTAAATTAAAATGCAAAATTTAACACAATCCTGTAGCATGGACAACAATAACACTGCAAACTGTGCTTTAAATCAACCACATTTATGATTTTCACAGAGTTTAGGGATTTGACACCTAGCCAGCACATCTATTTTCTGCAAGTAATGCAAAGTCTATCTCTCTGTTGTTTTTGAAAATACCTAATTAAGCACAATAATTAAGTGATTAGATCACCTTTGAGATGAGATGGAAAATAATTCTAAAAGAAAATAAATGCGAAAGGGAATAACTCGGCAGCATCTAAGTACGCGGTAAGCATTGAGGTCCTGTGTGTGGGAGGGTGTGTGTGTTTATGTTTAAGGGTTAGTGTCTTGGTGGTGGATTTTGCCTGCAGGGTTAATTAGCATTGCAGAAGCGATGTCTGGAGGCAGTCGGCTCATCAAATCTCGCCTTTCTCCGTCTCTCGGATCCCTTTCTTTTTTCTGTGTGTGTAATTGTGTACACTGAGAATACTGTGTATGCAGAATAGAAACCAACAAGAAAGCATAAATGATGCTTCCACTACACAGGATAGTGGTGATGAGCACACACACAGACAAATGCCAAAGGGAGGAGGAAACCTGTTGGCCAAATAAACGTGACTGCACACACATTAATGTTATTACCCAGGAGCGCAGGTGGAAAGATGAATCAGTATGCCTGATTTCTTGTCTCGTTGTTTTTCTCTTATGCACTGCAACATGTTCCTCTTTCTAAATTACCTCTTCTTACCTCTTATATTCTACTCACCAGCTCCTGCCGATTATTTCTTTGGATTCTTTTTTCAGTTGTGTCTTCAATTGTTTTCTCTTTCCTTACATAATATCTGTTCCTTCTGAGGGCGTTTTGAGCTTCTCTCTTCAAGATTTACGTTGTATTTTTATTTTTTTTATAGTTTAGATATTACAAACTCTTAAAGAATTCTTTGAGCTGAAGATTTGTTTTAAGTGATGAAGCCTTTAAAATGTGTATGTAGATGAACTTGGCCATTTGACACGATATATAAACAGCATTTTTTTTTTTTCAGTTCTTGCTTGTTTGTTATGCATAGTTGTGACATAATATTCATTAAAAAATGTATCACTGGTAAGCAGGCTTACCTTAATATTGATACAATATTTAATAATACAATAGTAATCATTAATAATAGTGATATATTTAAATTTAATAAATTAAATTATTACTATAAATATATATATA
>JAUMHP010000015.1:1125468-1143891 GCA_032361065.1 Enteromius trimaculatus | reverse complement strand
CTTATTTTAATACAAATTAACTGGCAATAAGTCAGACTAACTGAAATAAGCCTGGCTTATGCTCTAATCTTGGTTTAAGGAACAGGCCCCTGATCATCAAATCGGCATACTAGACTGATTTCTGACTGGAGCACTAATGGCTGCTAAAAAAAAAAGTGTTACTATAACAAGAATAAGTGACATTTTTTTAACATATTAAAATAGAGACTAAAATATATTAAATTGTAATAATATTTCACAATGCTACTATGTTTTACTGGGTTTTTTCCCCCATCAAATTAATGCAGCCTTGCTGAGCATAAGAGAATTAATAAAAAAACAATTTTTTGTTGTTTTAAATTGAATCTTTATGTAAAGATTAAGCTGATGCTTGACTTCTGATTTTCAGCAGTCCTGGTGCTCTTGGAGGCAGCGTCTGGCCTCATGCATCATCTGTCCTGTACCTTGACAATTCATCAGGATTTCAGCGCAGATTGTCCAGGTCACCTCGTTTGTATTGTGCCATCTTATTACCTGACTCTGCCCTGCCTATCCTCACCCACTCCACGTACCCTAGGACGCTAGCCTGGTCACAGAACACCCCAGTCCGGTGGGTACATACTACAGGCCGTCTCCTTGATGATTCGAAGGTAGAGCGTTCTTTACGATCGCTGAAGGATCGGAATAAAAAGCTTGAGGAGGGTGGACCGGTGTACAGCCCCACGGTAGACGTCGAACCTGTGAAACTGACAATACGTCAACGTGTGATTGACGAGGTGAAGCATTACTATCACGGGTTCCGCCTGCTATGGATGGATACGGCTATTGCGGTTCGGATGCTCTGGAGGGTGTTGAACGGACACATTCTGTCACGCCGAGAGAGGAGACAGGTAAACAAAAAGGCTGTCAGGTGATAACAACAATATTCCACATTTTTAAACGATGACGACAATACTCTTTATTTAAAGAGTGTACCATGTAAACAGATTTTTTTTTTTTTACCTTAATCCAGCTGATGTCACACTTAAAGTAAACACAAATTGAATTTAGACATGTGGAGTATTACTTTTTATTAAATGTACATGACGTGTGCCATTAATAGATCTGCGCAATATAACCTGTAAAAGATTATAGTAATTTATTTATTTGGTAACAGTAATATATAACTATAAACTGCAAATTTAGAACCCACCCCATGTAGACTTCAAAAATGTTAATTTTAATATTAAATTTAAGTAAATTTAATAAATTAATTAAATAAAATAATTCATTTTGACAGATTTTAGAACAGATGATACAACATTAAAAGCTTAATGATATAAATTTTTAGTTTTCACATTAGATCCATGTATACAAGAAGTTAAGATTTCCATAGAGACAATGTCTAACAAATACACAGTCCAGGTTCTTTGTAAGACTTACATTCATGACAAAATGGCATGGAGTCAAATCTCAGTACCCAACAAATGTGATAGGTGTAAAAAGAGTAGAGAGATGGGCATTTACCCAAAAAATGCAAAAAGGTTTGCCTAAAGATCTTTGTAAACCGAGAAGATGAAAGTAATATTCTAAATGCGACCCATATAAACACCTTAATCATAATATTGTCTTATTTAGAATGAGGTAAATAATTTAATTACTGATGTACATGTAAATATACTCAGTGTGGCGGTTTAATTAATCTAATTAATTGCATATTAATCTCACACAAACTCTGAGAAATCAATTATATGGTAGCTATTATATATTTTCAGTTTTTTTTATTAATATGAACAGATTAAATAATTTTTAATGAAATTATACTTTAAATAATAAACTTAAACTGTTTTTAATAAACAAGTCATTGAATAGTTTATTCATTATTTCGATCATTGGTTCACCCGATTCCTTCAAAATGCGGATTCATTCAGAAATTGTGTGTTGTTCATTAGTTGTGCTGAAAATTTGGACCATTTTACCATTTTTGGTTATATTGGGGTACTTGGCACCAAAACCCTGTTCTGTTATGTCTGAAGGATAGCTATTGTTTGACTTCAGTTGGTAGGATTGAACCTTCCCAATCAATATTCCTCTGTTCTGATAAGTTATGAGTGAATAACTGTACCCTGACTCCTGAAAGTCATTTTTAATAGAAAATACACAGAAAATTGTCACAGTGCCACTCTGGGGTTGTCCATTGACCCATTGTTGCTTATGTCTGTCATTGTCCAATGGGTTTAACCCAAAGTAAAGTAATTAAGCTGTGCATAGTAGGATTTGGGGTGGGTGGTTAGCATTCTTCCGTAGTTTAATCCCAGTCCAATAAAGTCTGACTAGATCTCTTCTGTAACTCAATTATTTGAATTAGAGCCATGCTGAGTCTTCATGGAACGGCCATTAGAGATTACCCTGTAAGTCAGGAGTCCAGGGGAGACCCAAGACACTTTAACTAGCTCACACAGGATTCCTAAGGCCTTTAGGATAAAAGTCAAGCCTTTTATATAAGAAGAAATAATATTTACATTCGCCTCCTATAATCACAATCTAAATTTCAATACTTAAAATTGAAATACAATACAAAAAAATTCCAAACATAATTTTCCATCTTTGTAGACTTCTAAACAAATACATCTTCATAAGAGTACAGTTTGAAGTGTGCTGCGTTTGTAATTTTGAGATTAGAAGAAAATTACATTGGCTAAAAGTTCAAAGGTTTTAACTCATTAACTCCTTCAATCAATGTTCAGTCAGCAGTTTTCCTATTCTTTTCTTATCGCTGTCTTGTAGTTTATTGCTTGATAGATCAGTATGGCTTGCATTAACACATAGTTCAACACTAGCACCGACCCCAGACCTAGTAGTGGAAATACAAGGTTACTGCTCTCCTGCTTTTATTTATATATATATATATATATATATATATATAATTTTTTTTTTATTTTTTTTAAGCACACAGCACATGGACTTATCACACATGGTATTTACTCACAGGATACAGCGTCTTCTGGACATGATGTAATCCACGTGGAAATAGTACTGTTTGTGGGCGGGGCAAGTTATTTGCGACGTAGAATGTGGGCAGACATTATGCAAAATATGTTACATAGTGACGTGGATCCGAAACAGAAAATGATTCGAATTGCTGACGACTCGTTTAGGCCAATGTGAGCCGCCTCTTTTTTTTTTGATAGACAATGACACTGTCAGCGTCACAACTTAGCAGATAGTTTATGTTCACATACAGGTACATGACACACTGCATGAAAGATCATATTTGAAAAGGCATAATAGGTACACTTTAACACAGTGCTAATACCTTCCCAGCCCTAAATTCTCAGACAGCTGCGTGACTCAGCCTGCTGTAAAGTGACACTTTGGTGACGCATATAATCTATAACCGTTGAAGGCCTTCCTTGTGTTCTAAGCCAGTATGTACTGGAAATTGCTTATGCTTTGTGTCACAGATCACTCTGTCACTGTCTCAGAATGAACCGCCTGTCCTTGGGTTGCTAGGATATTAATGCCCAACATTACCCACTACATTACCCCTATCATTTCTCCACAATCATGGCAATAGTACTGAGAAGAGTGAGGTTTGATTTTACTCTGTTAGGTTTGACAGCTAACAGTGATAAAAACACCTACTTGAAAATTTGGTGTCCTGGCAAACATTTTTGTTTGTAAATTTATAATACAATTTATAATTTTTCTGTATGTATATATTATAATAATAATAATAATAATGACACTGAGTATTATTATTACTATTACTGCCACTACTAAATTAATATAATTAAATATACTTGCATACATTTAAGACTAAATTATAAGGTAAAATACAAATATATTTATGAAACAAATAATAATTGTATTATTTATGGCTGTGTTCCTTTTTTTTTTCAAATGTAAATTGTTGTTTTGTTTTACACAGGCAAGCACCATTCACAATTACTTTAGAAAATCTGTTTACCAACTGAAAAAAATCACATTATTACATTCCTAAAGCCTTTAAAAGGATATTTTCTTCACAGTATTTGGTCCAAAAACATCTACAGCTTGTATAACACTCATGTTTGGGTAGTCATGGTTAGCTGTTATCAAGAGCTTACTGAGGATTTCTTTATGTTGGGAGCTCTGTCAACATTAGCATTGCGAGGTATGCTAATGCCTCTGCCTCAGCTAGCATCTGTCGCACCTCACTCTCACTATTCTTCTGACCTGCTTCATCCTTAATCCTGCCTATTCACAACTGGCCTCGCACAGCGTGGGTTCCTTTAGCTTTTGATGTCAGTCATCCACCCCCTTCCCAAGCCCTCTGTCCTGCTCTCTCCCGACCACTTCCTTTGGAATGCCTTCACTCTCCATCCCACTCACTCTTCCTTGAATATTTCACACTGCAGGCCTCCCTGTTTTCCTCCTCTCTTTCTCTCTCTCTCTCTCTCTCTGCCTGTGGTGATATACATGTCAATGGGCCAAACACAAAGGCCCTTTTCAGGCCTGCCTGGTTTAAATTCTTCCCTATAGGACCGTTGACACACAGGTGGAATAAGGGGAGCAGGAACCCCTCTTATAAAGCTAAAGTGCATTTGTTATCTAACTTCTCATTTTCTGAATTCATCATGTTTCATCAACTATATATTAGTTATTGGCTGATTCAGAAAGTCATGCCATAGGGAGTGGATGCACGATGGCTTTACTATCATTTTAGATCTTTTTTTTCCCTCCCTTTGTTTTTGCAAATTATTATTATTTTTATTTACATCTTTGATTTTATTGTTATTTTTTTATGTATTTTTTTGTACAGATGTCCATTTTTAAGTTTTATTTGTTTATTTTATTTTGATTTGTTTTATTGTGTTTTACCTAGATTTGTTTTATTTTACAGGACGAGCGAATCATGCATAAAATAATCTAGGTTATATTTTGGCAAAAATGAATAAATAAATACAATTTTTGTACAATTATTTTTAGGATCACTCATAATTTTTTAAAATATTTTTTTTGTAAAATTATAGTTCTTGTGATTGTCATTCTCATTTAATTGAAAAAAAATAATTATTGTAAATAATTATAATATTTTAAAAATCATGCATTTAATGCAGTTTATCAAAACTTATGTGTAAGTGCTTCAAAATTCAACTTTTGTATGAAAATGAGATTTGTTTGTTTTTGTGTTTTTACTTTAGTTTTTTTTTTCTTCATTAGACTAATGAAAATTGATGGACATGACGGTAAATGTCTTTAACTCTCATGAAAAAAACAAAATAAGCTTCTCTTTTTATCCCAAACAGTAGATGGGAGAGAACTCCTGACTCTTTCATCTCCCAGCAGTATTTGAGCTCTAGTTTTACTCTCTTATGTTGTCCTGACAAAGCAGCAGTCTACTGACATTACTTCCGATGTCATGTTAATTGCAGTTCCTGAGGACATGTGCAGATGTCTTCCGGCTTCTACCCTTTCTGGTCTTTATCATCGTCCCATTTATGGAGTTTCTGCTTCCTGTTGCGCTGAAACTTTTCCCTAACATGTTGCCGTCCACCTTTGAGACACAGTCCAAAAAGGTATGCTGAGCTTTTGAGTTTTAATCCATAAAGACCTTAACCGTATTTCTCTCCTAGTCTTACATCTTATGCATCTACTTATACAATACTTCTACCAAACCTGTTTGACCTCGTATCATATGTTTTGCAGGAGGAAAGACTAAAGAAGGAGCTGAGAGTGAAGTTAGAGATGGCCAAGTTCTTGCAGGACACAATCGAGGAGATCGCACTAAGAAACAAAGCAGCCAAAGGCAATGTGACTGAGGAGTTCTCCACTTTCTTTCAGAAGGTAAATCACAGGTCAAACTTGCTAAGAACTCATCCTGAAAAAAACACTACTGCTTCTCCAATTGATTCGAACACAGTGCTGTATTGCCCCCATGTGGTGATGCTTATGAACATTTAGTCATAAGCACCATGAATTAGAGCTTGCTTTTTTTTAAATGAGTGCTTTCTCTCTTGCCCTGCCTTCTCTCTCTTAGATCCGTGACTCAGGAGAGATACCAAGTAATGAGCAGATCATCCGTTTCTCTAAGCTTTTTGAGGATGAACTGACCTTAGATAACCTGACACGGCCGCAGCTGGTGGCTCTGTGCAAGCTGCTGGAGCTGCAGTCCATCGGCACCAACAATTTCTTACGCTTTCAGCTCATCATGAAACTCCGAGCCATCCGTGCAGACGACAAGGTTAGAACCTGTCTTTACAGTTTTTAAATAATTAAATTGAAAATATAATTGTCCGAGTTAGATTTATATTTATAAATAGATATGTATTTATGCAACATCAATATCATTAAAATATCATTTTTAATGATTATAGTAGTTAAATGTAAACTTTCTAAATCAAAAAGTCCTGTCAAGAATCATGATTCCTAGCTGATTCTTTGTGCGTGTGTGACTGACAGCTGATAGCAGAGGAAGGAGTGGACAGTCTGAATGTGAATGAGCTGCAGGCAGCGTGTCGTGTGAGAGGGATGAGAGCTCTGGGTGTGACGGAGGACCGACTCAGAGAGCAGCTTAAACAGGTAACACATGCTGCACTTTCTTCTACAGTGATTACTTCCTAGTAATACTGCTTCTCATCATGTTTTTTTACATTTCTGATCATGTCAGTGGTTGGAGCTTCACCTCAATCAGCACATCCCCACATCCCTTCTGTTGCTGTCCCGAGCTATGTTCCTGCCAGACACGCTGTCCCCTGCTGACCAGCTTAAAACCACACTACAGAACCTCCCGGAGATTGTGGTATGTACTGCGTACTATACAAGGTTTACACCAAGTGTAGGTTGCTTTCATTTAAAACAAAAAACAAAAAAACACGTAGCAAGCGCTTCAGATTAGTGGCATGACCGTGTATCATGTTTGTGCATTCACAGACTAAAGAGGCGCAGGTGAAGGTGGCAGAGCTGGACTTCTCTAAAGTGGATAACAAAACCAAGCTGGAGGCCACACTTCAGGAAGAGGAGGCTATCCGGCAGGAAAATAGAGAGCGGGAGCTGGAGAGACTAGCTGATGCTGCAGAGAAAGAAAAGGAACACGCTGCACAGGTCAGTAGTCATTTTCACTTCGTCGTGTCTGTAGTATAGTTTAAAATGTTCATGGAAGGTTTTATTGTGTTTTCAGGAGGCTGAGGCGGTGGAGCTGGAAGCAGAACGACGGGTGGATGCAGAGCATGCTCTCTCCAGCGTAGACGTGGCCATCCATTCAGAAACACTACGAGATACTGCACCTGTGCTCGAGGGTATCAAGGTAAGAAAATCACACAAACAAACAAGAGGTCATCATAACAATTTCACTGAAATTATGCATTATAATAAAATGAAGTGTGCAATAAGTGCTGTTTTGCATTTATTTATAAAAGAATTCTGAAGAAAATGTGTCTTGTTTGAGCTACTATTTTCAACATTGATAATGCACCAGATCTGCAAATTAGAATGAGGAGTAAACGTATCAAATAGAAAACAGTTATTGTATTTTTTTCTGCTTCCACTTTTTTCTTTTCTTTTCTACTCTGTTTTTCATCAAACAAAAAGGCAACCTTGGTGAGCGTAAAAAAACTTTTTGAAAAAAAAAAAACTTACTGACCCCAAACGATTAAAACAGGAGTGATAATCTGTTAAACATTATAAAATGGTATTTTTAATGAGTAATGAAAGCTGTTATAAAAACATTTTTATAACCCTTTCAAGGCAAGCCACTCCACGTGACATAGCTTCAGCTATGTCTTATCATGGTTATAAACATGAAAGTATAGGCCCATTCCGCTTTAATCTGGAAAATCTGACAGATCGGAAATATTCAGTGCTGTTGAATGTGCCGATATACTTGAAAATAGTAATACATAAACTTTATACTAGAATAACATTTTAACTTAGCTGAGATGGTTTAGATGGTTTAGCTAATTTCACTTCTCTGACTTGATCGTGTTGCAGAACAGGATCTTGTGCATTCATGTCACAGGAACTGCTCTTCTCTGTTTTTGTGTGATGTATCATTTTGCGTATTTATTCCTTCAGTTTGAACAGTGGCAGAGGTATCTGCGTATTCAGGTTAGATGCTGAACTGCTCTCCCTCTGGAGATCACCACACTGATGCTCTGCTCTCCTAGTCACTTTACTGCATGCTTTTCCCACATGAACAGATTTATAATCAGAACATTTCGACTAAACTTAGACTCAGACTCTTAGCAGGCTCTCTAATTTTTAGTATAACAGACAGAACATTAAGTGATTAAAGTGATTTGAAGGAGCAGAAGCTTTTTGTGCGGTTATACCTGCATCCTCCTTTCCACTTCACCCCAACACTCTGTTCCTTTGAATATGTGTCTGTAGCACACTGGATATGAAACATCCAGCAAATCCTTATGGTTGTTTATGTTGCTCAGAAACCCACTTAAAAGCCCTACAATGTCAGTGTGTTTCAGTTGGTTTTAGTAACCTTTCTGTAATCACCTTTGTTGTATGGAAGACCTTCCTTTCCTCTGATTGATCCTCTTATAAACCTCTGTATATCTCTGCATCAGAGTTGGGGAGTAACTAATACACTTTTTAGAAGTGTGATGGTAATTCTTTTACAGTAAGTTACACAACCTTTTGAAAGTAAAAGGACATTTTGTAGGGGTGTGCGATATTGGCGAAAATAATATCTCAATATTTTCTGGGATTTTATCGATAGCGATAATCTCTTGAATGCTGATATTTGAAAATATTTCAATAATAAAACATACTCTGAATGTGAATTTAAAACCGCCAGTAGGTGGCATAAGTCACTGTAAATTAGTCATTACAATTGATTTAAATCTTTTAAAGATGATTCATTCAGACTTTGTTTTGAAATTAATCACAAGGGCTCCTAACTGAAGATCACATGATCACAAACGGAAATCACTTCTGTGAAGTGACCATTGCATATTCCCTTCGCTAACGGACTTCTGGAAGGACATTGTGAAAGGATTCAGTGGCTTATTTTTTGGAACATCCTACAAATGCTGTCCCCTTCCTGACTTGCCTTTTTGAAGGGAGCAGTTTGGAATTCACCCATTTTTTATTGTTAAAAAATAGCGCAAAATATATTTTTTTTAAAAATCGTAATCAATAAATTTTACACAAAGAGAAATTTTTCATAAGTAGGCTATATGAAGTGGTATAAAATATAACATTTTCCCCAAAATTTTCAGTAATGTCAAATTGCATGTTGTTAAAGCAACAATTACGATAATATTGCAGACTATATATATATATATATATATATATATATATATATAATATTGCACAACCCTACTAGCAACAGAGCAATCTGAGAATTTATCCTAACTGTAGTTAAACTATTTAAATCATGAGTACCTTAAACATTAGTTAGTATAGTGAAGTCATCAAACAATTATTTAGCAAAAATAACTGAAGCTATTTAAAAATGTAATTTTCATTCATTTTGGGTATATTTCCACATTAAATGTTTAGATTAGACCTTTCATAGATTTTGTCAAATTTCCAAAGCTTGCTCCTAACCCACACCAAATTATCAAGTCCACCAATGATCGAAGTGTTCCCCAACACTGCTGTGCATGTATGAAAATGTGTGTGTGTGTGTGTGTGTGTTCCCTCGAGGGAGTGTTGATGGATACTGTTATTTTATCAGGGGGAGGAGATCACTAAGGAAGAGATTGACATGCTGAGTGATGCCTGCACCAAACTGAAGGAGCAGAAGAATCTCCTCACCAAAGAAAAAGAGGAGCTGGAGGACCTGAAGGATGATGTGCAGGAGTACAGCGAGGTGTGTAACAGAAATGAAAATGGACCGTTGGTTTATGGTAAATTATTTAAACATGACATGCACTGTGTCTCTCTACAGGACCTGGAGGAGATCAAGAGAGAGCTGTCCAAAACAGGAGAGGAGAAAGTGGAGGAATCCAAAGCAAGCCAACGTCTGTCGAAGCGGGTCAACCGCATGATTGGAAGAATGGATAAGATCATTACTGAGCTGGAGAAGGACAAGATGGTGCTAGGCGGTCAGATGGACAGCGGGACCACACCACCAATTGGGTAAGAGTCCTTGGTTTGAATGAGTTTATATGGAATCGGGTTGAATGTTGATGCTTGTCATCAGTTATGCATGATGGGATATTGCACAGTAAAAAGGTGGTGGAAGAACAACCTAACATGTTGCAAACGCAATCCAAAAAAAAAGGGTTCCCAGTCCAAATAAAAATCATTTTTTGTTGTTCTTTTTAGATTGTTCTTTGAGAAACATAGTGACTTGCCAAGGTAAGGACAGGAGAGACCTCTCGCCTTTCTTTGTTTTTTTTCCTCATCAGAAGCATTAACCAAAAAATATGGACTAAACACCATATTTTTTTTTTTTAACCAAATAGATATGAGGGGGGTCTGAAGTGTGATTTTTGTTTGATTTGATATTTTAATCCATCAGCGACCTGCTTGTGGTTTTCTTAATGCTGATTCTTGTGGATTTAATCAGTTGTGTGATTAGGATTGTGCTGTGAAATCGTGTTCTCAGTTCTGCAAGTCTTAGATGGATCACTTATTTTAAGGCCGATTTTTGTCTTCGTCAAATACGGCTTGTGTGATTTAGTCAAAATTAGTGAATCATTTTCTCATTAATGACCTCTTTCACTCACAAGCGACTCTTCTGGGAACCCTGCACGGCTGTCTTGGCATGCGATTGGTTGATTCGTGAACTTACTCGCCCTCCACCTTCTTACCCGTTGCGTTATCAAGTAAACATTCCCTGTATGTAGTTTGTTCCTGTCCTACAGGGAGAATCTGATAAGCATCAACGAGCTCATTGCAGTCATGAAGCAGATCCAAAACATCCCCGAACACAAGCTGCTCAGCATCGCAGACGCACTTGATGAGAACAAAGATGGCAAGATAGACATCGATGATGTCTTAAAGGTAACAACATAAGATCAGATTTTCCTCCTCCTGTGTGGTCGGTTTTTATTCTGATGTTGACATTTATCTAGCGTGTGTGTTTGTGTGTTAGGTGGTAGAGCTGATCGATAAGGAGGACATCGATATCTCCACCAACCAGGTGGCGGAGGTCATGGTGATGCTGCAGAAGGAGGAGAAGCTGGTGGAGAAAGAGAAAGCCAAGGAGAAGGTTGAGAAGGAGCAGGCAGCTAAAATACAAAACTAGACTTTCCGTGTAGGGAATGGAAAAGATCCTGAAGCTTTTGAAGTTTTTCAGGTTCATTAAGATGTGTTCAGAAGCTTCGGAGTGAGACTGAAAACAGTGCTGACCTCCCATATGGATCCACGTGTGTATATAAAACAAAGAAAGAACAAACTTGGCTTTGTTCAAGGAAGACTGTTGTATAATGAATTAAGACATTTATTTATTAATAATATTACTAAAGTAATGCACTATGGAGCCCTATGCATGACATACTTAAAAATAGAAGTAATGGCCACAAATTAAAAATCTCGTTTTAGGTAAACAGTCCCCACAGTTCAACTAAATTAAAAGGAGCTAACTAAATACGAATTCTTAATTTATGGCCATCACATATTTTATCAGTCATGTGTGAGGCACCAGAAATTCAGTTACATTTTGAAAGAAAATTTCTCAAAAAGACCCTCTTAAAGGTGAAGTGTGTAATTTCTGGCACAAAACGGACTGTTTGTTTGATCGACCTTGTTGAGCTGGATATTATAACATCAGCGCAACCGATAGCATGAGTTTGGGGTGGAACTTTGTGTCAGATATTGCGCACTTTACCCAAAAGATGCAAAAATGTATTAACTTTATTATTCTCATAATTATACGCCCTGGCAGTGATGTCATTTCCTGTGATCCGAGGACATCTCCTCTCTTTGCACATCACCTGTCACCATCATTCCACTTCTCATCCACTTTTATTCTGTTGTAGTTTTATTTATTTCCAGTTCACAATCTTCATGGGATTCTTGAACGTCACTCAGAAGATGTTTATATGTTTATTCAGTAACCAAAGAAGCACTGCGGCTTTGTATCACAGCAAAAGTCTGAAGCAGTATTGGGACGAGTCCCTTCAGCGCTTGAGCTTTATTCAGGGCAGAAGTTTTGCTCGAAGATGGTGGCTGAGACGCATTCAGATCATTTATGTAGTTCTTATCTTGAATTGATTTCAGCATCACATTTACACTGTGGCCTTCAGAAATCAAACATTTCTTGCCCGAAGTAAACTCAAGGGATTAACTTGAGATGATCTATGTAACAGTTCATCGTTGCTAGTATTTGCATTGTGTACTAGCAGGAAATATACCCATGCCTGTTAGCTAGCTTGAGGTAATGATAGATGACGTGTGTTTAGGAATGTTTGTGTATGTGCTGGGAACCTGAAAGGGAAAAGATGGAGGTCAGTGCAGACAGAATCAGGGTACAGCTCAGCATACAGTCTTTATGTGACCTGGATCATCCCTCTCTCCTTACATGGAGAGAGCGGCAGCAGTTGTTCTCGTAGCAGAGCACCTACAGTAAGTGGAATGTGTCGATCAGCATGAGACTCGCACGCCCGCTGGAGTCTGGTAGCATAGTTTCACAGGGCACATAAAGCAGGGGATCCATCATCTTAACCCTAAACATGTCATAGTGAGGGACCAGTATGTCTAACCTCAAAACCTGTGCTGTCTCAGAGAATCTGGGTGCCTATTTCACATTGTGTCCCTTAAAAGGATTGTTCACCCAGAAGTTTCGGTCATTATTTTTCCACCCTCATTTTTTTTTAATATATATATATATATATAACATAAAAGACAAAGTTAGATTTTTAGCAGAATGTTCTTACTGCTCTTTTCCATTCAACAGAAAACCTGTCATAAATGTTTCACATGAGGGTGAGTAAATGAGTGTTTTTGGGTGAATTGTCGGTAACTTACTTAGGGGCCCCGAACTACAGGGAAGTTTTCATGAAGTAGTATTAAAATACCGTATAATAGAAAAGGTCCATGTTTGTGTTTTTTAGAGCAAGTATTTTATGCTGATGTGTAATTGCACTATAATTATTGAAAGCTTTATTTCCCCCCCCCACCCATTTTTGTAGTGTCGATCTAGACTCAGGAAGATGCATGTAACGTCTGTGTTTGCACACCGAGAGATATTTTGAGGAAATGTACACTTGAATTTTTTTAAAGTGGTAGTGTGAATTTGGGGAAAGGTATAAAGATACCTTGCTAATTGTGTTTGTTTTGCAATTTTAAATTGTTTCATTTATAAAAGATGGTGCACATGTAACTGACCACAGATGAAAAAGAGTAAAGACACTGATGTAATTGCCCTAATATTAATTTGCTGCTTGAGCTAATTTAAATGAATTTGATTTATTATATATATTTTCCCTCCATGGTGTGTACATGTCTTTCGTGTTTTTTGTTTTTTTGGACCGTCCTGTATTTTAGAAGGCTCAAAACCTAGATACTGTTGCGCTACTTAACTTAATGGATGAGAGTGGTATGTGCAAAAAATGTTATTGAAAATCATTGACATAAAACAGGTATATAATTTTATTGTTCATACTACCTATGTAAAATACTATTTACATACAAGTGGTTCCAAAGTCAAATAAAATTAACTGATCTTTAAGCTGCATACTATCTTTTTATTTATTTTTGACTCAAATCCATGTGCATGTTCATGCTTTATTATTCTCTTTTTTTTTTTTTTTCTTTTTTTCAATTGGTTTAATGCCTTTTCACCCCCCTGCTGCATTATTCACCTGCTACCACTGACCATGGTAGTTACGATCAAATTAATTATTTTGACTTTAAATTTTAAGTGTAACTTCAACTTTATAAGGTTGCATAACACGAATATAGGTGTAACGTGAATGTAAGTGCACAGAGGACACAGTTTTACAGATATAATTAAAAGAATACATATATTCACACAAGTTTCAGAAACACTGCTTGAGTAGCTTTTGCTCAAGTTCAAAGACACTGAAAATAGGACTGTGAGACAATAGGGAGAGAAGATTTCTGAGGTTTTAAAGCACAATTAAACTAAACTAGACTGAAATTTAATGGCACGGAAATCCACTTAGACTGCACTGTAATGTATTTTAGGAGCTATTTGTAGGAAAGAAATGTCCGAAGATGACATTTCAAATATAATTGAGTTCTAATGTTTGCATGCACAGTGCCCTGCCTCCTCTTTTTTTTTAAAAAACTGAAATTGCAATGTTGCATTTGAGACTGAAAAAAGTATTTGGAGCATTTGACAGGGATTATAATTAACCTTTTGAAATGGCTTGCTTTTGACCTTCCCTTATAATGCAATGGAATGGTATACATGGCTTGTTCCATAACTTATGGATCTGTTTATAAGATTTAAATGTAATATTTATAGAAGCAAGTCTTGAGGTATGATAAAACATTGGGCTTACTCATTATTTTATTTGAGTAAAAAAATGTCTACATTCGCCAGACCACTTGGTGGCGCTATAGTCTTAAAAGTAACCACAGCCATGTCAACATGTCCCTATTTGTAACACTGCAATGCTATTCATTAAATCAAACCTAGTGTGGTGCATTGGTTGAAATCCAATGTTATATATAAATATATACTCACACCAGTTCAGAGTACTATGTGCTTTTATAGGAGTAGATCATACACTTTCAAAAAAAAAGGTCCAAAAGTTGTAACTGGGGTGGTACCTTTTAAAAGGTACTAGTCTTCACAATTTAGGCACTAATAGGTACACTTGAAGAGCTAATGTGTACCTTCAAAGCAGTAATAAGCACCTTTTAGGAGTAAATAAAGTACAAAGGTGTAAAGAAAAGTACCACTTCTTTGACAGCTTTTTTTGTGAGAGTGTACTGACAACAGACTGTCACAAGTATTCATATACACACTACCACTGCAGAAAACAGCCAGCTTATAATAAATGTCTTAAATTCAAACAGTCGGACACCCAGACTAAAAAATGACTTGAAATTATGCTGTCTACAATAATAACCTGTGAGGACTTGAAGTGGGCTGAATAGCTGGAGGGAGAGTCACAGTAAATCATGCTGCCCTGTAAGTAAAGCCATGTGGGCTGACACTGATCTGCGTAAGAGGGCTTCTTCTTTGTGCTTACACAGTTTATGCAGCTCTTCTCTGGATGGCCAGCGCGAGTTTTTATTTTAGGTGTGTAAGCGTTGTGGAAGATTACATTTGATGTATATATGTTGTTCGGAGTCACTTTATAGACATAACAGTGCTGAGAGCATACTAAATCATTAAATGGTGCATGCTTTGTTTATGTTAGGTAATAGTCAAGGGACTCTCTCTCACTCTCTCCATTTTTGTTCTCAATAAAGATATATAGGAAGACAAGGAGAACTTGCTTAAGCTATAGACTATGCTCATCTACAACATATTATCGGTTTATGTAATTGCGGATGTTTTTTGGTCACATTTAGCAAAAAATAATAGTTATGCATTGAATTTGAAGGTGCTGTAAGTGGTTTTTATATAAAACAAATGCTTACTATCAGACACAAATCACATTTTTGAAAAAGGCTTTGAACGCAAAAAAATCTGACCAATCAGAACGGTTGGGAGGCGGGGCTACCTTATTGTCAGCCCATTTGGGATGTTTATTTATTTTTTTATGTTTTTAGATATCACTCCAGATATATTTGATTAGCTGCATTTCTTTGAATTGTTTGTAAAGATGGTGCTTGGTTGATTTTCTGTTGTTCATATATTTTGACCACAGAATGTTTGAAGCGTTTACAGCAATCAGAGGTCATTAATCATGCTGTATCACTGTAGCAGCCGTGTATTTGCTCATATTGCACTGTATTGAATGGCAGTAGATTTTTCACATAAGCACTTTCACTGTCTGAGAGATGCCTGTTGAATGTAAATTTTATTGTTAAGTTTTTTTTAGATGGGGTACAAAGTACCAGAACTTTGCTAAAAAAAAAAAAAAAAAAAAAAGATAATAATGAATTGTTAATGTGCGCATACACAAATGTAAGTGCTTCCATTATTGGAAACCTGTTTACATCAGAGTAAAAAAATAAAAGGGAATTGTGAGATGATATCTCACAGTGTGGCCTATTTGAAAATTTACCTCATGGTTTTCTTTTTTACTCTGAAGTAGAAATGGCTTCTATATTCAGTAGATTGTTGCTTTGTATGTTACATGTTTTTAACAGATTCAGAATTGTTCGAAAAGACATGGCGAGTCAACACAAAATGTAATTGTGTGTAAGATTAGAGTGCACTTGTGTCGACCTGAGATGGAATTGCACATCAAATAAAACCGCTTCGAAAGTTTGCCTTTGGAGAGACGTGTTTTGGTGGGAAAAGCAGTGTCTCTTTTCGAGAACGCAGTGGAAAGAGTGCATGGAGGCTGGAGAATGCTCACGGAGCAAACATTTACACTAGACTTACGACACTGAGATGTTGCTGACGTCAGGAAAGAACACTTCATTTCATTCTCTCCAGCTCGCTTGGCTCACACTGCACTGTGGGGCACTGAGACTTGAGCTGGGCATGACGAGTGCAGCCGTGTTGTGTTTTGCTTCTGTTTAAACAAATCCTGACATGCTAGATGTGATGCCTTCATCGGAGAAGCCTTTGGTCCATTTCGGGATGAGTGAAGGTGGAGGGTGTGTATCCAGAGGTCAAGGTTTGGCTGGCCCTGTAAGCACCTGCTGGTAGATACCATAACTACATACTCTGTGTGACTTTTCCATAAATGGCCATTCAAAAATATATTGTGACTAAATAAACTAAACAGGTTTAAGTCAATGTTTTTTTTTCCTTCTTGAACATAGATGACATGAAGTCTCATCTCAGTTCATCTGATGAATGGCTACATCGTCTTCTTAAAGGAGCGGTCACCCAAAAATGGAAATGTTGTCATCATTTACTCACTCTCATGTCATTCCAAACCTGTATGAGTTTCTTTCTTGTGTTGAATATAACAGAAGATATTCTGAATAATCAGGCAGTTGATTTCTTCCAATCAAATTTGCCAAGAACTGCCCCACAGAATTGGCACAGAAGACCCCGAAGGCTTCCTGACCCGGATTGAGGGTGGTCTTACCTCAGTTGTGAGGCATAAGTTTACTTTCCTGTAAGTTTATGTATTTACTTTTTTACATTTTCTTCATTTCAATTGTTTTTGCTAATTATAATTACTAATTTTAAAAGGCCGATGCAGCATTTCGGCACATGATAAAATTACATCTGTAACAATTTCAAAGTTCGTTATTCTTAAGCGGGGGACAACAGAACATTTTGAATGCTTTTAAGTGTTTGACCACTAGGAGGCAGTGTATGATAAGCTCTACCGTTTTAATAGCACTGGGTCATTTTAGATCTTTTATATTATATATTTGTCTCATTCGTGTTTGTCATTTTTCTGGGCTCATGCAGGGTAACTTTGTAATGAGAAAACGAACTAAGAGTGTCATGGCAGGGGACGTAATCATGCAGTATGTGAACCCCTAACCCTGTATAACTCACACAATGGGCTTAATATCACCATAAGCTTGTCGCGATCTTATTCTTTCTCTCTTAAGTCTCTCAGTCTCTTGTCCTTGTTGTGACTGATGTATGTTTTCCAACTGCAGGGATATTATTGGATGGCACGCTGAACTACATGCCGCACTCAAGCAAACTCCTCTCTCACCATGAGTTCCCAGTCTGCCTGTAATAATATTGTTCCTCAAACTCCTCTACAAACACATCACCTCTTTACTCCCCGTTCCCCTCAGTTAGCCTGCGTCGCAATGGCGCCAGCAGTCACCAGAACCCTGGCACCGAGGCCGGGAAACGTGGTTACCATGCCAACCATTGTGGTCAGTAAGAGGAACGCTTATAGGCCGGTAACGATGATCTCCGCAAGTCATGAGAATCCAGAAGAACTGAAGAAAAACAAATAGTGATGGCCTGCGTAGGAAAAACACCACATGCAGCAGTTATTCTGATATTCTGAGGTTTGAGTTTGAAATGCTGCAATAGGATCGCTTACTCGCTGCCAAACGTCTGTGGGATCTGCTGAGAATGTGCCAGCGCAGGGGCCCCGGCTGGACCCGCTTTACACATGCAATCCATCAGGTGCGTGTGATGCAAACTCACACGGGTTAAACATACTGCTCCCAAACACATCCCGGATCATGTGTGAGTTGATGAGGAACCGATGACAGCCGTGTATAATTCTCTAGCTGCTGGCATGCAGCGTCGCTTCTGTGGTGTACTGTAAACTACCTCGATGCCCAGTTGGGCCTGACTAAAGTACAAAAACATCAGGCTGGTATCGCTATATGGCTAGAATAGTAAATATTGACCTTTTCTGTTGCCGTGCCCTGTTCTCTTCTCTGTGATTGTTTGGTCTAATGTGCAGCTTGAGCGTTCAGTGGGTTTGGGTTGATGGAAGGGAAGGTTTGAGTGTGTGTTGTGAGGAAACACTACGCTTACAAAACAGAACT
>JAUMHP010000015.1:1107247-1125368 GCA_032361065.1 Enteromius trimaculatus | reverse complement strand
TGTATAAATACAACAGTTAGGAAATTGTGTTGCTCTAAGCTTTTAATAAGAAATGTCAGTTTGACTATTATTATAATAATGATAGAAAACCTGACAAATTGCTAATTGGTAACAGTGTTTATCTAACGAATGCAGACATAATTAATAAAACAGCACGTGACCTTCAGACAGCACCGATGGTAAATATTTCTTTTCAATCAGATGGACTGTTGTATTCCCACACACATTTGATATCGCTGCACCCATCCAAATGAAAAGTAGTAGTTACTGCAAAAATGATGAAAAATGATGCTTAAAGGCTGGTGCAATTTACAGGTAACTGCAACAGAGACAAAGATTTAAGAACTATAATATTTGTCAAATTTGTGCCTTACAGAAACAGTTTACCCAAAAGTGAAACATCTTTTCCATCCAGTGCAGGTATAGGTGCACTCTCAGTGTCTTTGGAAAGAGCAGCTCAAACATTATACAAAACATCTCCTTTCATGGCTAAGTAAAATATGACAGGATTTTCATTTCTAGATGGATTATCCTTTTGAGTCTGACCAGCTTCAATGTTTCTGTAAATTCTGTAAGCTCTGAAACACAATCCCTGTGTTTAAATTTCACAAGACACAACACACAAGCAAATTGCGCCCCAGAGAAATTAAAAGAGCATTTTCTGTGTCTTTGTTCTTGATTCTCTTTGAGCTCGAACATAAAAAACCAAACCCATAAAAACATTACGCCTCAAGGTTTTTGCCTGCTGTTTGTTGGTACTTTGTTGTGTGCTTCATAACTCATATAATAAACAAAATGCTTCTGCTCTTTCCACCTCTTTACTAACTATAGTGTGAATGTTTCCTGTTTGCAGAACTGGTTATGTTTTCTTCAGTGATTTGCTCGTTCACGGAGATGTCTGGGTGTGTTTCCTTACAAAACACCCCATCTGTAATCGGAAGAACTTTAAAAAAAAAAAAAAAAAAATTCTGGGGAAATCATTGTGAAAAATCAGACATTGTCCTCATTCCTGAAATGTATACACCTTAATGTCAGAGCGCTGACATGCTGCCAAATATGCCCTCTATTACCTGTCATTTGACAAATTAAACACTTCAGTGGGTTTTAAATGGGCATGTTTTTCTCTGAAGATCTTATTAAACTTCCAATTTGTGTCAGAAACAATAATTCCAGCACCTTTTGTTGGCAATTTGTAGCAAATAAGTTTGTATCCTGCAGAGATTTTTATCTCAGATTTTCATTCATCATGAAATGGAAGAGAAGTGCATTTTTCGGAAAGAAGGCCTCTAAGTAGGACACAGAAAGGGTCCTACAACAGATCATCAATCTAGAGCTTTTTCTGCATATTATATGGTTTTATACAGAAATGGAAAAGAAACAAAAGCAAATCACACCACAGGTTACTTCAAAATAAATATTGCAAGTTCTTTTGTTTCTCTTTATTCAGTGTATTTATCCGTGTGTTTACACAGTGTGAGGGCCCGCAGTAAACACAGACCCTCGGGCTCTGCTGGCTAATAAACACCTTTCCCCAAAAGATAAACTCATAGTGTATGACTGTTAGGCTTTCTGCACAGTCTCGGCCGCTAGGGATTGTTAGGGATAGTTAAAAAAATGAAAGTGATGTCTTTATTTACTCCCCCTCATGTTTTTACAAACCTGTATGACTGACTGGTAACACTTTATTTTGATAGTCCACTTTAGACATTAAACTGGTAATGTCAACTAATGTCTTATTAATTTGCAACATGTCTACTCAGAGTAGAGTGTTAGGGTAGGGTTAGAAAAATAAGTTGACAAATGCAAAATTACTCATAGTCAGTATGTTTTATGTTGTGGAACCATCAAAATAAAGTGTCAAGATGTTAATTAGACAGTACACTTCTTACATGCTGGTTGACATGGAGTTGCAAAGTTAATTACTCTTAGTAGAATGTCTAAAGTGGACTATCCAAATAAAGTGTTACCCATACAGCATACAGTAGTTAAAGATATTTGAAAAATGTTGATTATGACTATATACAGTAGTTTATACAATAGATGTCAATTGTCTGGTCTCCATTCTTCAAAATGTGTTTTAAAGAAAAGAAAAAGTCATGCAAATTGGAACAACATGAAGGTGAGTAAATGATCATTTTTGGACACGTAACATGGTAACATGGTATGTTTTTAAAACATATGGTAATACTGTATTATATTTGTACATGTTTTTTAAATGTCGGCCATGAAAAAATAAAAAACTCATATTACCTGTTACCGCCACATTGTGTTTTTGTAAAAAAAAAAAAAAAAACTATGCAAAACATTAGTACATTCTAAAAAACAAAATGGCCAGAAACCAAGTGTTGATTTCTCAGAGTTTTGGCAAGTCAGTCTACATTATTTCCTTATTAAGATATGACCTTGACTTACTGTAACTCGGCAACATGAGGTTTCCACACCATTCAAGACAAGCTGAAAGCTGTTGTCTACAAATTAAAAAGGAATTCATGCGTGGCGAAATGTTTCATTGTTATTTCTCAGAGTATGTGTTGTGTGCGTGCATGTGCTTGTATTCTCAGTAATCATTCTTTAACAGTTTCTGTCTTGCAGTCTATTGGAAAGTCTTAGCTGACAGTTCATTAGTTCAAAGTGAGAAAGCTTGTCTGAGACAGATAAAACAGAAAAACAACACATGAGATGGAGAAGCCTGTTCAAACAGAGTAAATACTTGAATCATGACAAAACGCGATATGCCAACTTTTAGCTGTTAAGAAAGATTAAACACACCTATTTATAGCTGCAACTTTTTTCTTGTGTTTACAGTAACTATCAATCTGAAGTTGCTTCCTATATGAGCTGAAAAGGTGGGAATTATGAAATCTGCTTTTTTTGCCCTACATTTTCTCCCTAAAGACATTTGAATGTTTGTTTTCCTGAAATATATCACACTGTGCTGTCAAAGAAGTGCTTTGTTTGAGCACTATAACTCAGCTGACAACAGCAATAGATGGTGTAAGTTTAAGGGCGTGGCTATCTCTGACCAATGAGATACAAGAGGCGTGTTCAAAGAAACCTGTGTGAAAACAGTTATTTTTGCTATTGAGTCACTGGTGGTAGAAGGTACACTTCAGCTTTTTTATTTATTTTATTCATTTAGAAAGATCTAAATGTGTATTAACATGGTATATAACACTAAATTAAACACCACCTCATAAGAGAAAATGGAGGAGAAGCAAATGGGCAAAAAATAAGCCAAAAGAGGAAGGTAATATGCATAAATGAGCGGAAAATGGAGCAGAAGAAAGGAAAACTAGCTCAGCAGGAGAGAGAAAGAGTGAGTTGAGGGATCACGCTTAAACTGACCCCAACAGTGCTGCCTACAGCCATCAGATTGGCAGCGCTCACTCTGTAATGATGGTAATTTATTTCAATTAAACCAGCCCATTATTGTTGTAAAATCGTTAGCATGGCGTCTGGACGATTAACACGCTACGTGAAGAAGCATGTAGACCAAGACAAATTAACATCCTCTCATTGGGGTTCGCACCCCTCACTCCTAACTAATAACCTTCTAATCAAGCCTCAGTCTCCCCCATTAGCCTCATTTGTTTACATGTAACTCAAATTAACCTGTTCACTTGAACACACTAATACAATACAGTCTCTGTGCCATCTGTAATTATAATAATTGTTACAAATGGATTTTGAAACCGCAGCGTTAGTTGTCATAAAACGTGCTTATGAAACGTACATAAACTTGTTAATGGTTCTGAGTTGTTTCCTGCGAGGCCTAAAAAAAGGCAGCATTCCTGTCTGTTTGGCTTGTGTGACGGCAGCTTCAATAATGATTTGATTCATAGACACTCAAACTCAAAATGTGCAATAGAACGTTGCAATAGAAAGTTTGTCCCGCTCAAGTTTTTCCAGCCCTCTCCTGCTTCTCTTTTTTATTATGTCTGCTTGGCACATATATCTCCTCTCGCTCTGACAAAGAGGAGTGAAATAGATAGAGGGGGAGGAACTGCAAAAAAGTGTGGCGAGACAGTTTATAACATGCAATTTTAATGCCGCTGCGAGCTCAATTTAATATTGGAACATCCATTTCACATAATCTCTTAAAATGAGATTTTCAAAACAGAGCACTCGCTCATGCATATGCTGAAAACGGCAATGCCGCTCTGCTGGAAAACAAACAGGCTTTCGTTGGGAAAGCAAACACTCAGTCTAATGAGCGCAGCTTCTGCCGCGCAATGCATTTATACTTCATTCACTTATCTGTTCGAAGTTAAGTCGTTACTAAGCAAATTTAACTGATTCTCTGACATTAAGGAGTGTTTGAAAGGTTACAAGATATGAAGAGGCTTCCCTGAGCTTTTTTCTGGCAAATGCTTCACTCAAGCACCGCCCCTTGGTACCCAGCGTTAGCGTCTCAGCTAACTACTAGCGCCGAGCAGATTCCTTTCTGATTACTGCTGCAGTCTGAGAGGTGAGAGGTTACAGTGTTTATAAAAGACATCAACACTACTGTACTTCAGGCAATTACAGCTAAATATAAACCAAATTTAGGAGAAAAAATGCACTCTCAAGGGCTGCCTCAATCTGCTGTGGGGGACTAGCTGACTGTTTGAGATGTTTTAATCCCGTGCCAGGCACTATTTTAAAGCGTCTGTCCTCCGGGGATTAGCCGTGACATGATAACTCACCACTTCAAAATAAACGGGAGACTGCAAAGAGACCCAACACTGTCAAAAGAGAGGTCAAAGGTCAGGTGAAAGTTTAGCGCTAAATGCAGCCATGTTTGAGGTAATCTGCTGATGTCCCAGGTTATATTGTGGGCCGTTATGTAAGGTGAACTAAATGTTTTCCATCACGTGGGGGGGGTTTAGTGATAGATGATCCTTTCGGGATATGAAATGAGAGGAAGAGAATAACAAAACCGCACACTTTGTAATATCCTTTAGCCAATATTGAATGTTGATAATTTGACAGCAGAAAATGATCTAGCATGATAGCGCTTTTACAATAAGGTTTGTACATTAAATATGCATTATATGTTTTATATGTATTCACATATGCAGTTATATGTAGATTATTGCATTATGAACAAACAATAAAAAACATGCTTTATAGCATTTATAAATGTTATTCATGCTAATTTAAAAAAAAAATAAAGGTTAAAATGATAATGAAGAATTATCATTTATTGTTTTTTTATATTTTAAAAGGTGGAAGGTAATATGTTTTTAAAATCTATATTTAAATAACAGTATATTCAAGAAAATATTTAAAATCAAGTTTCTTAACACACCTTTAAAATTCCTCTTTATTTTTAAATGTTTTAATTTAAAGTATATTTTAATTTATTATGCATGCATTAAGTACATGCCACAGTGCACTTTAATTTTAGAATTATGTATAAAGACGTATGTATTTACACGGGTCAAGTTTACCTAATTGAATTGAATATAAATGCAACTATAATTTATTTTCATTTAACATTAAGTTATCTCTTGAGTACAGTATTATTTTAATAAGTAATCTTTTTAATAGTATGCTGAAGTGTACTTCTTTTTCTCAAGTGGATGCATACATTAAAATGCCAGACTGTGACTGTTTTGCATTTTCCATTAGATGTTACTGAATAGGAAATACAAGCTGAACAGTTTGATGGAAGGAAAAAATATCATGGCAACAAACAAATGGAAACTCAACAAACAAACAAACAAACCTCTCTTTCCCTCACTTGCTCTGCCGTTTTCAACAACATCAGTACATATTCACTTTATTGCAGGCATTAGCAAAGACCAGTATATGAGCAAAGGAGGGGCCCGAATGTCTGAGGAGGAGGATAGCAAGAAAAATGAAGAGAGAAGGACATAAAGTAGATGGAGGAGTATTGGCACAGGTAACAAAATGAGGACAAGCTTTCATATTTGAGAGGTAAATTGTATTGTGTGTGCTTACGGCTTGATGTATGAGATTATAGTGTGGGAATGTGTGTGTGTGTCAGGGAAGCAGATTTACTGAAAACATATTTTAAATGCTTCTCTCTTTCGCTCTCTTGTTTCTCTCACTGCAGGGACTGTTATGTGCTAAGATGGAAAAAAGTTTAATGTCACCATTAAAAGTGGTTAACTGAGTTGTAATGGTCTGTGTATTTATGTCCATTAAAAAAGACCCAGCCAACACTTTGGACAAATGCAATTGAAACCATACTGGAGTCTCAAGTCCTCACAGGGACATTTCATACAGATCATACTAGTGTCCCAGTCTCAGGTACAGATGGAAATGCATGTACGTGCAAGTGTGTGTGTGTGTCTTCCATGTCTTCAGGCAGAGCTTAGGGCAGAACAGCTGAAACCCCCTTCAAGCTACATGGACTCATTTTCATTTATTCCTATGAGTTTGAACACATTGAACATTTTATGGAATAGTGAGTGCTATTTTGTGGAGTCTCTGTGGGTGGACCACCATTTTCTGCATTATTCTATAGGACGCAAACTGTAGGCTCAAAGCAATATGCAAATACTGTGTCATCTCATCAAAGGCCAAACAACATTCGGCATCTGTGTAGGCTGTAGGCAAAAATGAATGATATCCATGAGGCATGCAAAGTAATATATTTCTATATCTGTAGAAATTATGCAAGGAAAATTGCGAGCATTGTTATAGCAATTAGCTATGAGAAGCTGTGCATGATTTTTCTTTACATTTTCAGTAAGTAGCTACAAATATTAGATTTATTCATTTAATAAATGTAAAAACAGTTTTCCAGCAAATGATTAATTCATAGTAAATAGTCTAATATATTAATATATTCAACTTATTCTTTTAAAAATTCATGCTTGACAGAGGAGGGACAGGTGAAAAATGTGTCTGGGCCTTGAATGTGTCATAGTATCATTGTAGCTGTCTATGGGTTTAGGGTGGCATGATACCACTGCATGGTACGGCATGGTACAGTTCAGTTTGGTTCACTTTTGGAGGGGATTCCACTGGGAACAGTACCTGCTTCATCGTCCTTTTATTTAGTACCACCTTGGCTGATACGTGTACACTCTGCTAAACACTGATTGGCGGGAGAGAATTGTCACTACCTGCATCATATTGGAGAGGAAAGAAGAATTTAAAAGGTAACAACCAAATGGATGTTATAAAAGTTGACATTGCTGTTGAAATATAACACAGTTTAAAAAATATATTTTTTACCAGGTTAAATGTTAATTATTATTAACTTAAACCCCTTTTAGTAAACCTCTCTACATAATCTGAATTTATTTTTACCTTATGACTTTTTTCAAATCCTTAATTTTACGGTAAAAAATGCATTTTCATTCAGACCAACAGAAAAAGATCAACAAGTGGGCGGACCATACGACTTGTTTTAAAAACAATGTTTTTCAATGATTCAGAGTCAGCTCTTTCTTTTGAGACAATAACTTTATGCATGGTGCATTTTCAGATTTTTCAATAACACACAATCGTTTAATCTATAATTGGGGCACTTTAACAATTCTAACAGGAATTAATATTATGGCAAAGCTGTTTACAAATGTTCGCTTTTGATATGTGTGTGTGTGTGTGTGTGTGATTTTGAATGCAGTGCTTCATTTTGCTAGCGATTTGAAAGTGTGTGTAAGCACATAAAAATAATACAGTAAATTAATGTAATTCCTACAGGAAAAAATGAATTGGTCAAATACTTCCAAGACCACTGAAAAAGAGGGTGGGCACTAACACAAATAGAAAGCATGCAGTATTAGGTCAAATGTGACCCATAATCAGTATTTACAATCACGTCTATCTGTTTTATAATACAATACATAAAGCGCATCGAAATCTGGTTATTTTTGCTTCATTTGCACTGATATTTTTTACAATTGCAAGGTAATGCTATTTTATAAATTATGTTGGTTCCAAACTGCAGGTATTTGTTGAGTCAACAGATTTCACTTTTAAATGTCACTGGTGTTTGTCATGGCAGCTTAGCAGTATTATTAAATATTTAGGCTAAGTCTCATCTGTCAGCTTGTGCTTTGACAGATGAGAGAAGACAAAAACAGTTCAGGGAAGTAACACAGTAAATCCCTTTCAAGAGGTGGACCTAAAAACACTCAAACTTTAATGACAGGGCGTCACACAAATGGATCATGACGAAACACTTGCAAAATATACCATGTGGCCAAAAAAGCTTAGCGACATCTGAATGCACAAACTCCATAAAATGTATTAATAAAGTTTATAATTTAACTTAGAATGAAAATAGTTACTTTGAACTACATCAAGCCTAAGTATTTTGGTCTGTTTAAATATCAGACAATAACGTCTTGACTGTTGGGTTGATATTTCACTAACTATTTTTTGCTAGAAAAGAACTAAAGTTGAGTTTTAGACATGTTCTGAATCTGGCTTGACGTCATATCGATTGGAACAATGGCAGTTGCATAACTGATGAGAGATGAATAACATGTGAAAAAGTGGTCGGTTTGTACACGCACCAGGTTTTGTTGTAAGTAATTATGAGTTACTTGGGCCTAAGTCTGCACATTTTCTTGTTAAAACAACAGCATTTCATTGAGGCTTGTATTTGCTTGTGTGTTTCTATGTCAGTGCACGGTTTGTTTATATATTCTACACAGCGTCAAACCGGCTTTTTTTGCCCTTCTCTGCTTGATTTCATCGACGTCTCAGTTGGTTATCTTGCAGTTGCTTTAAGCCCTTTTGCAATATGTGAAAAGTCTTGAAAGGGAGTTTGTGTTCGAGGCACAAAGACGACAGGCAGGGTAAATGCTTTAACACAAAACCACAAGAGCCCTTTCTCTCTCTTCCTCTCTCCCTCTCTGAACTCGTTTGGTAGGTTCTCGCATGCCTTTTTACTGACTGTATGAAACTGTGCAGAATTATAATTAATTAGTGGTTGGAAAAAAATAGCGACTGGTTGGCTTATAGTAAATTATATGGTAGGCTTCCAAAGAGAGGGCCAGTGAGAGAGAGGGTGACCTGCTGCAACACAAAAAAACAGACATACATGTATATATATATATACATACACACACACACACACACAGACAGCCTCACATACAGTATGCCTCACATATAAAACTACATTTAGATTTCCCTGAAACACCACACGTATACATATACACCGCATTTAGATGGCCCTGAGCTGTGGCACACACACACACACATACATGTTGTTAAACAGAGGCTATGACAGATGGAGAATGTTTGGAGGTAAAGTGGGGTTCAGAGAACACACACTCTTTCAGGTAATGTCAAACTGAGTGGATGTACATACATAAGAGTCCAATGTATGACTAGAAGTGCATGTGACTGGAGCCTGCCTGTGCAAAAACTCACCGCATGACGTTTGTGATGGCTAATAGTTGCTGGCAGAGTTTTCCTAAGGGGTTTCTAGGTTATAGCCAGTTGCTAGGGAGTTGAGTGTAATTGCTAGGGGGATCTGGGGGTTGTTAAGATATTCTCAGCACTTGCTTAGATTGTCTGGGAGGTTTCTAGGATGTTCTGTGGGAATTCTAAGGTGTTCTGGATGCTCAGTAGGATTCTTTGAGTTGTCAATAGGGCATTAAATGATGTTCTTGTGATACCTTTTTCTGAGGGGTTGCTAGGGTGTTCTAGAAAGTCCCTATAGTATTTCAGGCAGTTACTAGGGTATTCTTGTGGTTGCTGGGGCATTTTAGGCAGTTACTAGGGTGTAGCCACTAGTCATAGGCTATAGTCATATCAGCAGCCTAATCATATCACCAGCCTTAAACCAACGGGTAAGGCTAAAAGCTAAATGGTAACAAAATGGTGAAAGCCTGGCTAATGGTAATGGTTTATGGTAAGTTCCTGTAAAATTTACAGGGAAAACTGTAAAGTGACAAACCCAGAGTTTCTGCAAATACTATGTTTATTCTGAGTTTTTTCTTATCAGTTATGTTTATTAGGATTGTATGTTACATTTAATGTTGTTAAACCAGCTAACAGGGAACAATTCCAGAACCGGTATGTGCTCTGTCCTGGACGTCTGAGATTCTTATTAAAGAGTATTTTTTGCAAAATCTCTGCCTTCGTGTGCTCCATCATCCAAAGTCAGTGTGACAGAAGGACTGACCATAACCGGAAAGGAAAAGGATCCACCCTGACCCGAATGGAGAATGATCAGCTCTGAGGAAATCCTACATCGCCTCCTGAATGGGCAGGCACCTCTCCCCGATCATCTCAAGCCACGGCCCAGAGGCCGTCCACCGATGCCCGACTCTCGTTTCGCCATCCGGAGAATTCCGCTAACAAGAGCGGCACCATATGGAGGAAAATCACTGCCAGATCCCCAAAAACTGTTCCAGTTTCGTGTGGATTCCAGCCCGCGTGGTAATAATCCTGAGCCGGATTTGTGGGCTGATTTGCCAGACCTGATTCCCGCGGACTCCGTTCTGCCGATCCCGACTCAAGTTCCTGATTTCCGGCCCAGGGTGCCAATCCCGATTCCAGCCCCTCGTTTATGGCTAGGATTCCGAATCCTGTCCCAGAGTTCGCGAAGCAAGAGCTCCCTCCAGAGATTGCCTCCCTGAATCTGCGCGGCAAATGCGCTCTTCAGAGTTCACAGTTTCGTAAATCCCCACCCACCAGCACCAGCATGGCCGGAGTGCCCCCCTGACTTCACCTCCAGCCTCCGAAGCCAGAACTCTGCCTCAATCCTTCGACCCGTCGGCTCCATCGTGGGCCTTAGCTCCCTTAGACCCGTCTGTTCACCAGCTCCACCGGGCTCAATCGTCTCTCCGTCTCCGCTTTGGTCGGTCAGAGTCCATCCGCCGCCTCAGGACTCCACTCCTCCAGCTGCGCCTCGTCCCTCCGTACTGCCAGCTCTGTCAGGCTCCTTCCTTCCTCCAGCTCCACCTTGGTCCTGTTTCGCTCCGGTTCCGCTGTGGCCTTCCGGACCCCTTCATCTGCGTCGGTCACCGGTACCACCTGTTCCGCCTTGACACTCCGGATCCTCGCCATCCACCTGGCTCTTCGGCTCCCTGTCGCCACCTCTGGCTCCGCTCCGTTGCCAGAAGGAATAATGTCAGAGTCTGTGTCTAGTTCGTCCTGTGTTTTGATCCCCATGTGTCCGCCCTTAATGAACAATTGTGTGAACGATATTTGTTGGTGAGTTTGCAATCTCTTTTTATTCGGTCTGGTGATTAGCACATGTGTCCGCCCTTACCAGTTACATAGCTTATAGCAAATATTAATGTCTGCTTTTTATAATAAAATTTAACTGTATAAAACACTGGAGTAGTGAATAAAAAAATGCCTGTTTTGCTTCCATTTGAGCTGTTTTGAATGTTGTGTTTGCACTTGAAGGTTAAGCAGCGTAATTTGATGAGTTACACACAAAAGTTTGGTCCTGAAGGAAAAGAATGACAATTTGTGGTGATTGCTTTGTTTCACAAGCAGCACTAATAAGAACACAAACTCTTTCCTAAACATTGACACACAGAAACATACAGATCAGTATTCTCACCTGATGTACCGAAAACATCTTCTGAAATCAGACTCTGTCACAGTCATTCTGTTTTTCCGATATAGATGTTGGCTAACTTACAAACACGTCTCTGCGTTACAAGCTGAGATAGAGCTGCAGCAGATACTGTAGATTAGTGGTTTGTGAATGTGTGTGTGTGTGTCTGTCCGTTTTGGTGCACTCAGTCTTGCTCTGGGTTGTGTTGTTTATTTAAACTGGAAACGTTTTTCTAACATTTTGATTAATGTGGTGCCCTGAGTGCTGTGGCACAGTGCAGATAAGTACACACGCACACACACACACACACACACACACATCCAGACAGATAACTGCTTTCTTTCCCTGTCAGTGTGGTGAGTTAAAAAGAAGTCTTTGAAAGTGAGAGCGGTTCGCAATGTGCGTACACACATACACATGTCTGAAGGCTTTGATTTTCCACTCAGTGACTGCTGACCTCTAAATATTTACAGTGGTTGGCACACAAGGTGCTTGGTTGTGAGTGTAAGTGTGTGTTGATTGGGCCAGGCAAATGTTGCTCTTCTTTTCTTGTGTCTTTCTTGAATATGCAAACCTTAAAAATTGCAGGCTAACACTTTTTTAATATGCTAAATAAATGCATTTGTTTTGATCTTTCCTTAAAAACATTTATTCTATATTTACAGTGTGTGTTTGTTTTATGTTTTTCTGTTACTTTGTCTCCTCTTTTGGAAGCACAAACACAGTAGTTTCACTTTCACAAGGAAACACAGGGTCTCTAGACATTTTGAAGAACCAAGGAGTTGTTAGCCTTCACTGACTTCCATCGTAGGGGAAAAAAATATGGAAGTCAGCGGGGACCATCAACTGTTACCAGCATTCTCCAGAATATCTTCTGTTATTGACATGAGAAAGAAACTAGAAGTTTGAAAGGACATGAGGGTGAGTAAATGATGACACAAATTAAAAATTTGGGTGAACTATCCCTTTAAAGTGAAGTGATTCACACTTATATTATTCTTTATTCTGTTGAGCACAAAAGAAGATATTTTGATAAATACTATACGTTAAAAGAAAAAAACTGAATATGCTGATTAGTTTGATGAAGTTTGTTTGGGTACTCAGTACATACCTAACCAGCATATGCCTGTTTTTTCAACAGGGTTAATAACCAAACTGTTAGCATAGAAGAAAATAACATAGAAGAAAATATGATGGATGTAAACGCATACCATGCATGTTTCAATTGAAATGAAATTACAGTGTATTTTAGTCCGCCATAAACAATAGTCAGTATACTTTAACCATATTTAAAAAAACAGCAAAATTTTTACTCATAAAAAGTTACTCATGTCCTGCATAAATGGGTCAAATAAGCACTCCTATATTCCACATTGCATGATATCAATTAAAATTAAAGTATATTTGAATTTATTTACAATTAAAGCATCCAAAAGTATCCAAACACATTACATTGAGCTTGCACCTATAAAGCTTCTGTAATAGAATATGCTTACTGGATGTGCTAAAACATACTTCTTTTTCACAAGGAATGCAAAGTGTACATTTTAGCATATCTCATATATTAGATATTCAATACATCTGACCCCATGCATTGTGTGTGTGTGTGTGTGTGTGTAGCTGTTATGGCTCCTGTGTGATGTAATTTGCTGCATTTTACAGCTGTTGCTCTGGATGGGCTGCTGTTCAGCTTAAGCCCATTAACTTTAACAAGGCAAAGACACACACTCACACATTTCAAATATCATTTTACACACTTACACAAACGGATTTAAAAAGATATAGAGGTGCTCACATAAGCAGGAGTGTTGTGTTTTACTGCGGTGTGCATATTTGTGTTTGTGTTGACATGCTGGCAGTGCCAAGCGTACAGTGGAAGTGTTCCTGGCATGTTGGTAACCCAGGGGTGCTATAAACCACTGTGATTTTATTTTTTCTCAGAATGCAGATGAATTGTGTGTGTGCGTGTGCTGCACACTTTCTATTGTTTCTCAGCTTCTCTCCCATACTTTATGTTCCCTCTTCCATGTTGCATACATGCTATATGGCCTGATGAAATGCAGCGATGCTTAACCTGTTTTGTGCTGTTCTGAATGAGAATGAATACATGATGAATGAAAAGCAGTCATGCTTAAATGATGCTTAATAGCTACAAATCCATGTATGTTGTGTCCTAAATCTAGCCCTGCAGAGAAAAGTATTATAATGTTTTTCTAGAATTTTCCTTCAACAAAAACCTCAGGATTAAGTAGTGGGGAAAAGCTTGAATGAATGGACCTCCCAATGTGAAAAATACACTTTTTTCTATATATTTTAGTCTTGAAAGAACTGTTGTAATTGTTGTGAATTCAGATTTAATGATTCCACTCAATTGGCCCTTGGTTTATGGTGAATAATGAGGATATCTGAAGTGATAAGTAAATAAGCACCCATCACACTTTAACAAAGTCCCTCATTATATGTGTTTCTAAGGTCAGATCCTGCCTTTCAGAGTAGAAGTCATGCTCTGTTAGGTCTAGTCGAACAGTTAAGCAAAAAATAAATACATAAAAAATTAGTTAGATTAATTAGATTACTGATCTGATCATAAAGATGTGTTTGATTCCAGGGCTGGATTTCAAAAGGGAGAAGCCTAATAATAGTGTTCCATAATCATCATTCCAAGCTCATATCCTTGTAAAAAAGTTATATATTTAAAGAAAAAAATAAATAAAATAATATTTTATTTAAGTATAGTTCAAATCTAACATATTTACTGATATCGCTCAGGACTTACTGATATTAAAAAAAAATATATATATTAAACTGTATTTGGAGTAAGCTTGTGCACAATTCCCCCCTTTTTAATATTTAGCCTAAAATGTGTTTTAATGTCAGCATTGATGAGGATTGCATGATTTTGATTATTTTAATACTTAACTTCATAATAAACTAAATATTTCAAAGATAGTGTAGGAGTTGTCCTAATGGGACTTAGAACCAACTCACATTTGCTATTTAATGTGTGATGCGTGTGAAGTCGATAAGCGTAAGTTAAGACCACAATATGAATATAAATAATGCTCAGAGAGAGAACGAGCTCATGCTAAGCTTGTCCTGGATTGCAGCAAAGGCTTTAATCAGAATTGAACAATACCTCACACACACACTGCCTTTGAGGTAGTTGGAGCCTTTCAGGCAAAAACAGCTTAGACCTAAATAGAGTCAACATTGTCAGTGTTTTGTGATCGAAAAATTATTTAGTTAGTGTTGCTAACAATATTAGAGGATTCAACCTGACCGACGGCTCTGAAACAAGCAATCTAGAATAATCTGTTTGGTCCAGAGTAAAGCCATCTTCCTGTTCAGCAAACATAATAGAAACTTGTAATAACATTAATAAAAATGGATTAAATGAAAATCAATATGTCGCTTTTGTTTTCGCTGGTCTCGTAATAAATGTAATTTAAGTATCCATGGTAACAGCAAAAGCACGTTGTCACAAATAAATCACTTCCCTCGTCCTCTGACATTTTGATCTTTAAATTGATTTTTTTTTTTAAATAGAATTTCATTTAAACATCTCCCTGTATTTCAGAAACACAACCACATGCTAGCTTTTGTCCTTCACTCCTTCACCCTTTCCTTCCTCCATTATCTATTAACACGTTATATAAAACATACATTTAATGTACAGTACTCTTTCAAATATGTATTTTTAGGAACCCTCTTCTCCTCATCTTCAAACATGAATACACACTCCCACCTCCCCCTCTCCGTCTTTCAAAATGGAGCCAGAAGAAGCTTTGTAGCATCAGAACAAAGAGTCGAAAAGTGAGATATAAAGTGAATCTCTGAGGCTGGATATTTTATGGTGCTGTGTGGGCTTCCTCTGTCTCGGTGAAAACTATGAACACTGCAGGAGTGTGGAGAGGGTCCAGATGGAATTGCCCAAACGAACCCAAACTCAAAGGTGCTTCAGTCGCCTCGCCAATGAAATACAGCACCAGTCAGACATAATCAGCTCCTGTCACATCACAATGGAAATCAGCAAACACACAGAAGCTTAACAGTAAATAGTGCTACAATCAGGTCTTTTATTTTAAAGCGCCGTCTTTTTATAGACACAAATTAGTTATCCGAGGTGATTTGTTGGTGTGGTTTTTTTTTCTCGTGGGGGAGAAGAACGGTTGGCTTCTTTCAGCCACCAGCCTTCACCTTTAAAGGTAGCTGACACCACAGGGGAAGTTTGGCATGTTTTTCTTATTTCCTTTTTTCCATTTTTTGCTGAAATGTTCCTTTGACTAACTCTGTCCTCGACAGAGGGCCTTACTGAGAGTCAGCACTACACTACCGACGCTCAACGGTCGAGCGTGTGCGTGTGGGTAGGGGTGTTTTCGTTGGTCTCCTCCCCAGTTCACCTTCACAGTGCTCCTTTTCTCCTGACGGCGAAGAATTCCACCACACGCACTCATATACACACACTTACAAAAACCTCTTTCTCCTCTATTGCTCGGCGTACCTTGACACATTAACACACACTCACTCTGATGAGCAGCAGCGACGCTCGCACCAAATCTGCCCTTTAAAGACGTCTGGCTGTTTTGACGTCAGCTCTGAACGAGATGTCATTATTAGTTGCATCTTCGAGGCCTTTCAGTGGAAGAAGTGACTTTCATCTCACTGCTTGATGTGTTGGTACTGACACCAGAAATCAGACTTATTTAAGGGTGCTTTATTCAGTCTGAGACCAAACACTATTTTCACATCTGAATTAGTTTTATTACTGTTCACTCGTTCAGCAGCTCTTGCAGATATGCAATGGTAAAAATCAATATAAAAACTTTCTTATAAGAAGTGTGAGAGTTTGATGACCCATCGGGCGTGAAGATCTATTATCTAATTCTGCATCGCATATGGGCGTGAAAATGCACTTATCTCTTTCAGTGATCTTTATGGTGTGACTCAAATGTATTGATCTGAAGTACAACACAAAATGAGAACTGTAACTATAAAAAATAGTTTCATTTAAGCTCGCTGGATATTGTCTGGAGGCTTAGTCAACAACAGTATGGTGACCACTACAAATTCTTCTTACAAGTTCTGTAGACAAAGTGAGTATAAAGGTTTTTATGAATCTTTCTCCTAATAACGTTAGTTAGCCAGTATCATGGCTGAAGGTTACAGTCTACTAGTCACTCCACCGAAGTGAGAGCAGGGGCAGAGCTCATTAGCATTTAAAGCAACATGGACTAGAATGGGTTGCTGAAAGCAGAGATGATTTTGACAGGGTAAAGAAGTTGTTGTTTACACTACCATTGAGAAGTTTTAACCAAAGTGTGTTATAGACTTTTCATTAAAACCCTAAGAATCATATCAGCTTATCATATCATCCTTTTAAGAGTGTAAAAAGCAGCATGCTGTAAAACAGCTACATGACCTTAAAGCTGATCATAGGGCAACTTTCTGAGCAACGTTTCCATCAGCAGGGTCCACAATAGATATAAAATATCCAGGTAGAAATTCTCGAATGGGATAGTGCCCAAGCAACATGATTAAACACAAGTTGCTCAGAAAATGAATTTAAAAATTGCCTCGTATATCATCAGCCTTAAAGATATATTTTACCCAGGAAATAATAGTTTTGTCATTGTCATTCCAAACCTGTTTGGAAGAAATGTTGAAGAATATAGCAGTTACTTTACATATAATGCTATTTAAACAGACTGAAATTTAAAGGGACAGTCCAACCAAAAATGAAAATTCTGTCATCATGTCATTCCAAATCTTTCTCATATATTTATTTATTTCACATATAGACGGTTCAGACACAACATGGTCCAACATTAATAATGTCATTATGACATGGCTGATCATCATTGCAAACGTTTGCATACATCATGCAGAAGTACAGCTGAGATATGAGAGAGATAAAGAGCTCACCTGCTCATCATACCATACCAGATTTATGACTTAAAGCGCATGTTGAATGTCCCACCTGTCTGATACTTAGTCTAGAATGAAATTCACCTTCATTACAGAAAAGATTAGCCATTCTTCAACATTAAGGGGCAGTCAGTGGCTTCCATATGTGAATACAACTAACGCAAATCATATGAATTTCACTCTTCATATCTAAAGTTTAAATTTGTGTCATGTGAAGATGTGTGACCAAGATTGTGGAAACACTTTAAAATATGGAACACTTATTCAGTATTAACTATGACTTTTTCTTTAATAAATTCTTAATTTGCTGCTTAGTTAGTAAGGTAGTTTAAGTTTAGGTTTTGGGTAGGATTAAGACTGAAGAATAGGATATTTACACATGTATGTGCTTAATTACTAATTAATGGATAATATTCTAGTAATACACATGCTAATAAGCATGTGATATAACTAGTTATACCACTGCTTGGACTCTTATCTGCAGGATTGCACACTGTGGTAAAGTAGATTGCATATTTTTATATTTTGCGTTATGCTTTTGAAAAAGTTGCAGACTGTGATATCATACTACAAGCATTAGTAGTATGCTTTAGCCTTAAAAAAAGATGGAAAAAAGAAGATTTTAGAACAGTAAGTAGGTCAGTGAATGGTGGCGGATTTTCATTCTTGTGTGAACTTTCCTTTAGAAATTATTTTTCTAAATGTAAC
>JAUMHP010000015.1:1090684-1104026 GCA_032361065.1 Enteromius trimaculatus | reverse complement strand
TTTACGGAAACATTTGAATATTTAAAGTTTTATAAACTGATGTATTTTGATCAAACATAAATTACCAACGAACAATTCAATTGGGGTCAGTACATTATTATTTATTTATTTTAAAGAAATGAAATGCTTACTATTCATCAAGGATGCATAAAATGAATCAAAGCTGAGAGCCAAGATATACAGAAATCAAAGTATAAAAATATACAAATATTTTCAAGTATATGATCAGCATATCTGAATGATTGTGACTCTAAAATGATGCTAAAAATTCTGCTTTACTATCACTGAAATAAATATATTTAAACAGAAAACATGTTGTTTTACATAATAATAATAATAATAATATTTCTGTAATATTTACTGTATTTTTTTATCAAAAAAATTAATCAGCTTTGGTTAGTGTAAGAGACCTTTTTCAAAAACATAAAAAAAATTAAACCAGTTTTTAACCAATTCTTTAAAACAACTGGTTTATTAAAGTTGTGAGAAAAAACACATTGGTTATGCTGTAGATTTGAGTTGATATGCAGCCAGTGAATGCAGTCTAAGTATATGATTTCTATTCATTGTCTTCAGATTATTTTATTCTGGTCTTTCTAAGACTGCATTAATTAAAATATAATGTTAATTAAAAACATATACTGCCCTTCTGATGCCCAACACATTAATGCACAGTATAAACATATAAAATACATTTAAAAACATATCAAATACATTTAAAAACATATAAAATACATTTTAAAAGTGTATAAATGATAATTATTATAAAAATACACATCCACAATTGCAAAATGTACACATTCTATTGTGGCTTTTTATTTATAAAAGGCTTAAGCCAGTCTAATGCAGTTCTCCGAAATGCACGTGTCAGATGTTTTCTGCTACATTCATGGATATTTAGAGTAATGTAACAGGTGTCTTGACTGTGCTTTGCTGATGTATTTGTAATGCTTTTGCATTGTACTAATGCTGTTCTAACCCTGGGCTGTCTCTTTCTCTAGTCTGCAGAATCTGTGTTCTCTCATCTTGTGTCTCTCTCTCTGCTGTGCAGGGGGCCCTGTGTGAGTGCGATTACACTGAGCTTCTGTGTGTGTACGTGTGTGTCTGTGAGGATTTAAGTAAGAGTGTGTGTTTGTCTGCTTTAACACAGTATCTCTTCCCTTGCAGTGCAAAGCGTTGTGTGTGTGTATGTGCTTTTGTGTGTGTATTTGCTGTGATTCGGCAGGATTTGGTGTGTATGATGTTTAATTGGTGTGTGTGTGTATGCTTTAATCCTGTGCCTCTCCTGCTGCAGTATTGCAGTAAATGTATTTCAATGTTTTGACTTTTATATATGTAGATGTATGTACATGTGTGTGTGAATAATCCTCTCTCTCTCCCTCTCTCTCTTGTGTGTGTGTAGTGTAGAGATTTCTTCCGAGTGGGCAGAGGAATCTATGAGGATCTGTGTCGCCGACTGCCTCTCTACCCGTCTGACTTTACTGATGGTGTGTCAAGCATAAACATAAAGGATCAAATTTTGCAGATGTTGGGCAATTTTTTTTCATGTTTACACAAAGGTCCTTAACTACTGTCACATCTTTAAATATATCTCTTTAAAGATGTGACAGTAGTTGAGATGATTTCATAAGAGCTTGTCCAGTAACAAGCAGCACCAGGAACGAACAGAAATGACAAAATGATATATTTCTGTGTTTTATATCACTTTATATTCCTCATAAAGATATACTGGACAGTGCAGCCAAGCAGTCTGAGAAAATAATCAGATATGCTCTTCTAAACTATCCTGTCTTTCTTTTATTGCATAAAAAAGTCATTTTGGTGAAAGTGTATTTAGAAATAAGTAGTTAAGATTAGATTTTTTTTTTTTTTTTGCGGTGAGAACTTATGTAAATGATACATTTCTGGTTATAATTGCCTTTCTTTAATTTAAATGTTTTTAATCAGTATTTTAAAGGAAATTAGTGCTTTTATTTTGCAAGGATACTCTATTGGAAAGGCATGACTGTGAAGGTGTCTATGTCACAGTACATATTTCAATTTTGAAAAAATGCCTTTACTTTATTTGAAGAATCTTAAAAGAAAAAAAGTTTCAAAAATATTAAGCAGCTGTTTTTAACATTTTTCAACATAGATAATACATTTAAATGTTTCTCGAGCACTAAATCAGCATTTTATTCAGTGATTTCTGAAGGATCTTGTGACAATTAAGACAATGACTGTTAATAAATTAGAACAATTTGAACAATTATTAGATAATTATTTTAAGTTGTAATAATGTTTCACTGTATTGCTGTTTTTGTCCTTTTATAAAAAAAAATGCAAATCTCTAATTTTTAAACTTTATGCTTGACTATGATTAAGTTTGTTTTTACGCTAAAAGTGAATATAGCTCTAATCATGGTTATTTCATGTGTTAATAGTTATAAATACATAGAATGTGGATTAATTATATATTACATGGAATTAAACATGTTGACTTTGGCAGCTATAATACGTATGTGTGTTTTCTATAAATGTGTGTGTTTCAGGATTAGTGGGTAATAACAAAGCCCTGGTCAAGTTCATGACGACCTCCATCTTCCTCTACATCGCTGTGCTGCTTCCCGCCATTGCTTTTGGCTCACTCAACGACGAGAGCACTCGGGGCGAGATTGGTGATCACTCACACACAGACACACACTTGCTCTTTACACACCAGGTCTCCACACAGGCTGAGTTGTTTTCCCTTGTGATTAGACGTCCAGAAGACGATCATCGGGCAGAGTATAGGTGGAATCATCTACTCACTGTGCGCTGGCTCTCCTCTCGTCATTCCACTGACCACAGCGCCCATCGCTATTTTCATCAGCGGTATGTACATACATGCCTCCGTGTGCAACAATAGATGCACGTTCACATACACACATACCTTGGCTCTCGTTTGTGGTCTGGTCCTGAACCGTGCTTCGTTTTTGTGGTGTGTTTAGATGAGCACTCTTTGTTTGTTGAATACTTTGACGTTGAGTGTTTAGAGAGCTCTGCTAACCACAGGATGAGGTGGAACAAGACTCTTAATCTCACAAACAGCGGGATGGGAGTCCGATACGGCCTCCATTTGTTTGGGCGAAGTTTGATGTTTGCCCCGGCTGAGAGGAGATTTCCTCCTAAAGCTCATTCCTGCGGCTGCTTTCGCACACTGTTACCAGCGGGAGGGTTGCCCTGAAAAATGATTTCGCTGAAGTAAAATGAAATTCTGTTTTGGTGAAAATGCACAGAGGAGGACAAAACCGCCACATTCATCTATAATAATGATCCTTCCCAATCAAAGGTTGTGTCTTGTGGTTTCTCATGGGTATAACAGCAGGAATTCTTTAAATGTTTGGGAGCAGTTCTTTAAACATCAAACGATGGATATTTACTGTGCGTTATAATCCCGTGTCATTATGAGATTTAGGTTGATTGTGTTTTTGTTCTCTCCTAATGATCTGGATGTTGTGTTGTTGCTTCTGTGTGTTTGTCTCTGTGTGGCTGCAGTGATTAGGGGGATCTGTGATGATTATGAGCTGGACTTCGCAGCATTTTATGCATGCATCGGCCTATGGAACAGCCTCTTCCTCATCATGGGAGGAGTCTTCAACCTTAGCCTGCTTGTTAAGCTTTTCAAGAGGTCAGAAACACACACATACACACATGTAGATAGTTGTGCAGACAGTACTGCTTGAATACTGATATGTTTTTGCTGTTCTTGCTTTTTTACCCACAGGTCCATAGAGGAGGTGATAGCTTTGTTCATTTCCATCGCTTTTGTAGCAGATGCAGTTAAGGGCACCGTCAAGAGTAAGTGCTGCATACATACATACTGCATATACACAGCCAAACCCTTTAAATAATCTGGATTTCTGTGTGAATGATTTTTAGATTACAGTCTGATCTTAACAAGAAAAACTGGGGGACTGGGGCTAGTTGTTACGTTGTAAAATCAAGATTTTCATTGTTACTGCCCAGGAAAGACGATACAGCTCATTTAACACATGAGGCTGTTTAGTGATAATGGGAAGATGCTGTCACACTTCTCCAATCATTTCTTACAGTCGACTGCAAGCTTGTGTTCAGAATCTGACTTCCTCATTGGATCCAGAACTGATGCATTGAACCATCATTAACCATTTTCTGTTTTCTTAGATTTTAAATGTAATTTATTCCTGCGATGGCAAAGCTAAATGTTTTAACAGTCAGTTTTGCCAATTAGCAGCACTGTCGCTAGATTTAGACTTTTTTCCCCGAATAAAGCACCTAGCAAAAAAGTTTAGCAACTTCTTGTAATATTGTACATTTCCTTACTAAAAGTATTGATCGATTTAACGTGTACTCACTAAATAAAAGCATTAATAATCGAATTTTCTAGTGGTAGTATATTTATATTATACTGTATTTGAAGTATATTGTTGAGTAATACATTCACTGGCTTTTCAGTAAAATTTTAAATGAAAAAAAAAAAAAAAATTTAAATACACTACCGTTCAAAACTTTGGGGTCAGTAAGATATTTAATTGTTTTTAAAGATGTTTCTTCTGCTCATCAAGGCTGCATTTATTAGATTAAAAATCCAGAATAAAACTGTAATATTGTGAAATATTATTTTTTATACAATTTAAAAGAACTGTTTTCAGTGTGAATATATTTTTTTAGGATTCTTTGATCATTAAAATATTTTAAAAGAGAAGCATTGATTTAAAATGGATAATAATGTTCAGAACTACTGTTACAGCAGTTTACTGTTTCACTACTGTTCAAAAGTTTGAAAGAAATGAATACTTTTATTAACCAAGGATCTATTAAAAAATACAAAAAAGTCATAGCATAGATTTACATTTTAGAAATGTTTGACAGAAAGGGGTTAAAATAAAAAAAAAATCCCACAGCACAACTGTTTAGAGGCCATTTCCTGCTAATGATGTCACCAAATTTACCCGTATTTTTAAGATAATGTGTGAATGGTGCTTTAGCGGTCAAAAGACCTCATTGCTGGTGTGAACAGTGCATTTTATTTACTGGTAAACTCGTTCCTGTAATTTGACAGCAATTTACTGGTATTACTGTGTCAAAGGGGCTAATGTGTCAAATACTGTGCTTAAAACCTTACATTTACGGAAGAATATTTTTAGGTGACAGCTTGCCCATGTGACTGGCTTTATTTAGAAGAACACTCGCAAGCCATTTTGCTGTGCCGTGTCTTTATTGAACAAATGTGTTAAACAATCAAGATAACCTCTACTATAATGACCTCTTGAAAAGAAGGTAATTGGACTCAGCTGTGGGTTTGACCTGCCATCCTGAATGGAAAGCAGCATGCTAGTTGTTCCTCAGCAAACAATTGTGCTCAAAAGCAATCTAGTCTGATCAAAAGGGACTTCAGGAAACCTCAAAAAAAGAACTCCAAAAACTCGATGTTTGCAAAGGATTTCGAAAGATTTATGCCTAAAGTCAGGCAGATTAGCATCATCAGTTCAGCACCATTGCTGTATTTTCTAGAAGATGAAGCCAGTCTAATGTGTGCTGAAACAGCTTCAATGAATAGAAAACAAGCAGCACTTGCCTGTAAAATAAAAACAAACGTTCTCTAAAAATTGCTGTGCTACTAATACTGTACCAGATTCAAGGAAAAATCATTGCATCTCTTAAGAAGTGACGCTGAACCAGAGAAGTAGCTAAAAAATAAATATATAATGTACAAATTATTAATTACTAACCTATTTAATCAGCAATGCACCCTAAATTTAAAATGTAGTGTTAGTAATGTGTAAGAAGTAATGTTTACTTGTAAATTACTTTTAAATTGCTTTTTAAATTGCAATAATATCACATATGCCAACCGACAACTTACCTGTCTTATCAGGAAAATGGTAATAATGGAAAAAAAAACTAAATTAAAACTTAAATTAAATTAAAAGTTTCAAGCGTTAAAATAAAATTTATCATTTTAAAATTAATACTTTTAATATTTTTAAGTATACTTAAAATAAATGAATAAAACAAAACTCTCCATACCATTGCCAAAACATGATTGCGGCCGTGAAGGATTGTGGGTCGAGTGTAATGATTTGGGGCTGTTTTGCTGCCTCAGGGTCTGGTTGGCTTGGAGACACTGAGGGACCAACGAATTCCTAGTTATATCAGGAGCAGAATGTCAGAGCGTCTGTTTGTGATCTGAAACTCAGAAGAAGTTGGGTCATTCAACATGACAATGATCCAAAACACAGGAGTAAATCAACAACAGAACACTTCAAACAAAAGAAATTCAGCACTTCACAATGGCCAAATTAGTCCTGACCCCACTTCCTTTGAAATGCTCGGCTGTGATGTGAAACAGGCTGTTCAAGAAAGACATCCCAAAAATGTGCATGAACCGAAACAATACACATGTGTTATCAGCAGAAAGCAATGGTTGATGTTATTGGCAGTAAACGAGATTCCACAAAAATTTCGTCAATAATTGTGATTGTTTAAACCAATTATTCAATAAAGATGTGGTGCAGAAAAAATGTTACGCTTTGGACGACATTCATGCTGACGACTTCAAAATGGTTATACACAGCAAACGTAAAAGATGGTTTTGAATTGCACATCTTAAGCAGTCTTGCCAGTGCAATTAAAAATAATATAAATTATATATAACATATATAACAATAAATATAATATATAATAAATAAATAAATAAATATATATATATAAAACAAATAAATAATAATTAATATTTATAATTATTATAATTAAGATGTGAGATGAAATTTTAACATTTGTTCATGATAATTTGTAAAAGTATATAAAAAGTATTTTTTGTTGTAATCATTACATTTGTTAATTATATTAATTGCAGATAATGCAAGTATTGCATTTGTTGATGCTATTGGAAGTAAACAAGACTCTACAAAATACCATTAATAATCATGATTGTTTAAACCAATTCTTGTTAAACAATAACAAAAAATGTTACACTTTAAAAGTCTGTCACTCAATACTTCTACAAATTACATTTACAAAATGTGAATTTTAGACTTATAGCATATGTACTGTATTTTTTATTAGTACAGCGTAAAGAGGAAATACAATAATATTAATTTTAAAATAAATAATTGATATTTCATGTTTTTAATTTTTTATTATTATTTATGAAATTTAGCAGTGTGAAAGTAGTATCAATAGTGGCCCTCACAGTGTATGACAATTGTATTAATAATTTTACTTGAGCCAATTGTGTTTGTCCATCAATAATTGAAATCATTTAAACCAATTATTCAATTGAAGAGGTGTTACAGAAGAAAAATGTTATGCATTTTATGTTGTTCTTACTGATTATTGAAAAACATTTACACAATGCATATAGTAAACGCTGATTATTGACATACTGTATACTGTACAGTACATTCATTTTGACCTATTTTTACAGTATATAAACAGTGATACCTTTTTGTTTTACAGTCTTTCATGAGTACTACCATGCTCCCACTTTGGCCAATGGGAGTGCGGAGGAGCTGAATCGCATCAGTGGAAGTTTACATTTAGGGGAACTGAACCTGACAGAGACAGGGCCCGTGAGCCTCCCAGAATCCTTCATTCTGTGCACGCGGGCACGGCCTCTTCTCTGTCTGCTCCTCATGCTGGGCACACTGTGGGTGGGATACACACTGTACCAGTTCAGGAGGAGGTGAGGAGCTTTCCCTTCTCTCTCTCACACACACACACACTCTGATGGGGATTTTAAAGAGTGTAAGAAGACTGTTTTGACACCCCCATCTTTCATTTTTCCTGGCAGTCCGTTTCTGCATGTGAAGATGAGAGAGATTCTGTCCGACTGTGCTCTGCCTATCTCAGTGCTTGTCTTCTCTTATGTGGGATCATACGTCTTCAACGACATTGCCTGTGAGTCACTATATGTGTTCATGTTGCACACACAGAGACAATAACACATACATGTGAAAACATTACAGCTCTTCAACACAGTTATTTGTTTGACGATTGGTCATTTATATCAAATATAAACAAATCTTAAATGTTCCAGAAACTATACTGTACCTTTTCTGGCATTAGTTTGTATTATTTATTTATTTATTTATTTATTTATTTATTATTAGCATTTCAAAATATTATTAATTGTATTATTTTAATTCTCATGTTTAAATTATTTATTTATTTATTTATTTATTATACAAAATGTGTTTCCTAATAATATTAATAATTATTATATTATTTAGATTATTTCCCATTGAACTAATATTTATGATTAGTGTTTTATTGGTGTTATTTTTATTATTGTTTACTATATTGAAAATGTGAGTTCATTTGTGGTATAAATTAAGCAGAGAAAAATCTAAACACTCTTCATGATAAAACTGCTTTATTATGAAAATTTTTTAATCATATTGGGGGATCATCTTCAGCAATTTTAAAATTACATGCAAATAGCAGTAAAAGATTCTGCACTGAGAATCAGTTCAAATTTTTGGCTCAGTTTGTGTCCAAGGATTGCCAAAATGTACGCCTCTACCAACACTTCACACTTTCACACACACATACACACACACACTGCCTGTACTCTCCTTCTCTTACTGCCAGCACATTACAGCAAAGCCACTCGCTCCGACTATCACTATATTATTCCTCCAACTCCTCTGTCATCAGTTCGGTGTGGGAGTTTAACTTGGTTATCAGAGTGAGATTTTGCGTCTTACCTCAGGCTCTTTAAACGTTCACTCAGTGCTCCAGTGCTGCAGTCAAGAGGCTCATATTCCAAATTAGATCAAATCACAACCTCTTAAAAAAGGCCTGCTTTTGCAGAAAAAAAATGGCCAAACAGTCCAAAACTTTGCTGTAGTGTTGTGTTCTATATATATATCCCCCAAATTTATACAGATTTTATTTTATATCTTGCCCAATATTGTTTGTCTAAATAATGTGTAAATAAAGTTCCACTTGACACTTTATGTGGTGAAAAAGCATTTGTGTAATAACGTAACTTAAGGTATGATAAATTAATAGGTAAACAAAAAGACAAAGATACACAGGTCCTAAGAACATATTAATGTGTAATGTTTTTTTTCTGCAGATGTAAGTACATAATCACTCTTTATAATTCTGCTATTTTTTTACCTTTTCTATAAAAATATCAAAAGTGTATGATTTCAATTTAAAATGTTCAGCCTAAATCAACCGTTATACAATAAATGTGCTTCCTGACTGGTTTACTGTTAAGACAAATTGTACAAGGGCTGTACCCTTTTTTCTGAAAATTTCCCCTCCAACATAAATCCCTTTTCAGCATTATAAAGTGACATGATTGTGAGAAATAATTCATGATGAAAATCATTGGTGACTGTTTGCTGTAGATTTAATCACAGTTTGCTGGAGGGCCTGACTTGTGTCAGAGGGTCTGTAATGGGTTGTGAGCGGAGGTTCACTGTTATTTGTTCTCTTCCAGTGCCGGTGTTTAACTTCCATGAAGGTCCGGTGTTTCAAATAGCCCCGCTGGATAAGCTGAGTGGAGCGAGTGTTCTGAGCGCAATGGGTCTGGGCTTCCTCCTATTTCTCCTCATCTTCATCGACCAGAACATCGTTGTTTCTCTCACAAATGCACCCGAAAACAGGTACAATGTGATAAGTGACAAGCTGCCTATTTGACATTGAGGAGTGTTTGCACTGGTAGTGATTTACAGCATGCTACACTCATTTATTTTCAAAGAGTAACAAACGAGCAACACAACATGGTTAAACTTTATGCAAATTATCATTACCATAATGAAGGCTAAGCAAGTTGGCAAAGGAAAACTTAAAACAGAAGGGTAGTGTTTCATTTCTTTAACTTTGATCATATAATGCGGTGTGTCATTAACAATAATAATAATAAGCATATTTTCATTATTAAAATGGTAAGCAATTTATTTATTTGATTTCAAAACAGGCTCTGAACACAGTATTTATAAATAATTGTCAGCTTGATGAATTGCTTCGGGGTCCAAGTTGCACACACTAATATACTGTATTTACATGAATGTTGTGAAATATTATTGCAATTAAAAGCTCTTTTTTTAATACATTTCACACATGAAATCGTTCTAATTGGCTGATTTGATGATCACAACATTTGTAAAATATTATTTAAATTTAATTTATTACATTGTATAATTTAAAATATACAGTAAGTTTACAGTAAAACTGTAAAATATACAGTTGCACATGAAATCATTTTAATCTGCTGATTTTATGCTCAAAGCACACACACACACAAACAAATGTGCATACTTTGATGCAAATACATTTCAAAAGAACAGCTAATTATTTTAAATGTCACGTGATCAGCTGCATCCTTGCTAAACAGTATTATTAATTAAAAATAACAAATCTAAATAATGGTAAAACTTTACAAAAAGTTGTCATTAGTTAACATTAGTTAATGGATTATATAACATAAATGAACAAAGAACACTATATTTATTACACTCTATATTTATCCTTGTTAATGCTAGTTAATAAAAATAGTTGTTTATTGTTAGTTCATAGCTCACAGTGCAATAACTAATCATTTTAATAAGGCATTAGTGAATATGTGAACTAAGATTAAAAATGCTATAGAAGTATTGGTCATTCTTAGTTTAACTAATGTAGTTAACTAATGTTAACTAAAGAACCTTAGTGTAAAGTGTTACCAAAATAATTGATTTATTATTATTTTAATTAATTTAAAAAAAGTAGCAGAACCCAATCTTTTGAACAGTAGGTTATTGGATGACAACGTGAAGCCTGATTCACAGTGAAATCTCATTGGTTCTGCTTTACCTAGCTGCATATCTTAAGACAAAACAAAGACACTGACATGTTTTAAGTTCAGTCAGTGCAAGTTCCTTTCATTTAAAGCAGCTCAGATTTATATATATATTACGGTAGACGTTTAGCATTGACATGATACACATGATACATCGCTAGAACACTGGGTCAGATTGTGCACTGGTCTTGGTAGGGTATCGCTGTCTAACACTGTAGAGTCGTGACTCTGTGTGTGTGTGCCACAGGTTACTGAAGGGCACGGCGTATCACTGGGACCTGACTCTGTCTGGCTTGATTAATATTTTGATGTCTGTGCTGGGCTTACCCTGGATGCATGCTGCGTTCCCGCACTCCACTCTGCACGTCAGACAGCTTGCCATCGTGGAGGAACGGGTGGAGGGAGGACACCTCTACGAGACGTGAGCACACACCACAAACAATTACACTCGCAATCAGTCTGTGAAGCACAAACGTCATTCTGCTTGCTATTGGCACACTGCGCTTGGTTTTAAATGACTCCTCTGTGTGTGTACGTGTGCATGTGTGTAGTATAGTGAGTGTGAAGGAGACGCGGGTGACCTCGCTCGTGGCTAACATCCTGATAGGTGTAAGCTTGTTTCTGCTGCCGGTGCCCCTGCAGTGGATTCCTAAGCCTGTGCTCTATGGGCTCTTCCTCTACATCGCTCTCACATCCATTGACGGCAATCAGATGTGCGACCGCATGGCTCTGCTACTCAAAGAACAAGTAAGTGTGTGCGAGCGCGAGAGTCTTTGATGAAAACAAAGGCAAATAAAAGTCATAGGTGCTGTACAAATAAGAACAGGAGAGAGAGAGAAAAGAGCACCCGTTGTGCAAATAAAGCATCAGAGTGCCCTCTACCTGTCATCGATGGAAATGTCTTTGTATCAAATTGTGCATTTTGTGGCTGGATGCTTTGTGCGGTTTTACTGAACGGATAGCTAAGCGTGAAAGCCCTCAAGATGCATTTGAAATGGATCAGGAGATTTACATTTGTGGAAATGCTATGGATTGGCTAAATGTTTCGTAATCGACTACTTAGTGTTTTTTTTATTATGAAAAGCTATAAAAGTCTTCAAAACAAAAGATCCAATACAAATTGGCAGAAAATAACAAGCACATCCCAAAAGCAGAATGATTTAGCAAAATAATTTTTTATTTGACCCATACTGTTTGATATTTCAATTAACTTTTAACCTGTTAAAATTGTATTTCTTAACTATTAAGTTAATTATTCTAGCATAAAACTATGATAATATAGTATGATATAATAAATTAATTTGTTAACTTTACTAACTGATTAGTTTGTTGGATAATTTGTCTACCGTTTTGGCACAATGCTTTTATGCTCACCAAGGCTGCATTTATTTACTTTAAAAAAAAATTATTCCTATGATACATACTGAACTTTTAACTTGCTTTTTAGCATAACATGTACATACTACATCGTATTATAGCATTAATTCAATATATTAAAATATTAAATGCACTTGATGATAAGAGACAAGGCTGTAGGACGCACAAACGTAAACACTTTTTGTTTGCTCTATGGGATAAAAAGTGTAGAAAAATCTGCCCGGCATAATAATGTACATGATCTCTATTAATTTGCATATAGCCCAGCAATAGATCTGATTTATATCCGTACAGTGGAAAATCGAGGCTATATTGTAACAGATCTTAATTCGATCAGTCAAGGTGCTCAGGGTTATACAGTTCTGTTTATTATGACCTCTGTGACTTATTCTATCTGTGTCTTTTCTATATCTTTCTTTCTTTTTCTCAGACGTCCTATCCTCCCACTCACTACATTCGCAAGGTGCCGCAGAGGAAGATCCATTACTTCACTTTCCTTCAGATGGTGCAGCTGCTTTTTCTGTGTGCGTTCGGGATGTACCCTCTCCCGTATATGAAGATGATCTTTCCTCTGCTAATGTTTATCCTCATACCCATCAGGTGAGTTCTGAAATGCCTTCAGCGGCCGTCTGTTTGTGTAGTGTGTGATTTGTCATGCACGTGCATGTGTAATAAATGGTGTTTGCTAAAGGTCACATTACAGAATGATGCTTTACATTGCATTGTGTGGAAAACAAATCTTTCAAGGTTCTCAGAAGTGTACTCTTTGTGCTTTTCATATATTTGGAAAAACTTGTTTGAAAATGTCATGTGGTGCACATTTTGATAATTATTTTATGATCAAATATTAAGTTAATAAAACTAATTAAACTTTAGTTTACTTTATTTTTAAGGTCAAATTTATTTTTAAATACAAATATTGTGAATTATTAATATAGTTTTGGGTAGTCATAGAACATGTTCTTTTACATCCTAAACTTATATCATCTTATCTTATCTTGTCAAACATACAAAGAAACTAAATATTTTATTATGATATTTTGAAAGACTTACTGACCTTGGCACTATTTTATGTTATTAATTTTTCCGATTGTTATTTCTTTTTTTTACACAACATGATTTGGTAGCAGAAAATAAAATACATATTAATATAAAATAAAAAATTTA
>JAUMHP010000015.1:1067598-1082620 GCA_032361065.1 Enteromius trimaculatus | reverse complement strand
ATTAGGAAATGCGGGCCGGCTGAGATTAATCATACAGCGCTTCCTCCCGAAATTTTGTTATTTGCAAAACATTCACTAAATTTTAGGTTGTTGTTCCAGTAATTATGTTTTTTTTAAATCATTTTAGTACTTTGACTTAAAGGAATTTTTCACCCAAAAATTAAAAATCTGTCAGTAATTACTCACCCTCATGTCGTTCCAAACCCATAAGACCTTCATTTATTTTCAGAACACAAATTACCCTTCATAGACAGCAAGGATATTACCATGATCAGCACACAGAAACATAGCAAGGGCATCACTAAAACAGTCCATGTGACATCAGGGGTTCAACTGTAATTTTTATGAAGCTACTAGAATACTTGTTGTGCGAAAAGAAAACCGTAACAGTCTTTGGCCATTTTTGGAGAGTACCCCTGAATGTAATCAACATAATTAGCGTAATGAAGAATGCTTTCAAAGCTTCGAAAAATTGCATTCTGGATCTTGATGGTTGTATCATTGCTGTCTATGGAGAGTCAAAGAGCTCTCAGATGTCATCAAAAATATCTTAAGCCTCATTTACACTGGAGCATTTTCATTTTGAAATGCAGAACTTTTGTTATGTTAATACCTGTCATTAAGACTAATCTGGAGTTTTCGACCCTTGAAAACTGAGACTTTTGAAAACTCTTTTAGTTTTAGTTTGAAAATAAGGTTACATTTCAGTGTAAATGGACCGAATCGAAGACTTATGAAAACGATGGTGTGGCTGCCCACATTGTCTCTACTTGACCACTCTGTAAAAAAAAAAAAAAAACATGCTCATTATTGTACTCATAGATATGTATTGGTAGATTCTCCATTCGCCTGTTCCAAGCACACAGATGCATCCACTATCTTAATATCCATGGGTCTACCTGCTCGGATGGTCATGTGACATGTATTTTCGGTTGTGTAGTAGACAGAGAGTCCTAAAGCATGATCTGAAAAGCTGACTGCTAAAACCTTGATGTGAGTTACTTTTAATTAGTATGTTCTTGCTTTTCTATTGTCCACGTCTGCCAAATGATGTCATACAGTATCTGGAAACTCTTGAACATCAATTGAAATAGATTAATTTATTTTCATTTCAGATGTCCAGCACATATCACCGCTCTATACACACAAAAGGCTGTATAACTACATACCTTCATGTATTTTGAAAGTCAGGGACAGGTTTATAGAAAAGCATTGTGTTTAAGTTTACTGTAAAGAATATAATTTCTGTCAGTTAGCCTTCACCCCAGCCCACCTAAAGCCCTCATTATCTGACATTCATATCATAACAGTCATAACACATCATAATCAGGGGAGTGTTAGCAGTAGAGTAATGTGGAGGAGTGTGAATGGTGTGAAGTTGATTAGTCTCTGAATGTTTAGCAAAACGCCATGAGTTGATGCTAATTGAAGTTGCCCACTCATAGCGTTGCTGAATTACACAGGAGCGGAATAGACACTATATAGAGCCTTGTTCATACACCGTTCATGACAGCTGCATTTTATATCATAGTCAGTGCATTAAAGCACACAATTCAATTATGAGAAAGAGTTTGGCAATGAATAAACAGATTCACTAGTTGACGACCAAAGCTCGACATCTAGCATAACAAGGCTAGCACACTTGAACGGCATTAAAAAGATTAGAACTGAAAGATGCAATATAAAATCTTGACATTTATTATAGCTCCATTCCATTCTTGTCCGATTTCATACAATCTGAGAGTCACGTCTGTTTGGAAATGAAGTGATCAATCTCAAACAATGATTGTGTGGCCTGTGTGGAGCCGCTGTGAGCGTGATTTCACCAAGTACAAGATGTTCCTGGATCAACATCCTTGTTCAACCAATCAAAATTGAGGAATAACTTTTCTGGAAATATCTGTTTTAGGCTTATAATCATAGTTAGGTGCTTCTACACCCTTGTTAATCAGCTATCATTTCCCACTGATTTAAGGCATACATTTGGGGTAGGGGTAGGTTTAAGGGTAAGGATTGGGATAAGTTTATATTTTTTGACAGAAATGTTGATCCAGGATCATGTCTTACTTGGCAAAATCACGCGACCAGGCAAGGACAGTAATGATTGCAAAGATATTTCATCAGTGATGCTGAACATTTGGTTGCAGTATACTCTCGGTTTGTCCCACTCTGGACGTCTAAGTAGGTGTGAATGACAGCAGCTATCGGTGTGGAGCTTGCGGTGAATGTTTAGAGTTGGTGATTCCTCTCTAACCCCTCCAGAACTTTAGAAGCGACAGACCCTTTGATGAGCTCTGCCTCCCATCGCTCGCTCAGACCCAAAGCTACTGGTAAATATACTATTCATTCAGATAGCAGTGCTCAGCTGGCACAGTGTGTCTTTCTCCATGGACGCTCAGTTATTTCAGACTGATCTCACGGCAATTCATACATATTTTATGAGGTGGCTAATTTGTACAAATTCGTAGGACCATTTGTAGTTACCATTTGTATAAATTTGGTCGAATTCGGTCCAAACTTAACTCCGCCGCTAAACCTACCCCTCCCGGGGCTTATAGACAAATCGTACAAAATTGGCACGAATTTGGGACCTCGTACAAATTTTTCGTGAGACTGTTGGTTATTTGGCATTTGTGTCATATGACTAATTTCTTATTATTTAATGACAGCGTTGACTGGCTGATTTATTCACAGTACTTTCATTGGTGGCCATTCTGAGCTGTGGCTCAGGCTAAAACAAAAAAAGAGCATTTCACCATATAAAAATCTGCAGCCATTTATAACTTCAATGCACAAGGACTGGAATCTTGAAATCTCACACATTTCTAGAAAATAGCGTACGCATTGTAAAATAAGGTGAATAATATCATGTAATTACATTATAAAAGTAATTAATATTAAAGTTATGTTGCTTGAAAATAATACGGATATTATTAGTAGTACATTCAGTTTTTTTAATACTTTCTTTGGCACAGTTTATTAATTACTAGAGCACATGGATCATGTGTTTTTAAGAGATTTTCCTTACATGCCTTTAGGAGAGGAAATATTTCTTTGAGAAACTATTAAATTACACAGTAAACATGATTAAACGCTGCAGGCTGCTTCCGAATTTAAGTACACGCAAACAAGAGCACAAAACTCTTCCTAATGTTTTTGCCACTACGGTACTATGAATTTTTTAGTTACTTTTTGCTAGAATCAATACATAAATGAATAAACATTATGTTATTAGCATTTCACACACACACACACACACACTTAGCAGTTACTGCTTACTCGCCACCCAGAGACAGGAAATGAGCCGGCACTCTTCCTGCACATTTTTCATCAAAACACTCATCACTCATTCTGGACCGCACTCTTACGAAACATAATTTTCACGTGCCTACTACATTAGCGAATCACTGAATCACTTCCGTCTAATTCCAGTTCTGCTGGCTGTTGGCCCACTGACTTCAGCGCCATTTTCCGCAGCCCTACCGAATGAAGAAATTCTTGTAATACTTGTCCAGTATTTCACGGTGGTCCCAGAGGTACGCCGATGGTTTGAGGGCTGGTGTAGCCAGCAAAACTAGTTCAGTAACAGCTGAGGTGAGGACTAGCCTCAGTGGACTCACTCTCAAAAAGCTCTTTCAGCTGTTTCCCTCCATCCTGTGCTACTTCTGTCCTGTTTGCTACTCTCCGGCTTGTCTCCGCTCCATTAGTTTTACTGCAGGGAGCCAAATTATGCTCAATTACCAAGACACCAGAGGCTGTGCTTAGGCTTGAATCAGCACACATACACACCGACCCAGCACTCCGGACCGCCCCAAGACCCTCAGATAGAACAGGGAGGGATGGCTGAAACTGGACGTTGCAATTTTGTTAATGCCGGAAATACCCTTGAGGAGAAAGATCACACTGAAGCGCTTTTGGATCAGAGCTGGGGCTAATCTCCGAGATCTCTGTAGTCAGATGCAGCACCACCCCACCTGTGAAACGGATGTGTTTACATGGAGTGTTTGTTATTAGTGGCTCAGAGATGCAGCGGACCATGAGCAGAGCACACCGCTGAAGATAACCTGTGCTCCTAATGACTGTTAATGCCTCATTACCGACACGCATTGAAACTTCATAACGTGACATCAAGAGAGCTTTCTCTCAGCGCTGCTGAATGCACAATAATAGTGCTGACTGCGAACAACTGGGTTGCAGATACATCTCTCTGCTGACTCTTGTGTTGCGTCACCTGGGTCTATTTTCTATCAATTGGAGTATATTAGTGTACAATGAGTCTGGAACTGTGCCCGCATCCATATGTGCAATGCATCCTTCTCCACACATGCAAAAGGAGAATGGACTGTATTGATTTAACACTAGGTGAATAAAACCCGGATGACATCACAAGGAAACAATGGACCCCTTTGCTTTCCCATGGGAGCTCACTAAACTAAAATTCATGGAAAGTCCTATTATGGGAAATAGAAAATCAAGACCTGTCCCAATACTCACATTTGTAGCCTACTTGCACAACATATTTACTGCATTTGGTACAAGTGTTTAAATGGATGTGAAGATGCAAATCCTTGTAGACGTGCTGAATACCTGATGAGACACACTAACAGTGATGCAAGGGATATTTTGCAAAATAAACTTTTAAATTAATGTCTAAAAAACAGACCAATGCTAAGTGATTAAACGGCAAAACATTCAGCCCATTCTAGAAAATAAGTTGCACCTGACTATAAGTCACACTGGCAGTGTTGTACTAATAATATTACTTTTTCCAAATAGCTCTGCCCATATTTAAAATGTAACACAAAAGTAATGTAATGCATTACTTTCCATAAAAAGTAACTAGGTAACGTAATTAGTTACTTTTTTCGGGGGTAGCACAATATTGTAATGCAATACTTTGCATTGAATGCATTTCTCCAACACTGCACACTGGTAAATAAAACAATACATTTATAACCTTATGTATTTTAGTTCCCCTAATGGTATTCACAGAACAGAACAACAGCAATGAAAAATGTAAGGTTTAAACAAACATATATTATAGTGGCATTTATAATAAACAACATTTATTACAAACACCAAGACTAAACATTTATTTAAAAAAATAATTAGGAGCGAAACGCAAACTAGCAGCATGTGGGAAATGCACTTCACTCCATAAAGAACCATTAGATAAAAGGATCTCTTCTTTTCTGCTGGAAAAAGGCTTTTTAGATTTGTTAAAATGTGCACAAAAAAGGCAAAAAAAAAAAAAAATCGATTCTGTAGCAAACCTGGGACAGCATGCATATTATAATTGTGGGTTTTGGGACAGGCCCAGTATTGTTTCCACAGTTGCTGTTAGTGTGTCAAGAACATACTGTAGGTCAAAGGACAGTGGCAAGGTATTGGATGTGTGGGAATAATATTTGGAAATGCTACTTCTGTCAAGAAACCGGCTATATGCCACTGCATGTGGTTTCTATGCCTCCCTCCCATTTCCCCCTGTGAGCACAAAAGGGAATCTCCAGCAATGATGGTAATATTTATTTGTTATATAGGACAGGGGAGAGGTTTTTACTCACTCAAGCAATTGTTGTCATGGAAATGGCTGAGGAAGTGGTTACACTGATCTCGGAAATTCCCGCTAGCCGCGCAAGAGCACCATGGTCCCACATTGGATGTAGAGTTATCTAGGTAGTTTGGAGTGATAATGCTACCTACAGGGAGAGAGTGAGAAAGAAATAAAACAGAACATCAGTTGCAAAACAGAAAGCCTGAGTCCTTTATTATGGGAGATATTTTTTTATAAAAATTATTTTTTAAAGCCAGGGATTCTAACTTTTTGGGGATTGGGAAAATACAGTTTTGTTTTGTTTTTAAATATATGATCAGTCAAAATAAGTTACAATATTAGAGATTTTTTTAGTTGTCAAACCACTATTTTTTAAGTGAAGAAAACATCAACATTAAACAGAATACATTTTACTAAACTGAGAAAAATTTGTGAAAATGTATCGGTCACTTAGCACTCAGAAGTTATACTTTTTTTTTTTTTCTTGCAACAAATGCCATCAGATTTGTGCCTCTGGGACACCAAGTACATAGAATGCAATCAACACTCTTCCACTTTCTATCAGCGCAGAGACACTTTTTCACCTTTGTTAAAATGTTTGTTGCATTTTAAGCAATCCACCTTGTATTATTCTGGAAGCCCTCAACTAAAACGGGTATGAAAAGCTCTGTCAATCTTTATCTTGTGTGGGTTACATAAGTGTACTAGAACATTGATTGCAGAGGATATAGGTCCGTAGCTCTTAGAGCTGTGTCTTTGTTCAGTAGGGAGGGAAAATGACAGTACTTTTTCACTGTGTGAGTGAGTGAGTGTAGAAGGCGACAGCTGAAAGCAGGAAAAGTGGAGGTGCTGCACTCTAGAACTCTATGGTCTGATAGGGACCCGTTTAAACACATTGATTTCTTTTGTCCCAGAACACAAAAGCGTAACATCTTCACAACCGCTCTTGGAAAATTCTGCTGTAATGACTAACAGTCAGGGCAGAGAGCCTGGTCTCCTTTTGTCTTCGCTAGCTCTGCATTGCCTTGTCTAACTTATTTGTTAATGTCATAAACTCTTTACCAACAAATCTCATTGACAATTCCGTTAAATGTTTGCCATTATTGACGTCAATCCTGATGAGTGTCCTTACATGCCTTTTTGCAGTATATGAACTGTGCAGGGGAAGACTTTCAGGGTGCTGTCACTCTAATGTTTTTGTCCATTTGTAATCAGATTTCAGGTACTAAACAAAAGTGAGCCTCTAACTGATGACATATAATTTGCATCATTTCACACTCCTGGTCACATTTATTATAGTGAAATGTGTCTCATAGCTGCTTGTCTCCAAATAAATTGGCTTTGGAGAGCTGCCCACATTGCTTTTCTTGCATCTTTTGCAATACCTGCACAGCTGTGAAGTATTAAACAAAAGTTTAGCAGAAGCTGGAATCATCCCACCCTGAATTGTGACTTGTTATAGTGGTGAAGAGTTTCTGCTAGTTATGGTGTAGTTACTGTATAGTTGATGAGACGGATGTACTGCAGATCAGACCCAAATGTACCTGGGTTCCTACTGAGCCACCGTCCCAAACAACAGCTTAAATCAAGAGTGGCCTGAACTTGCTCCTGTAGGGTCACTGCACTGCAGAGTTGAGCTCTGACTCTGACCCTAAATGAACCAGGCAATCAAGATATTCTGGACCTCTACTGCAAATATGAAGGGTTTTCCATTTTGCTTTTAGACAAACTTGGTCAAATGTCCCCAAGCACTTGCCCTCGGGGGAATCCTGGATGACATTTTGAAGTGCACTCTACTTTGTCATGTGAATACATCAAATTTATATGGACAGACCCTTGATCCCTCAGTTTCAAGAGGTATCGAGTCAACTCGTATGAATGCCTCGTCCAGCTCCATATACCACAATTCAACACAATTGTGCCCACCACTCACAAGTTCAATGTGTGGTATTTATGGATCATTTTTTTAGGAGCAGGACTGGACACCCATGACTCAGCTGACTTAGTCATTTTTGGCCCCACTGACTGTCAATGTAGGAATAAAAGCATTTGAAACATTCTTCAAAATATCTTCTTTAGTGCAATGCAAAAGGCATGCATGTTTGTAATTGTAGTACATGCATCACATGAACTGGTGATAAAGTTTACTAAACCCCTGAGAGCCTGTATGTGTCACGGTGGTCTTCTCTTTCCCTTGTCAGTGGATAAGAGGGTAATGCGAAAGCTTGATAAGATTGCAGTGGCCATAATTTGAATCTCCCTGACTGGTGTATGCGATAAACCAGGTTGGACTATGTTGCCCAGAGTTCTCACCTATCAGGCCGGTGTACGCAACAAGGCAGGCTCCGTAATTTTCTTGCTGGCAGCCGCTGGCAGTAAGCTCGGAGGGTTGGCAGTCGTGCTGGAACTGAGCCCAGCGAGACCTGAGGGAACCACAACAGCACATCCATCATCCAGCCAGTCAGCAAACCGTCAGAAACACGCATACCCACAAACACTTTCCTCTAGCTTGTGTTATACATGTAGATGCGGCTACTGTTTTGTCCTCTTCCGTTCTGTTTAAAAAGCTTTACACCAACTCTCTCTACGCCATTTTCTTTTTTTTTTTCAATCCCTCCTAAATGTAGTCTGCACTTTCCTGATCCATTCATTTTGCTCTCATTTTAATCAGAGACATAACTGCAATTCAGAATTCTGGAGAACTGCCAGATACTCAGCCGCTGGAAACTCAGCCGACAGCGATTGTAAACATGCAGGTCACATTCTGCCAGTCCTCTGGTGACCAATCAATCATTTAACCAGGTCAGTCTCGGAGGAATTACCCACATTCCCTGCTGATTTCTTATGCTAACTGGCTGTTGTGGCCATAAGTGATCTCCTCTTGTGTAATGTGTTGTGTCAGCAGAGTGTTCGCTTGGAGTGTGAAAGCATGATGGTTGATCGATGGCAAAGACCGATGAAGGCCTTTGTGTGTGTGATGTGAAAGACGGAGGCTCAAATATGACCACTCAAACTCAGCTCTATTGAGAGCTTTGCAGAGTGACTGCAGCTGTCAGACTGGTGTGTTTGTTGGATTTACGGTGTTCTGTTTGTCCGTAGTGAACAGATAAAGAGTGTAAAATCCTCCTATACATTTATTACGCTTATGATGTACACTCTTCTATCTATATAGTACAGTATAACCTTGATTTTTGGCATTATTGTGTTTTAAAAGATGTTGACAGCAATTCATTATTCATTACATTCTCAGGGATGCTGTAGCATAGAAGTCTTCTTGAATGGCCAGATTTCATATATACTACAATAAAGGTTTGGGGGTCAGTAAGTTTTTTGTTTGTTTGAGAAATTCACTTTAAATATTTTATAAATTCTCAGTTTTCAATTTTCTTAAGAACCAAATCTGAATGTGACTGCAGACTAAAGAAATGGTTTCAATAGCTCTTATGCAACAGTATCAGCATCTTTGCTGCCCTCAGCAGCTTTGGATCACCCTTACATCTGTGGGGGTTGTTTTGGCTAGACTAGTCAGTAAAGTTTGGGAACAGAGAACTGGTTCTTTCTGGAATTAAACACTTAAAAATACTGCAATTAAATGGCATTGCTAATGAATAACTGGACTATATAAGTATTTGTAACACTTTGTTACATGCACTTTCATTATATTTACAATAAATTACATGCAAGTAACCCTAAACCAAACCCTAATCCCTAACCCAAGCCATATACAGTATTAAGTACATTTGGTTCATTAATATTACTCCGTAATTAAATATATAATAACACTGTAACAAGGACACCTTTAAATAAAGTATAACCAAAGTATTTTTGTTTAATAAAACATTTTCGATATGACCAGAGTGTTTATCTTGTGAATTTATATAGTTTTAACACGTCCAACATGTATTCTTTTCTTCAGGTTTAAAACTTTTTGAATGAGACAAAATTGCTTTGTACACCTTTTATATATTACTTTCTACAGACCAGAGAGTTTCAATCTTTAGGCCCTTCAAAAGAGCTTGATTGTATTTATAGCAGTCGTTTTCACACACAATACCCACTTGCACACATAGTCGGCCTCACAAACTCGAAGTTGTGCCAGGCAATTGGGTTTTTCCCTTTCTTCATAAGAGCACACAGGCACAATGGTCTGGCGCCGCCGCTCTGCACAAGCCGTGTCGGAGCACGGACAGAAGAGCAGCTCATGTGTGTAGTCTGGCGGCACACGGTCGAAGAACTTTCTCAGTGCTTTGCTGCAGCGTGCTCGGTTGCAGGGCCCGGTTCGCGCCGATGGGGCGATACATGCCGACACATACTCTGTGCGTAGTTTCTGACATGTCTCATCCACATTACAGGCCTTAGCAGCATCCAAACAACGGTTCACTGTTGTCATGCCCACCTCAGACTCTGAAAGGAAGGAGAGAGAGAAGCAGGCTTGTGATTCCTGGGTATAAAGAGATTAGCATGTTAGTTACACTTGCCTACATTGGATAACAAACAGAAAGGTAGCTGGAGTGGCTACAGTCGCTGTCCAGTGCTGAAACAGAAGCCTATACCCAAGATAACACAGAATAGCAAACCACAACAAGATTGGGCATTGATTACAATCCAACATAACATTCTTTTCACCCGCAGCCAAATATTGCAATGCACCACACCCATCTCATAAGAAAATATTACTATTTTGCAAGATGGCAAAGGTCCTTCTGTCCCAACCTTCTTTTCCCATTCTTTATCATTTCCTATAACCACCACATGGGCATAAGCTGATTGTTGATCATTCCTTCCTTTCTTTGCTTGCTCCTTTCCTCTGCTTGCTTTTTCTTCCCCTCCTTTGCTTTCCTTCTTTATTTCAATCCTTCCCTCAGTGCTTCCATGCTTCTTTCCTTACTTTCATTGTTTCCTTCCATACTTGCTTATTTCTTTCCTTTGCTTAACTTTCTTTTTCACTAATTTTCCATAACCTAACATGAGAATCAATGGGACATAAGCTGATTGTTTTTCCATCCTTTCATTTCTCGCTTCCTTTCTTGCTTCTGTTTCTCCCCATTTATTTCCATCCCTCCTTCTTTTGTTTCTTCTTTGTTTCCTCTACCGCTTCTTACTTTGCATCTGCTCTTTGCTGCCGTTCTTCCTTGTTTTACTTAGTTCCAGTGTTCTCCTGTATTTTAAACCTCCTTCATTTCTTTGCTTACTTCCTTTCTTTTTTTATTTTATTTTCCCCTTGTTATCCATTCCCTAAACCTAGCCACCAACAGGGCACAAGCAGATTGTACTTCCCTTTCTTTCTTGCTTCTTTGCTTTCTTAGCTTAATTATTTTGCTTTTCTTCTCTGCTCTCCCCTCCCTGTCTTTCTTTGCTTCCTTCCTTGTTTTTCTTTAAATCTTTCTTTTCCCCTTCTATTCCATTTCCTAAACTTAACTGTCAATGGGATATGAAATCATACAAGAGATTGTACTAATTAGCCACTAATGTCAAATGCAAAATAGCTATGGATCACAATAGGAGTGTATTAAATGCACTTACAGAATCCTTCCAAATTTAATAACTAACGTAATTAGTTATTTTCAGAACGTCCTTGTGCAGCTGTCAGAGTAGCATGAGTATTCGGAGGTGTGATCTGGCTCATTGTTCTAATGAGGGTTGAGGTTCATACAGAACGTCTCTTTCTCTCGTGTCCTAACGAAGGTTTGAGTTGGTCTGCTCTGTGTGTGCTGCTAATGAATAGAGCATGAGTGAGAATGAAAGTTGAATGAGTCTGGTCTCTATCACAGAGCAGGTCCCAGCTGAGACTGGCTGCTGCTGCGGCTGCTTCATTTTTCATATCAAACTAATGTGGGCCGCAGAAAGCCTGCCAGCATTACACTGCCGTAGAGCTTGCTTTATCTCTCTCTCCCTCTTTTTCCTCCCCCATGAGCCGTGGACTTTTTTAACCACTGCCCTCTTCATTGTCATCCTTTTCTTCTTCTTCACCTATCTTTTAACATGCCCTATTTATCCTTTCCGTCCATCCATCATTCTTTGCTTAATTTCTTCAGTTTGTTTCCTTTCTCTCTACTTCCTTTACCCCCCCTTTCTTTTCATCTTTTTTAATCTTTCTGTTCTTCATTATTTTTTAACTTAACTTCCCTTCCTTACCTCCATCTTTCCTTGGCTTGTAAGCTTCTTTTTTTGTTCCTCTTTTCTAGCTTTATTACATTCTTTACAGTGGTGGCCGAATCATTCCTTCCTTCCTTTGCTTGCTTTTTCCTTTCCTGCTTTCTTTTCTTCTATCCTTCCTCTCATGCTTTATTCCATCCTTTATTTGGTTGACTCTTCCCTCTGCTTGCTTTTACCGTACTTTGCTTTACTTTTCCCTTATTATTTTCCATAAACATCAAAGGGGGCCACCCTATCCTTCCATCCCTCCTCCTGTACCTCATTTTCTTCCTTTACTCAGTATCTGCTCAAAAAATAGAAATAACTAACTTAAAATCATTTTAGCTGGTGAAACTACTCGTGTTCTAATATTTTGGCAACCACTGTATTTCATGCTTTGCTTTCTATTGCTTCCTTTCTTCATTTGCTTGCTTCTTTCCTTTTTATTACACGTATTTTCCCTCCTTATTTATTTCCATCCATCATCCCTCCAGTTATACCTTTTATTTTCCTTCTTTGCTTTCCTCCTTCCTTCTACTCCCCTCCCATCTTCCTTCCTTCACTGGTCCTTCCTTTCCTTCTTTTTTTCTTTTCCATTCCTTTTTATGAATGCTTGTTTCCTTTCTTGCTCTTCCTTCCGGTCTTATTTTCTTCTTCTTTTCCACCTCATTGACATTACATTCTTCTGTCCCTCCTTCCATGCTTTTTTCTCTTCAATTTGTTATTTTTCCTTGCTGTCTCTCTGTTGTTTGTTATTTCTTTCATTTTTACTTTATTCAAATCCATCTTTCTTTTTTTCTTTATTTCTTTCCTTTTCTTTTTTTTCTCTTCATATAAAAGGGATTCTGCTCAGAATCTGTTTGGGTGATATTACTTTCTCATCCATCATTAAGGGGTTTTGCGAGCTTGTGATCAATACTGAGCCAATATTCTGGGCCCTGGTGCTCATTATATTGCTGTATACACAGATTCTAGATGTAAGTACTTCAGAGTTTGTTGGGACCAATCAAACAATTATTGCAAGGCCTTACACTTCACACACACACACACACACATACTCACAAATATATTTTAAAAAAGAAATATATATGTATATCATTTAAAAATCTTTATCTTTCAAGGTTAATATAATTTATCCAGTATAAAACTGGATACATACTCACACATGAGTATGTAATAGAGATAATAAAGTTCCTGTTTGGATAAGTGGGCCTTTTAATTTGAGTCTGTAATACTGTCAGAAAAGCCTGTTACAAGGTCATTATAATGTTAAGAATATATTTAATTAATTTCTCACATTTTTCCCAGTCCCTTTGTCTTTTTACTGTTATTATTTCTATGTATCTATCTCTCCTCCCTCCCCTTTCTAATTTCCACACTTTTGTTTGATCTTTGTTGTCTCTACCGAGGCAGCTTGTTAAACGCTCAGTGTTTGAGAGTCGCGAGCAGCCATCATTAAAAGTCACGCATGAATGACCGACATTACTTTCATTACTTTGAGGAAATCACTCTCTGTCCTATCCCCAAGAGTTTAAATGTTATTTTATGTGTGTCTGCTTGGACTCGAGTGTGTATATGAGTGTGTGTGTGCACGCAAGAGAGATGATGAGTAAATGGATCATTATGTGCTGCCCTCGGGGTCCATAAAATTCAGCTCATGCCTTAAGCACCCCATAAACTGAGGCTGACAAACTGACAGTTTTAGTCATGTGGCACCTCCAAAAATAAGTTTCTAAACTTGGTACAGTGCTATTTTGAGGGAACGTAATGAGATGGGAGAGATGAGAAAGCGATGAACGAAAAACCTTGATTAGAAAATTAAATTCTGAGATAAATCATCCAACCGTTTAGTCTTTGTTAGGTCTGTCTGAGAGTCTTTGGCCCACAACGAAATGTTTGTTCTGCTCCTGACAGGTCCCTAATGCATGCCTCATTTTGTAGGAAACATGTTTTATCATCAACGGTGCAGATGAACGCCAACTATGTTATATCCAAGTACATTAAACAAAACGCTCATGTTTTGCTGTTGTAAGCTCTGCCCTATTAATAACTCTTCACTGCTAATGCTTGGCATAGAAGTGACAAAACACATCGTGATCAGTTCCAAATATCAATTCCAACTCCACAGCCCATAATCGGCATAGTGTGTCTGTGCAAATCACTGACCTGCAGCGATGGAGGCCAGGCGAACATAATCAAAGCCCCGCTCGACAGGCTCATAGGGGTAATTCTCCACCAAGCTCAGCCCTGTAAACGCACACATAAACAGGGTTTTTCGTGGCTATGGTAACAGAGTATTTTGTGTCAGTGAATTAATGAGAGTGTCACAGGTAAAAGTTCAGTTTGAAGTAATGCTTCTATAATGCTAAACCGGTTAGCATATTAAAACCCAGCGTCTAATTAGCATCCATTGAAGTGGTTTCCGGGGACTGCGTGGGTGTGGGTATTAGAACTTGTAATTGCATCACTGTGTGAGCGAGTGCTTTGTATGTGACAAAGAAAAAATTATGAATATGTATTTGCTCACCGTGCAGCACAGACTGCTTGAGGCTCCAGTAGATGCTTAGACAATTCTTCTCTCTTTTCATACCCCGTTTGCACTGGCATCGGTGCAGAGGGCTAGACAGCAGGGCTGTCACGGCGTTCTCGCAGTGGTTGCGCGCCCCCGGACCCAGTTTCACGCTTCCGCCGCCTGCGACACACTGCCGCAGCGTTCTCAAGCGCGGGCTGCATGCCTCGTCGCTGGAGCACGAATCCCCCGCAGTCAGACAGTCCCACCGGCCCCCGGACACCAGCCGTGGCACCCCTGCACAGAACACACACATCTGTCAGGAACACTTTAGAGCAAAATTCCATTAGATAGCGTTGCAGTTAATGCATTGAAAGGAAAGTCCACCATAAAATGAAACTCCTTAATTTGTCCCAAACCTGTATGAGTTTTGGTCAGTTGAACTCAAAAGTAGATATTCTGAAGAATGTTGGTAACCAAACAGTTGACTGTAGTCATTCACTTCTATAGTAAGAAAAAAAAAATACTATGAAAGTCAATGGCGACTGTCAACTACAGTAGTTGTTCATCAGAATTCCTCAAAATATCTTGCTAAACAGAGTAATTTCATTTTTGGATGAACTATCCCTTTAACTTGTTACACAATTTATTACACAAGCTTGATTTTGATTGGTCTGTCATTCCCTGATCAAATAGTTCCAAATTTCCAAATTTCAACTCCAATCAATATTTCACATCCATGTGATTACTACAGAGACCGTCTCTGCATTTGATAAATAAAGTTGAATTCTCGTCATTATACATTACCATCACTCTGTTGTTCT
>JAUMHP010000015.1:1056536-1067498 GCA_032361065.1 Enteromius trimaculatus | reverse complement strand
AAACATACTAAATGGTGTTTTTTTGAAAATCTAAAAATGCACAAAGTTTCCTGTAAGGGGTAGGTTTAGGTGTAGGGCAATAGCACATACAGTTTGTCCAGTATAAAACCATTACGTCTATGGAGAGTTACAAAAACCAACGTGTGTGTGTGTGTGTGTGTGTGTAAATTCAAGACGTGCTGCAAGTCTACAGTAGTTGTTTTAAATGAAGCATGCAGTGGGTCCATGGTTCAGATCTCAGCTGGACCCACAAAGTATAATATCTGCCATATACAGTATTTTTTTGCAAATATAGTTCAACAATACAGTCTCTCATAAAAAAAAAAAAAGTTTTTGTTTTTGATTGGTTGGTTGATTGAGTTTTATAGAAGGGAAGTCACCAAAACATGCTCGGTCCTACAGGGTTGGGGCAAAATGAGTAAAACGTGTTGTGTGTACTGTAGTTTTTAAACCGACTAATATCAAAAACAAATGTACAACCTTATGCTTTCAGCTCTAGCACATCCAGAATAAGTCTTTATGTGTTTTTCACACAACTGTGTCAAATTTAGGTCTAGACATTGTCCCGTTTTGTACAATTTTAGTGAGTTCAGAGGAAGTACATGAAAGAAGTGTCAGCTCTCTCTGCCTGCTCAGTTGTGATATTTCTAGTTTTTTTAACATCAAAAAAGGTTGAAAAGCTTGTGTGGATGTTTATATAGATGATACAAGATCTGTCATTCAGCATGACTGAAAATCACATTTTACTTTCTTACCTCAAATCCTATAATAAACCGACTGAACCTGTCGTCCAGTGAGCAACGCTCACTTTTAGTCACTTTTCCTTTTGCAGCTCTAATGGTAACTCTTTTTGTTTTCCATTTTGTATTCTGTGAACCTCGGGAGAAATAAAATCATATAAATGTGGGTAGATGTTCATCGGATTTAAACATAAAATGAGAGGTGTGGAGAGGCAGCACACATCTGAACATATAGCATTACAGCAGTCCTTTGGGCTGAATTTAGCTATTTTCCAATGCTCTAGATGAAAACATAATATTAGCAGCGAGAGGGATTTTGCTTATACGTCAACAATCACATCTAAATATGATACTAAGACAATAACTGCTTATCTGAACTCACAGGTGCTATCACATTCCCTGGAAAAGCTTTAACTTGATTGGTAATAGCACGTTTCCATGTTCTCTATTTGCGTTTTGATTCAAATCCCTAGAATGGATGTAGTGCTGAGCGGCAGCAAAACGTCTGCCGACCCTAAGCAATCACCCGCAGCAGCATGACCTCTCTCAGCCAATCAGCCTTAATCAGCAGGTACAGAGCTGCATTCCACTCCCCCAATGCTCCTCAAACCCCACGACAGGAAGCCAAGGCCAGAGCATCCGCTGGTAATGACCAGTTGGTTACATACTGCAAAGCGTGGAATAAGTATCTTGCTATGCTTAGCATAGCGTCATGAATATAAACAGGCTAGCTGTAGGAAACGGAAAAAGGCTGGAATTATTTATCTAGGGCTGGAAAAGAGACTTTGGAGGGCAAAGGGCTTCACCGCTGAAGTATGCTCACTGCTGTAGGTCGAATCGAGTCTTGCATGCCTGTGAGTGATTGAAAAGAAATAGCATGATTTAGCATAGCAGGAAACGCTAACTTATTCAACCATGCGGCGCAGCATCACACAGCAGGAGAATATTTGCTCAGGCTTGGCGCTGACGCTGCATGCTAAACCCCTCGCGCTGATGCAGAGACCACACGGATACGTGAAGTCCTCAGACCTTTGCGTGTGTGATGGTTTAGGGGGCAGAGAAGGGGGTGAGAACAATTTGGTTTGAAAAGCAAGGCACCGCGTGAGCAGAATGCACATGCAAAAATCTGGAAGTGACAACAAGTGCCATCGTAGATCAAAGTGGCCAGACCAAGACAGCTCGTGCGCCAGCACAACAATTTATTGAAAAGCCTCCTGCTGCATATGCAATGCTTGAAGAATGTGATGTATTTCCTGTGGAAAAAAGTCTGCACTTGTAGTATACTTCAGATATGTTTTTGTTAAAGCTGTTCTTGCAGATAATAAAATATCAGTAAAATAGAAGTCCACTTAAGTGCACCATCCAGCTTTACACCTTTACAATTTTTTTAATAAACTGAAATTAAAAGTTTCGTATCTTAAATCAATTTTTATTAAATGTTTTATAATCCATCATTTGTTTTTGTCACGCTTAAAAGAAATACACTTATTTTGATGTGTTGACTAACATATTGATCAAAAGTACTTAATTATTGTAAAGTACTTAATTATAAGTTTAACTGTAGTATTATTAGATACATTTCAAGATAATATATTTAAAATGTTTTACATTGCAATTTCATTATTACAGATGTGTAATTACAAAAATTAGTAAATACATTTTTTAAAAGAAGCTACATAATTTTACTGTTATTATTATTATTCTTTTTTTATTGTTTGTTGACCAAAGTATGTAGCCTTTAACCACATCATTATATACAGTTATGGCCAAAATTATCAGTACCATCAGTAAATATGTGTCAGGCCCGCACAGTCAGATGATCCAGGGTCAGCCGTTTGCAGCTGCTCTCAGTCTCCAGACTACTAACGAGACGCACCTGATCTAATCACCTGTAGCGGCTTAAAAGACGCGCTCACCAGTCATACATCGGCTGAGCTCGAGGTAACAGAGCTATCTGCCTCTCATGCTTACCTGTTTCACAGAATTGCTGATCCGGACAGCTGTAAACCCCGATCTTGAAATTAGTCGAAACCTGTTTGATTCCTGCCTGAGACACATCTACTGAACCTTTACCCACCTGAGATACTAACCTGGTGTCCTTACCTGAGCCCGCAGCAACGTATGCTTTGCATTAGCGATCAGGAGATCGCTCATCTGGATGTAAGATTGATCCTAACACTCACCTTGCACGCTCACCTGTATTGTCCATACTGCACTGCACCTGGAGAACTGTAAACATGATCAGGAGATCATTCAATGGGATGCAAACCTGTAAACGATATTCACTGTTGTATACATACCTTTAATATTGTCTTCACACAGCCTGACAGGGGTTACCAGCGGTCAGGAGATCGCTGCGTTCATCTACGCTTGAGGTACTTACCTGTGTTCTGAGGATCTTATGACAAACAAACGATCAGGGAGATCGCTGTGTTCAAGGCCCGATCTAGCAGCTATCGGGAGAAAAAATTAATTTTGATCTTTTGTTTTAAAACTTCACAAAAATCTAATCTTGAGTAAAAGGTTGCCGTTAATTGTGACCAATGGGTATTAGAGAAAAACATTTATTTAATAAAGATATTTCCCCCATTTAAAACTCTTATTATCCAGAGAAAGGTTAATATTTTTTTTTTTTTTTTTTTTTTTTAATAAAAGATCAAAAGAATGCAGCAATGCTAGCAATGCAGATTAATTTTCACAGCCTTCTATGATCATATTTACCAAGAGTGCTGATATTTTTGGCCATGACTGAATATAAAGATGTGGTTAAAGGCTACATTCTTTTGGTCAACAAACAATTTTAGGTCAGTTTAATTTTATTGCATTAAATCTAACTGCGAACGTGCAATTATGTCTGAAACCATTCAATTTAGTTTGCCCTGAAACACATTATTTCTATAATAAATACTCTTGAAAGTGTGCTCAAATATACTCCTTTTTTTACGACGGGGAACATTACGTGCGCTGCTCGTTCCCCTCTGCGTTTACAGTCGGCAATAAAGCATGCCAACACAAACAGCATTCCTACATCACCCTGATAAAGCAGAGCGATCTAAATATGCAACTGAACATAAAATCGTAAGTGTCAGATGTTAAGTAGATGTAATTCATTACAGCTGATGTATGTATTTCAAGACTTGAGAGCTCGAGGAGGCGGCACGATTTGTGAATGGTCCTGTAGCTGCTTATGGGTCGATATTTTATTTGCCTGTTTAGCAATACATATTTCACACCATCTTACGCATGTGTATATGTGGTCGAGTGTGTGTTAACTTGCATTATAGCTTGTGTGAATAAGTAATAATGACAAATGGGTTTAGTCCCCTGACAGATGGTAATAGAGAATCATTTATTCATGGCGGCCATGCTGAGCGTTCTCCTACAACCTCAATAAAACCTCAATAAAACCAGAGCCCGCCGACATCATCTATCACCGTCCCACCAGCGACATTTTCCTGGCATCGTCACCAAGGCTGGCCTGCGAGGGTTATTAAAGGGATTGCACCCTCAACCTTGTGTCCTCTAGGAGGTTCTGGCCCCGTTTAGACAGATGTCTGCGGGACCCCCCCCTCCACCGCTAACTGCTCCTTATAGACCACTCCGGTCATTTGACCCTGGTAATGGGGGCAGTGGCCATTGACTGCTTTTCATACTCAGCATTTTCGACTGGCCATCAAGCTATCTGACAGGATAATCAGTGTTTGACCCTGAGTGAGACAAAGCAAACACGGCTTGCTGTGAGCTGCTGGTAAATGTGTTTCCAATGCATTTGTGTTTTATAAGTAAGAGTTACTTTAAGTGGATTTTGTAAAACCGCTCAGATCAGGCTTTAAAGTAGAAGCTATGATTACAGTTTAAGGTCAGATCGACCGTTTATGTGCTCCTACACATCCTATCTAAATGCTCTTAATGTAAGCTCTGACAGAAATGGAAGACACTTCCTAGAGAAGTATTAATCTTGTGAATGTCTCTTTTATAGAGGCCAGTAGTGCGACTGATGGCTAGAATGCTGAAGTGTGGATGTTCTGGTTTAAATGCTTCGTTATCTGTGGCATGCTGGTGATTATCTCATGAAATAATTTACATACTTGGACTGAAAGCTCAGATTAAAGACTAAAGACTTTGTTAGTGCATGTACTTGAATTCCTCTGTAAAAATGTTTGATTTCAAGATATAACATCGCCTAAATTATCCTGCAAATTGTGCCTGTTTTATACAGTAAGTTCTAGAAACTTCTGGTTTTTGGATGTATCCAGTGTTTTTTGAAATGCTGATGGATTATTCAAAATGCTTTTTGTAATTTTGACAGATGAAAGTAACACATGGTCTACTGAATATCCATACACATATCCAAAAGTTTGAAAGAATTCTAAGGACTAAACAAAAATACATTTATCAGTGTCACCATGGAAATGTTATATTATAGTACTGTATATAAATTCAATCATTTTATTGATAATAAATACATATTATTGATAATATAAAATCAGTTCTTGTAAAGAACACATTATCTCAATAAAAATATAAAGTCTTATTATTTTTCATTTTTTCAAAATGAAAATATGCTAAAAGATTCAAACAGATCCTTTAATAAATCCTGTAATATTGCCACAATAATTTTACTTTATATTAGTTTACTGATGTGAAAATAGACCTAAAGACTTGCTAAAGACATTCCTGTGATATTAATATCACAGTAAAAACATATTTTTCATTATACTGATATAAAAACAGACCTAAAGGTTAAAACGAATGTGTTATTAATATCACAATACATTTTAAGCGCTTATGTTACACCATCTCATGCTATGGTTATTCTTTCAAACTTTTTTAAAACTTTTATGCACTATGCTTTGCACGTGCCCTATGACTTCTATTACTTTAAAACATTTTCCCTTTGTTTTTTCTAAATAGTTGATTTATATACTGTAGGCATATTCCTGCAGGTCAGGAGCACCCAACCCTGTTCCTTGTGAGCCTTCTTCCAGCCGAGTTTAGCTCGAGCCCTAATTAGCCACCTGAAACAACTAATCAAGGTATTCATGGTCAGCAGATATTTCTAAGCAGGTGTACTTTAGTTTAGCTTCATGATGGTGGCCCTCCCGGATCGAAAATGGACATCCCTGCTGTAGGTAAAAGTCCTGGGTCAAATCTGAAGCTGTCAAGTGTTTGTAGCCCACTGCTAAACAGCAGCAGGTCTTTGCCTTTGTCTGCAGGTCCACCGAGGTAAGCACTGGTAAAGCATCTCGATTTCAAATCATCACACACACAGCTGCAGCCCAGTGGAGTCCATTGACCCCTACACTCTAAGCTGAGGATCAGAGAGAAGGTGAGTAGGAGGAAAGTAGACATTTCTCATTATGGTTCAATCCACTAAAGCTCAGCTTACAACAGCCCACCTGCGGTTACCCTGCCAACAGCAAAACATTAACTACACAAACACACGGCTGGATCTGTTGTCCAAATCAGTTCATAGTTACAATTACCTGCTGGATTTCTAAGGCTTTCGACTGAATGTTAAATCAAATTAATTACAGGACATGACTGTTAAATTATCACATCAGCATTGCAGTAACTGCTCAAAATCATTCTATTTTTGTGGCAAATGAGGTGGCATGAAATCAATACATTGGTTTATTTCCATTTCATTGAACACGAGCTTCTCACTGGCTGTTCACAGCAATCCATTTCGTACTTGTTTTCAATCTGTCTAGCTAGCATGTTGATTTGATTTAGATCTATAAATGTTCAATATAACTTGTCAAATCTTCACTTGGGAGTTAAGACAGAAAAACGGACAGCTTTTCAGAATACTGAGGTTTTGATCTCTACAGGTTTCTGGTCTTTCAGGTACACACACAAAAGCATTGTGGACAGAGGCTAAGGGATTGTTAAAACAGAGAAATTGAATTTTGGAGCAGAAAAAGGTGAGCGTTACAGTAACCTTGTGGCCTTAGATCAACGTTAGAGACAGAAAAAGAGAAAATGAGGTAGAGAGAAACATGAAGAAGGAGGAGGATTTTATCTTGACCTGATTTAAGATGTCAGCGGTTTGTCCTCTGTTTTACTCTCCCTCTGCTGTGTCTTTATCTCTGACCTATTCTGCTCTGCGCTGTCCATTTCTTTTTTTATACAAACCACGTTTTACCACCCACATGAGTACTGAATGTAAAATGTACGTTTTTACCTCGTTCCTCCTACCTGACACCACACTATATTCGATACAAAGAAATATTTAAGCACAAGAACAGTAATATTTGTGAAGTGTTATTACATATTAAAATACTTGATTTCTCTGAGGATCAGGCTGAGATTGTATACAAGTGTATATGGCCCTTTCTATGTAAAACCAATAAAAAATTGATCCCAAAAATACTTGATTTCCATTTTAAACCGCCATTTATTCCTGTGATGGCGAAGCTGAGTTTTCAGCATCATTACTCCAGTCTTCGGAGTCACAAGATTCTATGTGAATCTTTATTGCAAAGAAAATATAATTATTGTGTACGAAAATATACTAATTTAAATTTATTGTTATTTAGATTTAGATGTTTTTAGATCTTTTTCAAGAAACATAACACACATTTCATTACATCATAGTGGGCGTTTTAGAAGTTTCCACGTTTTGGAGAGCTCTTAAAAGTATAATGCACATTTTTTTTACCCCTATCTGCTTCTGTGCAACTATTAGGCAATTAATTATTGCTATTAGAAAAAAAAAATACAATTTTGTATAACCTGCCTCCTTGATGTTTCAATAGTAAATATATCAACCGATGAAGAAAAGTGCTTTCAAGCGATTTCATTGCCTTTTTAAAACATACATTGTAACAATGTGCCATACTTTCAACAGGGACCAGTTTAGGTTCTGAAATCTATCATACGGAGCTTTAAAAACACATGAGCCACTTTGAGTCTCTCATCTGCCTTTCTCTTATACAGTACATAAAGACTACCACTGAAAGTGTTTAAGGCTTTTTCAAAGTGGAGTGAAAATACTGAATATTGATCGCAGGGATTGCTGGCAGTTTCTGTTGACTGGAGTGAGACTGCGTTGGCGACAGGTTTCAGATTGGTATGATGAGTGTGGTTGCCTTTGATGCTAAAGTGTTTGCGTACCTGTGCGTGAGTGTGCCTGTCGCTTTTGCATCGCGCTCTCCTCCATTTCTCTCCCTCCTGCTCGTTTCTCTCTCCCCAATCCTGTAAAACACTTCAAACCAATAAAATGCTGTTGCACTCCTGTCTAGCCTAGATTGAACAGGAGAAACAGGTGTGGCCTGTCTGTGATCAGCCTTGTTAAACACGCACTGCAGCTCATGTTGATCAGAACACAGGCTCTGTCTGCACAGACAGAATATCTGATTAAGGCCCTGTTGCCTCGCCACACTAGAATGCATCACAATACAAGATATATATGCTGCTGTCCTTTATTTCACAAAAAAAGTATCAGCATGCACTAGAAAACATGAGGATTTGTGCAGAGGAAAAAAGTGCACCCAAAAAGGTCAACACAATTAAGTGGATTAGCCCTGAAAAAGCTGCAGCTGATTAAATCACAGCATTCTTCTCCTCCCAAAACACCTGGCATGTTACAGCAGGTGGTCGAGCTGGAGGTGGTAGCCAAAAAATGATTAACCAATATTGCTTGTCACTGTATTAAAAAGCTACAGCTGTACATTTTTTCCACAGTGGCGAAGTGAGCCACGGGGTAGGACAAGCCTCCAAACACTCTAGGTGCCCAAACACAAAATTGAGCAAAGTAACCGAAACCCACAACAACAATGGCCAAACAAATAAATATAGTAAAAATATGTTTTATTATGTGTACGTATTATGTAAAGCAGATACTCTACTTCTCCCGCTGACATAGTTAGCACTACTTTAACAATTTTAGCAGTAAAACAGTTAAAGTTGCATGGCATTTTTCATAAGCAAGGTAACGGTGCTTTAAGTGAAGAAAATGAAGTTAGTCATTTCGTTTCTTATACATTCACTATATTTTCCAGGGTCTTCTGTAGCACCGTGTCCTAAATTTCCAGAATGCATTGCCGCTGTGACGACACATTTCCATTCTCTATATGAGCTAAATAAGGCTACTTTAAGACTTTTACTCGAGTCTTATTGGAATTGGTGACTTGTAATGGAGTCATTTTATCAGTAAGATATCTGTATTGTTACTCAGGTATGGTTTTTAGGTACTCTGAGTTTTACTCTTAGTAGGGAAGCTGTTGCCAAATACTTTTCAGAGACACACAGACAGATTAAACCATGGTTAATTTTCATAAGAGCATCATTACTAGGTCTAAAATTACATTTTAAGAATAACAATGGAGATGCAAAAGAAATGAATCCTACTCACAAAAAAGTACAAAAACTGAATGAATCCCTTGAAATATTTCATCTGACTGATGTCTTTATATGTGGTAAATGTAGTATAAGATGAGTAATTGAATCCAGGCCATTGAATTATTTGAAAAAATTATGCACACCCAAGGTGTAACCCATCATCACCTAGAATGTGCATTACATGTATTTTTCTTATAATTGAATAGACAGTTATTGCATTTATATTACAGTTACCAAACCTCAACATGGTTCAGATTATTTAGTTTAAGAAATTTGTCAGGTTGTTGTCCTTAAATTGTTGTTGTGAGTAATTTCTTACGCATCTCCTATAGCTTCTATAACCAATTTCAAAACATGATTTTAGAGCCAGTGGCTTGAGCCATTGATAAAACAGCTATCCAATACAGTTATTATGGATTATTAAATGATCTGAGTCGGTTCGTTTCTTAACAGTTTAACTGTTTCAACAAAAGTACTCAACAAAGCTATTTTAGTGATACAGTAAAGTTGCAGAGCAGAGGTTTCTGTGCTATGTATGTGTGCACTGTTTTATGGAAGAGAGAGCAGGAAAAAGAAAGCATGCTTTTTGTAGATGATAAGATATAATTTTGTTGGAAATGCATGGGAATAGTTTTCATCCTGTGGTTTGTTATATTTGTTTGATTGGTAATTGATTTTGTGTTTTTTGGTTCTTTTGCTGTTGTCGGCTGCAAATATCTTTGAAGTAACTAAAATCATTTGGTGAGCTGGTATGAAAGTATAATGTGGTCAAGACCTGCCTGCAACTACTTGAGCTGTGCGTTTTCTGAAAAATAATTGCATGTCCTTAAAACTTTCAACATTAAAACTCAAGCATTCAACAGCCCTGTAGTACAGTAATAAGCAATTTATGTCCAGAAAAGTGGTTTCTTTCAAATTGAATTCCTTTATGTTCAGAGTTATGATGATGTAGAAAATATTTATGTTGGAGATCTTTTGAGTAAAGGCTTTTGCTAAATCGATGCTACAGGCTCAGGTGAACCTCCAATGGCTATATAATAAATAGGCTTACAGCTTGAATATTTTAGACATTGGCACATTTTTTCAACTATGATACATTAATGCAGGGGTGCCCAATCGACTGTCATGCAAAGTTTAGCTCCAACTCTAATCAAACACACATGCCTTTAATATTCAAGGGATCTAAAAAAGTAATTAGTTGCTTCAGGTGTGTTTGATTAGAGTTGTAACTAAACTTTGCAGGACAGTCGATCGCCAGGAGCAGGGTTGGGCACCCCTGCATTAAATGACTCGAAAATGACATTAGAAAAATTTCAAAAGTAAACGTCTTCACAGTTTCTACAACAATATTTAACGGCACAGCTGCTATCAGCATTTGAAATAATAAATGAGTTAGCATAGTCTTTTAAAAGAGAAGTTCACTTTTCAAAAAACTTTTCATCCAAGATGTCCATGTCTTTCTTTCTTCAGTCGAAAAGAAATTAATGTTTTTGATGAATAAGGGTCTTATCTAGCGAAACGATCGGTCATTTCCAAAATAAATAAAAAATTACGTTGAAAAGGTCAAGCTTGACGTAGGCAGAAGTACCGTGTCAGTGTTTACAAGTTGAACGTGCAAAGAAAGTTAAATGCCGTTTCCAAAAAAAAAAGGAAGTTAAAAGTTAAAACAACGATGTCGGATGATTTTGAACTTAGAGGAGAAGATGAGATGGAGTCTCACGACTCTGTACTTCCGCCTACGTCAAGCTTGACCTTTTCAATGTAATTGCGTATTACGTTACGTCACCAACGCGCATCACAGAACAGAGCAAGGCGAGCGTTTGTGCTCATAAAACTTAAACTTTTTTATTTATTTTGGAAATGACCGATCGTTTCG
>JAUMHP010000015.1:1013783-1053095 GCA_032361065.1 Enteromius trimaculatus | reverse complement strand
AAATATGCTGTATATGGGTATTTGACGAATAAAAATTGTACTATGGCTTAACAACAACAACAAAAAAACTCTTAACACGCAAATAACGTGAGGAATAGCTTTTTTTTTGACACATTCATACTTGCACTACCCATACCCTGTTCTTAAGCCACCACAAAAGCTTTTTAGAAAACGTCTATAAAAAGTATTTTATTTATTTAGTTGGGAGATGGGGTTGCATGCAAGATGTGGTAGAAAACAAATGTGAATGTTTCAGAATATTAGCTCATTCTTAAATGTGTTTTAAATGTGTACTGTTGTTAAGCCAGTACCAAAGTTTTTGAAAACCTCTCAAGAAAGAATTCAGTAACATTTATAGTAACTAATTAAGATACATTCTTTACTTTGCTCTACCCTACTGACAGAAAAGACACATAAGAAGTCTTTAACTGTACAGTTCTCCGTCCAACAACATTCTCCAACATGTACATGTTAAACAAAGGAGCATGTTTATATGCATACAAAGTGCCACTGACAGAAGGCTAAGTAGGACGTATTCAAACACGCGCGCTCTGACACACACAAAGGACAGCTGTTTTACTTAACAACTGCTGGTCATGCTCACTTAACCCATAAGAGAGAAGGACACACATCTCCCCCACTTCCTGCTACATTCAGCTAGCATAAACACACACATACAATCAGTCTGATATCTCGGCACGAGAGACTGTGACATGAACAAAAGAAGAAAAAATGTCCCTGTGCAGGAAAATAGAGCACAAAACTGATAGCCTGACGATGAATGAAAAAAAAAAGGTTTTACTGAAGATACAGGAAGACAGTGGGCAGAAACAAAAGCCAAGGCCACGTTCAGAAGAACTTGCTGTTGCAAAAGTGATAGGATGTGGTTACAATGATGGCAATACTCCAGCCTTTACAGCCGATTCTGGTAATTTTTAGATTCAGAGGCAGGCTAGAAAAGCAGAAACACAATGGCAATGACAATGGAAACTCAGCATGCGTAAGATCCTCTTATACAAATTCTCTGTGGTAGAAGTAAAACCACATATATACGTGAAGTTTCAGTTTTCAAACTTAAAAGCAAAATATTAGACATTGATTGCAGCACATAAAACATACTGAATTCATTATTTTAAGGCAGTTCAATTACACAATGTGCAAACTGTAAGTGTACAATGTATGTGGTATTTACAAAACTGTATAGAATCTTATTGCAACTTAAGGCTACTGCTTATGTGGTTAACATTTAACTAATAGGTATCATTATAACTTTCCAGCCGATTAATCACAGTACCTTACAAATATTTTCTATTACAAGTTTGTGATGATTAAATGCATGCATGAGGCAGTAGCTTCTTTAATATGCTCAACCTTGCATAAATTTCTAGAAAAGAAATCTGAGCATTAGGTTTAGCCAGGTTTACATCCATTGCTTCATTTTGTTGACATGGTAATACTGAGAGGATTTTGCATATCTGGTTTTATCACTCCATAAATCAGAAAATACTGTCAACAAATCTGCATTTTAGAAATGTATAATAATATATAAACACCCCTTCAGTGAAAACCTTCAGAATATTGTAATGTAAGTTCTGGATCATCTGGCTTATTTGGCCAGCACATGAAGATGGTTTTGCCTGTATTGTCTTGCCTTGAAATGTTAAGCAATAAGCTTTTGAAAGTCTAAAGTCACATCTGTTATAAAGATTTGCAGTACGTTTCAACAGATTGTGCATGGCCTGCATTTCAAATTACTGCTTTGCCTTATAAAACACTGTTTATTTCATGAAGACGTACACTCAATTTAGTCTGGTGGGAACCAAGCTGCATGCAGAATATCTAAATATTTGGTATAAGACCAAGAGTTTGAAACCTCTTCTACCATCCACATACAAGCGGAGGTAAAAACACATATGTTAAAACATTTAGGGCCAGTTTCCCAGATAGGGATTAGATTAAGCCAGGACTAGACCTCTGCTAATTTAGAACATTTAAGAATTTTTTTAGAAACATGTCTTACAAAAATGCATCATCTTTGAGCATTTTAATACTAAACAATGGCAATAATGTATTTTAAGATATCTCGGTGCAAGCTTTTTCCAGTTCAGACAGCTCTTAACATTTATTTTAATCTAGGACTAGTCTTAAACCCTGTTCAGGAAACTGCCCCTTCATTTTAAACACCTAAAAACTTTAATTTCTTATTTGAGCATACTAACAAGAGCACCCAAAAACAGTTATTCATTAACCGAAAAGAAACGTGAGTGCAGGAACTGGTCTGACACCGTGCCAGGATGTTAGGGAACGGCTGGGAAACAGCTGGCTCCTCCTCCGTGGAGGAGCTTTGGAATGCAAATGTGTGCATGGACACGTGCTGGAGCTTGACTAACCACATCCAATGGCTCTGCCAGACCGGTATATTTGAAAAAACAAAATGACTCAACCACCCTACGCCAGTGAATAACAGCACATGGATCCAAGAGATCAAGACATGATTGAGCAAAGAGTTGTTACCCCAAAGTCCAAGTTTATTCATGAATACATAAACCAGCCTCTCAGTCACACATGACCAATAAAACGTACACTCAGGAAGATAAAATATACAAAACACTTGCATGGGAGTGAGAATTGCAACTCTCAGCGGTCACTGGTTTACAGACATTAAGAACTAAATCTGGTTTCAGAACATTATGGTGAACATTGATGTGGTCATCACTTGCTGACCAGCAGCAGAAAAATTCAGGATCCTGTCCCTGAGTTAAAGCTGTCGGCCAAGTGAGGAAAAAAAATAGAATAAAATAAAATTTAAATTGCTAGCTCCCCCTAAAATTTCCAAAAACTCTAACCAGGACACTCAAAGCAATGTAGTAATTCCCGGAAAAAAACTTTCAGAAAACATACAGGTAAAAATTTAAACCATTATTTTGCGATATGAGATTTTGCATAATTGTGATATTCAAAATATATAAACCAATTTATATAATAAGTGTAATTAGTCCTCCGGCTGTAATAACAGCTTTACTATTGGGCTACTGACCAGATGTGAGAAAGAGGGGAAGTGCTCAAGGGGAGGGGGGAGCAAGTTAAAATAATCATTAATTAAATCAAACATACAAGTTAGGACAAGCCAGTGGCCAAAAATGAAAGGGGGGAAAAAAACAGGTTAGTTAAAACGTGTATGCTTAATACATGACAGTGACATGTAGCGGTGTGTTTCTCAAGAGAGATCAGGGTGGTGAATAATGGCAGTTTAAAAAAAGAAAAAAAAAAAAAGGTTATCAAACCAAACGGTCAGAGATGCGTAATAGCCTCCCAGTCTCGTTTGACTGTGGTACTACAGAAATACCAAACCCTGAAACAACAACTGTTCCCACCAAACACACGGCTTCAGGTCTCTGCCAAATCTCATGTGTGAAGGCAGCATCTGAGCGAGTAAAGGCAGTACAATGGTGAGGCTCAAAGATTTTTGAGACGGCTGTACATGTCTCTCTTGCTTCGTTCTCCAGCCCAGGTGCGGCTCTTAAGGCGAAACTTTCTCAGGTCTTCTTTAAAGTCTTCATGATGCATCGGCCTGTAAGCCTGTGGTTCACACACCGACTATAGAGAAAAACGCATGCATTATAAACTTGGAAAGAGAGCGGAAAAACTAGGACGTGGAAACTGAAAGCACACATACCTTGTGAAGCGGGAAAAAGTCTTTGTAGCCTCCCTTCAGGATATAGAGTTCAGGGTAATGGAGGTTGGGGTACTCGTTCAAAAATCTATCTCTTTGTCGAACGAAGCGGCACATCCGTGGGCCACGCTCAGATGAAAATTCACAGTGGAAAACCAACAGGACACGCTTCTCTGGACATTCAGGGAGAATAGGACTCTTTAAAAAGTAGTCTTCAATTTGATCCTCAAGATGGAGGTTAAGGGCACCCTGAAAGGAGGACGAACACGAGTCAGCAAAATTTCCCCCCACACAAATACGACAGCATGCAACTGCGTCAAGGTTAATTAAATCCTAACCTTAATATGGCCGCCCTCGTACTCGTACGGATAACGGCAGTCGATGACAAACATCCTCTCCACCAGATCACCATACTGGCCATTCATTGCTTTAACCATCTGAAAATATAGGAAAGGATGTTAGAGTATGGGATTACAGAAAAGGTGCCAGTGCACACACTTGTTTTGCATGCCCTCGCATTTGAAATGTGCATGCTAAAAGTAAATGTGTGCAGACTTACAATTTCTGGAGTGATGTATTTTAACTCTTGGTGTTTTCCTTCAACTGTGGGTAGTGCAGGAGCCTTAAAAAAATAAAAATAAAATAAATGCACGCTTTTAAATAGTGTCCAATTCATTGTTACGATAGATTTTGTGTGTGAGCGTGTCATATGTTATTACTACTACACGCAATAATCACCTTGGTGAAATCTCCAGTCACATTAGTGGGATCTGTATCCAACATTCTTTCGATCTGTGCGTGATTAAATGATTTTGACCTTTGAACCTGCAAGGTGAAGAAATCAAAGTTAGACAAGTTATAAACGCATGGTTTATGGTTGCGGTTGTTTTTCCAGTGAGGTCTGACCTGATGAGGCATGACATCATCTTGTTCTGTGGGTGCAACTTGCATCCCTGCCAGGCTCCGCCTCCTCTTCACTCTGACAGGTGTGTTTTCGTCTTGTGGCCTCTCGTGTCTCTTTAGTGGGATACGCCCTCCGGGGTTTGGCATGGAGGGAGATCGGAACAACCCACGTGGACGGCAGCGAACAACAGGCTAAGGGCAATAAAGTGGGTTTGGTTGTTAACTATCATGTCAATAACCATAAAAAAAACTAATCAAAAAGAGATAAAGAGTGTAAGGGCATACCGAATAGTCACTGTCAGTACTTTGTTTAGCCACCAGAGGAGCTGTGAGAAGACTGTCCATTCCAAAAGGAACATCGGAGTCATTCTAAACAAACAAATGCATTATGGTTACTCACAAATCAAAATAAAGATGCAAAAACAAAACAGCAGCAAACTGAAAACATCGTCACCTCTACATCATCTAGCCCCTCTAAAAAGCCATCATCGTCGTCATCATGGAGACAGGAGAGAGAGGGGCGGCGTAATATGAATGGACTTGTCTCGTCTGAAGAGTCGGGCTGATGGGATGAAGGTGGGGAAAGCTGGAGAAGAGACGAAAATCCATGCTATTACATCAAAATCAAACCTTTAAGAACAAATTTTCTACAGGTTCTGCCAAGGATGCATGTTGTACCATTAAAGCAGGAGCAGAGTTGGGTCGGCCGGCAAAAGCATCCTTTGTGCCTCCAGTGGACCGCGCACGACAGCGTGAGGCTGGCATAGAAGGCTTCTTGAATTCAAAATTCTCCTGGGAAAAAAAAAAAAAAAAAAAAAAAAGTATTCAATGAAGTCGTAAGAGAAAATACAAAGTAATTTCAACACATGCCCCATGAATTCCCATAACTTTCAAAGACTTTTTAAACACTCTTTAAAAGACATTTCTAGTCCATTTTGAGCATGAATAAAGCTTACAGAACCAAACAAACAAACCAGAGACACTACACACCTCAGCCAGGTTCTCTTTGTTGTCACTGCTATTCGTACGAGTCCACACTCCATAGCGTGCGGGATCTGGTTCTTTATTTCTCAAATTGGGACTGTGACCCAAAAATTGCAGCTACAAAGGGAAAAAAAGAAAAAAAGTTTATACTTGCACCACAGTTGAAAAATTTGGGGTCAGTTAGAGCAACACTTATTTAGCAAGGATACAATAAAAATGACAGTAAAAGACACTTGTAAAAAGTAGTTTCCACAAATATTTAAAAAAGAAAAATAAATAAATTCTTTCTGGTCATGTGACACTGAGATTTGATTTACGGCTGATGAAAACTTACACTAAAATCCTTTAAATATCACTTTTAATTTTTCTACCAATTGCAGTCTTGGCGAACACAAGACTTCTTAAAAACTCAAACGCTTTCATGAGAGAGTGTGTATAAAGAATAAACTTACTGGCAGAGAGTGTATCCTGCGAATGGGCATTTTTCTGTACAAACAGAAAGGACATTTGATTAAACTCAAGCCGATACAATGGATTACACAGACAAATCCATCCTCCACTTTGTAGTGCATGACCACTTACTCATTAACGGCTCGTGTGGCATCCTGCATGGCCTTCTCAAACCTGTGAGGAAAAAGAAAACGCTATTGAACAGTTCCTAGTGTATTCAAAGTCTCCTCCCACTCCAACCAAACAAGCCCAGACGACAATTCATGTCATTTATCTATCAGACTACTAGGCCCCTCACGACTCTATATTTAACAAATACACCGATGCCCACCTGTATGCAAAACAGCCCACGGCAGAACCTAGGAAAGGGGGGGGGGGGGTCCTTCTAATTTACCATATGCCCACACAACGCTAACCCCCTATGCAAGCCTCTTTTGTTGGAAGAGGGGAGCAGGGGGAGAGAGTGAATGGTGGTTTGGAGGGGGAGGAGGTAAGGAGTGTGGCTCTTTCATAGCATAGGAAAAAGGAGGAATTAGAGTTAAGAAGGGGGTTCTGTAGTAACCCTGGCTACCACACACACACACACATTACCGCTCTATACGCCTGCTCTCACAGGGCATGAAAAGCGTGCCACTATTCACCCAGCCCCCTTCAGAAACGAGCCGCACAACACACACACACACAGATGCGCGAGGAACCCAAACAGCTGTAGGCCTGGCTGCAGATAAATGGATTCCCACTGACACCAAATGGCTTGGAAAGGAGAACTGTCTCACAGACTGTAGATTACCAGAGAGCACATATTTAATGCATGCTGGGTGAATATTACCATATCAGAGCTTTTTTTTTGTTTTGTTTTTATAAAAAGATAATTTACACAAATATTTCTGGTTTATTCAATTAAGCTTAATGTCATTCTGCCCAAAATCTCACTGTGTGCCTCACAAAAGAAACCCTTACTTGTGAGACTAAAAGACATTTCATTGTTAGCTGAATCATTGCTTTAATAACAGGATGTGCAGTACCGCTCAGATATCATGTGAGTGAGTGAGCGTGTGTGATCTGTGATGGATGGCAGCATATGCTCAGCTAATCCATGAAAAACAGATACGCTGAGCATATGTACGCTTCATCTAACGGCAGGGACTAGATTACACGTATAATCCTCAAGCCAAGCTGCATCTCACATGTCAGATGTTATGACCAACAGCCAGAAGAATCATACTCACTTCTGCTCAGCATCCAGATCATCCAAAGGGCTGGGAGACTCTAGTCCAAGACCTGTGGAGAGGTCAAACTGTTAATAATACACCAGAGCTACACTATAGCCTAAAGATCACTTCTCACATTCCAAATAGTTACACACCCACACACTGTATGGCATGCTTTATCATTTATGAGGCACAAAAATCTGTTATTACTAGTAATACTTTACATTTTATTAGCTACTGCTTTTTTTGTAATGAGTTGAACTATCTGATTTTATTAAATTGCACAAATCACACTAAACAAATATCTACAAATTACCACCATGTTACATTTTCTAATGAAGAGACACTGGCCTTTGTGACTAGTAATCTATTTAACACTATGATAACTGGAATTGATACAAATAACTTCATCAGAAAAGAACAAGTATCATTAACCAACAACTGCTCGCCGTCAATAAAAGTGATAGCAACATAATAGACAGATAAACGCTTAAAAGGCTTGCCATACACAAACTCATTGGCGTTTTTACAGGAAAACGAATGCATGTTTCCCAGGCTAACCTGCATCTGAGGAAGCATCAGAGGCGAAGGAAGGGATCTTCAGGAGGGGCAGGTTTTTCTTCCGCTTTGGTGTCTCGCATTGACTACATTAAAACGTCAAAGCAAAGATTTTGAAATGCAATGCATTATATAATAGCATAACATAAACAACTTGACTATTACACACTGCTTTGATAACCAAAGTAGTAAAAAGTCAATGTAATTAGCCTCAGAACAATTACAGGAAGTAGCTTTGCAGTTGTTTACACTTTACTCGTGCTACCAAAAATAGCCTGGCTACACTTACCCTCCGAGAACAGCGAGATTATTCATGTTTCGAGCCAGGTTCGTCACGGGAGACAGCACTGCCATGGGTCCGGGGGAGGCCAGGTTCACGCAGGGGGAGCCCCTGGCTCCGATCTCCGGCAAGGAGAGCCGCTGAGGTCTGAGGACTGCATCGGGCCCGGCGCTGAACGGATCGTTTACAGGGCTGATGTCGCATGGAGAAATATCAAAATCCATTTCTGAAGGGACGTGGATCTTCGGATGATTGTTGAAAATAAAATCCAGTCAGGCGCGTTTAAGACGACAAAGGGTTAAGCCAAGTTAGCAAGCGCACAGCAACCCGGATCAGGGGGTTAAATAGATCTTATTTAGGTTCGAGAAAACAACTTGCAGAATCCTGCATAACTAATTTACTACGCCAGATTACATAAAACACGATAAAATGGGGGGTTAAAAATCCATGTTCTTTGATATTTGTTGTCAGAGAGCTGCCGATTAAAATGCACTCTCTCTGACCTTTCCAAACTCTGCTGCGGAAGAAAGTGCTGAATGTAGCTCTTATTTATGTTCAAAACATGCAGTCCACAAGCGGCAATCGGAGTAGCCAATGAGCAGCGTCGTTACATCTGATTCAACCAATAAGATGCGCTTCCTCTTTTTTCCGCATTGTTCTTCGAGTGAAGGTGGGCGGTCCAAAGAATGAGAGACAAATCTGATGTCCAATGAACATTAAGGTAACAACAACGCATTAATAAACTCACCCAATGGCTTTTATGTTTACACAAACTGGGCGGGATATAAATGTATAGCTGTGGAAAGAGGAAAGATTTTCCCGCGGAACAGTTCAAGCTGCAGCTTGGTAACGCCCTCAGCTGTTAAAAAACCAATCAAATGCCAAAGTCCTAGCGCGAAACGTACCACTCAAATCTCATGGACAAAGAAGTAAATATATGTTTGTTTAATACAAAACAAACGTTTGTAAAACTTTGTTTTTGGTAAATGTTTGTGCAGGTAACTTATAGGTAGTTGAATTTAGATTTTTTGATGTTATCATACATATAAATAACATTAAAATATTTTTGAAATGATTAAAAAATATGTATCAAGCTTATCATATATGCAGTCTCTGTTACCTCATATTAATTTAGAGGGAAATCTAGTGACGTCAATAGGATTAAACAAAAGAATTAAAAGCAAATAAGATATACAGTTTCCTTTATAAATGTAACATTGTAACCTGAAAAAAGCTGATGGGTTTCTGGGTTAACCTGCCTTTCAACTACTTTCGTATTAAATAAGCCAAATAGAGGCTGTGAGGGTTTAAATTAACCTGAAAATAAGAGATAATACAAATGTTAATGGCTAAAATTCTCAGCTTTTTGCTGAACTGGCTACATTTGCATAGCCACATTAACCTAGTTTCCATTTCACGACAAATAGTACTGTTAGACAGTAACACAGATTTGGCAAAACAAAAAGGGCTGATTGTGAACACAGAACTTTATTATTGTGAATATTGTAGCCTTTTATTTTACCAAAATATAAATGTGTTTCTTGAAACAAGTTGCTATGGATGTTGAATGATATGTTTTTGCTGCAAATTCTATATGTTTGTGTGTATGTTGGAGGAAGGGTGGTGATGCTACAAGTGGTCTTGTCAGTGTTTCGCATAAATTAAATGAGGCTGTTGGAATATATATAAATTCCTTCCCTGACCTATAGCTCTTGGTGGTGAGGATTATATGATGATGTTGGCAAACACAGGCTGTAAGTGATAAAACATACAGTCACTTACCATTCAGTGCACGCCCAAAAAATATCCAATATCTCGCTTCACACATGCATCACAAACTACGCCATGGCCCTCCAGACAGTAGATAGCCTTATGATTGCTTGAGGATATACAGACACATTTCAAGACAAGCCTTTTACTTCAGACTAGGGCTCTTAACAATAAAGCTATAAGCAAGTTTTCAGTGTAATGCAAACTGTGGTACTGTCGGATGTTTTGGAGATCTTTCTTTGAACATTTGGTAAGGATGAACTGTGACAGCCTTATTAGAAAGACAAAACAACCTGACTGTTTCTGTTAGACTTGATAACCTCCCAGTCACCCTCCTCTGCTTCTGCAGAATCCCTCCAATTCTAGCACAATGGGATTGTGTGAACAGTGATGGGAACACTCATTGATTTACTTGCATGTCATTTAGTCATTTTATTGTTTATTTCATGTATATATACACACATTCCTCTGTTTTATACACTAAGTAGAGACATTTACAAACAGAAAAATTGTCATAAAGGGATGTAATAAAAAACATTTGAGAACAAAGAATTTTATAGCTTTTTTACATTTCTTAATAAATATACAGATTCATTCTAATATTAATGCTGTGTGTTTGTGAATGTGCATTTATTTTACAATTTTTTAAAGTAAACTGCTGTTGGAGTAATCACTTTTTTATGAAATTGATGCTTTAATTCAGCAAGGATTCATTAACAGATTAAAAAAATGACTTCAAAATATTTGCATTTGAAATAAAAGCTGTTCTATTAAACGTTTTGTTAATTAAATTATCTTTTTTTAAAAAGTATCTCAGATTAATACAGGAGTAATGATGCTGAAAACTATTAAAAAATAGATATATATTAACTGGGTTTCATTATTTGACTGCATTTTATCAGCATTGGTGAGCATCTACTGACCCAAAACGTTTGAATTTAAACTTAACTTTTAAAATTAAAACCAAAAAGCACTATACAACTCCCTATAAAATGAATAATCCAAAGAAGACTTAACAAGACCATTTCATAATATCTTACAATGAGATCATCTTTTGTTTAACAAATAAACAAACGGCGGTTTTGAACTATGCTAGTCTAATCAGATGTATAACATTACCTTAAAAAGTCTGCAAGTCTGAGCCAGCCGGGGTAAAAATAACTGAAATCTCTAAACAATGAATTCATATTAAACATAAGCAGGAAAAGTCTCATGTCGAACAGGATGAACAAGCTTGAGGATCTTAGAAAACTTGCCCAGACAGTTTTACTATGAACCGATGTTTGCTAACAGGTAAACACCTGCTGTGAGGATTCACAAAAGGACACGTGGGGTTCCTCAGGGCGGGAGAGATCAGCCTCAGTTAAGACACAATCGTACCAGCACTGATATAATCTGTCAATTTAGATTTTTATAGCTCTGTGAAATAGTTCACACACAACGCATAATTAGTGTTAGTACAATAAAGAACAAATGTGCAAAATTGTACTAAGTAATCACTTACCTTATCTTTAACGACAGATAAATGAATCTTGATGATATATTTCTCATAATATTTAAGGACCTACACTAATCTGTGAATGAAGTGCTAAACTGGTGGTCCCGACACAATAGCTTATGAATGCATTGTGCAAGTGCGTTGACCCATTAAAAATGTCTGTTGCTTTAATGAACTTCCTGGATAAGGAGTAAAGTGGGGACTCATTCCGACAGGAAGACAGTACTCTGTCCTTGATCCACAGTGCTTAAATAATAGTCACATCTAGAAATGGTAAATATAGGATGATGTGCAAGATCTCTGTGGAGCCCATAAAACTTCAGCTTTTGTCTGTGTAAGTGAATGTTCACATGCATGTGTTGGAACAGGTGGTCTGGCCTAAACGCTTCGCATTTGAGACTGCTGCCTCAGTGAATGACTGAGTGTGAATACAAGCATTTGCATAGCTCTAATGTGGAGAGTGTATTGCTCTGTCATTAATGTCCTCTGCAGTTAAACCTGTCTCATTACCACCCTGAGCCATCAGGAAAAGTCCAAAGCCCAAATGGTGCAAAGGGTTCGGCATTAACACATGCATTGGGGAAGAACTGAATGCACTAAACCCCTCACCTGACTCGCACACACATCTCGCTTGCTGAAGATGTAAGAAATGTGAGTGTGGCACTTAAGTGATCTTGGGTAAAGATCTCAAAGTCAAACACTCGTTTAATACATTTATTCAGATGAAAAGAGGCGGTATTTTGTTTGGTTGTTGTTGTTGTTTTCTTGTGTTAATATGTGTGTGTTTCATGTTTTAAAATACAAATAAAGATTAAATAAGAAGTGAAATGCATTTATGCTGTACATGGATGTATACTGTAGCATGCTAGTTATTACAGTAATGATATACTTCCATTTAAATGTATCTATTTCAGAAACTTCATTCAATTAAAAGAAACTGTAGGACTTTAGTACATCTTCATATATATATTGTGTGTGTTTGTTAATATTTACTTCTATATCTTCTCTGAAATATGGTTAAAGTGCACTGCTTAATTTACGGATGAGCATTAATAGCAAACAAAATATGTAATGTTACTTAAATCTTAATGTCATGTATTTAACGTATTTATAATTGCACATTTTTAATTGTGAAGTTGCAATTTAGTGCATTTAAAATATATCAGCTCTAAACGTAACACTGAATAAAACATGATTAATACGTGAAAATAAATAGCTGTGAATGCACTTTTTTCATGTGTTTCCTCCGTAAAGCATGACAAACAATTATAAAAACGTACTAATTTAAAATTTTAGGTAATACTTGACATTATTAATAAAAGTTTTTTACCTAAGAAAACACAACAATTGAGGTTTACTCTCTATTAGTGACCTTTACTTAATTAATATTTTATCTGCAAGTAGTTTATATATATATTCAGGCTACTTTTACAAAGTTACAAGTGCATGTTGAATACAATTAAGCACAATTTTTCAAAGAGGTATAAATTGATACATTTTCTTTTCCATCCATATGAACACTTTAACACACACACACACACACACCACTGCTGACCACTGCTTTCAGGTCAGCATGAAAGAGAGGCACTGAGACACAGAGAGGGGGAGAATGAGACAGGCAAGAACATCTGCCCACTGAGGCTCCTGGGAACAGATGGGCCTGCGGGGAGAAAATAACTCAGCCTTAGGCCGGCGTTCTGGAGGGAATACGAAAAAAAGCAGGGACAAAAGAGAGAAGGGGGAGGAGAGTGTCGAAAAAAAGAGAGTAGGGGGTTTGTTTGGGAGGGAGGCGTAGAGGCCAACGGGTTCCAACAGACCTGAGACGGAAAGGAGACGACAAGGCTACAAGAAGAAGAGAGAGGTGAAATAGACAGGCCTATACAGCTGATCAAAGACAGTGACAGCTGGAGATTAACACACAGGACGGAGCAGAAGAATGCGAGGAGGGTCAAAGGTGATCAATGTAAAAGATGAAATGTTTAAGACAATATTAAAATTGATCTGGTAACATATCTTCGCAATTTTTCAACAGAGACAAACATGGTCAGATAGATTATCAACGATCATCACTTATCATCAAAATAACGTGCTTGATTTGTCAGGCTTTCAAAATCAATTTTTTTAAAATGCAGAAAAGCTGATCATTCCTCATTATGAGAATTAAAGGAATGGTTCACCCCAGAATTCACCCTCATACAGGTTTGGAAAGACATATGGGTGACTAAATAATGACAAGATATTAATTTTTAGTTCTAAATCAGTGAATGGTATAATGGGAAGCAGTTTTATTAATTGAAGACTTCCTTATCAAACCCCCAGTCAGCCTGCTATGCTGTTTTCAGCCACTTTGTAAAGACACACAGAGCTCTTCTGCGGGGGTCCTGTGACGCATATTGATGGTCTATAAACACTGATTGTCCTCATTTAAAATGCATTGAGTGGTAGTAAAATGGGACGTTTGCAAATGCACGGCACAGCCCGCTCGAAAGCAGCCTGTAATTGTGTGTGAAGTGGACCATCAGCGGTGTTAATACAGCTCTGTGTTTGCACAGGAATGTTTAATGCAGCGATTTGCTAATGCCTCTGTGTGTTATACAGAGCTCAGCAGCTTTTATTCAGTCATTAATAATCCATATACCACCTGCTGATCAATATTTCATTATGCTTGTCATTTGATGCTGGACTGTAACTGCTCTGTACATACTGGACATAATGTACCCTATTTAAATGAGCTATTCATTTATTCATAAGTTGAGTAATACAAGTGTAATATTAAAATATAGAATGTTGTTCATTGTATGTATTACATATGGTTTATAGTATAAGAATATTTAACAAGTTCACGTGAGTTCAATAAAGCTAAAAAAATTTAGTAATATAAAAGTACTAATATTAATTTAAGAGTGACAATTAGTGCAGTTGTAAAGTTAAAGATCTACATTTTGACATTTTTAAATGTTGATAACCTTTTTAACCAAATAAATGTCCAGAAATGACATTTATTTTTAGGTAAGAGCTGTTTTAAACCACCCAGGAAGAGAAAAGGAGTGGCAGTTTTGTGGTGAGATCGTTTCGGTAAACATCCTTGAACTTTACAGAAAATGACTTTGAACTTTCAGTTCTAGCTTCAGCATAAAAACAATATAACCTTTCACAGCTATCTGCCTTAACTCCCTGGCTGCTGTTTCTGTTTTCTGACTTTTAGTCCCTTTGAATATGAAAGCACTGTATCTACGACATCTCAACTATGGCACTCATCTCAGGAGAAAAATTATAATAACGCAATCATGACAAGAGAAAACCTCTGAATGTGTTGAATAGATTCTGCCAAAATCAATGCAGTGTTTTCAGCCTGTTCTGTCCCAGCAGCACTCGAGAATCAGTCAGCCGTGTCAAACAAACATATAATTGCTAGAAGGCAGAACTGTTTGTTTTAGATAAATGACAGCAGGCTGAATACTGACTTGAATTCATCGAAATGTGATGTTGTGTGGTATGTTTGGGGGATAACTGAAAGATGAGAAATGAACACACTCTAGGGTTTGAACATGCACACACAACAAGCTTTTGTCACCCTGATCATCTGGTCTTATTAGTGTTTACTTTCAGAAGGATGTAAGGGAGGTGGAGCAAAGATGCTTGACATGATATATACAGCAATGACTCTTTGTTTAGATTGTAGTGTGTTAGCATGCATATGTGTGTGTGTCACTCTCAGAAATTAAGGTACAAAAGCTGTCACTGGGTCAGTACCGGTTTGTACCTAAAATGTCCATTTTGGTACCTTAAAAGAACATTTCTGTTCTAATTACATACATACAAATATATTTGAACCTAATAGGTACAAAGGTGTACATTTTGAAAAGGTATCTTTATTTCTGAGAGTGTACAGGTTTATCCTCTATTGTGAGAACCAAACGTCCCCACAAAAAAGTAAAACTTGAAAACTGTGCTGTGAGTGTGGGTCTCTCTGTGTGTGTGTGTGTGTGTGTTAGGTGGGTGGTTGAGTTAAGAGGCGTTTTCACTATAAGAGCATCTCCTGTCTTTCATTTTCACAAAAATCAGTTTTCACTGTCATTCATCAGTCAACACCACAACAACGTGGTATATTGACAGCTTATGCGCACCACATTGTTTATATATTTAGAATAAAATTATTAATGGATGGTAAACTGATCATAGGTGAACAGGTAAGTTTAGTGAGGGCATATATCATATTATTTAATTATTTATTTATTTATTTTTAGAAACGTACATTTGTACTTTTTTCTCTCTCTTTCTTATCTTTACATTATTCTTTTTTACATTTGTGCTGTCTTGCCAATTCTTTTGCTCTTGGCACCCTCACACACTTCCACCAGACATTAGGTGGCGCTGTAATACATACATTTGCTTTTTTGTTAATTATTTTGGAATCAAAGAATCAAAAAAAAAAATCCTCTGAATTTTCTAAACAACCTACTTTTTTTGAACTCCTCCAGTGCATGAAACTTGGCATCATCTCATATAATCAAAGGCCATGAAGGCTGCTTGGTGACTATCAGTCTATAATGAGTTAATTTATGGGGTTTTTTTATAAATTGTGATAGGTAACATGAGTAAGTCATGTTTGCATGCTTATTCATTTCCAAATGAAAAGTATTTACTACTTATTTATTTACTAAGTTTACTACTTTAAATTTTTGCAGATATTTGTCTATGTATTTTGGTGTGGGGCCCATGATCTGGGGGTGGTGGGAACGGCAGAGGAAGGCTGTAATACCAACGTCCACTAGAGGACACTAAAATCTCACAGGTTTTCTCTCATAGTTTGTCATGAACTGTGAACATTTATTTCTACGTCCATAAAACACTACTCCTGTGTTTAATATAATTAATTTTCAAAGATCCTTGGGATTTCTAGATACTTGTTTTTAACAGCTGAAAGTGATCGCAGCATTTTTAGAAAGCATTAGAAAGCAAAAAAACACAAAAAAAAACTCAGCTGTGAATGAGCAGAAATGGAGGGGTTCAGGGTATATGTAGAATCGATGCTGTACCGATTTCTGACCCCTGTCATTTATTACCCTCTAGTCTTTGAAGGGTTAGGGTTAGGTGTTGAGAAAGGGTTAGGGTTAGACAATCAAGTAACTGCTTCAACAAAGGGGGGTAGCAATTTGTCAGGGAGTCAAAAAAATCACCACCTTTTGATCTGTAAATCAGGGAACATAGACAAGTAACGTCATTCAGGGGAGAAATGTGTCCATGCCTCAGAACATATGCAAAATTAATTTAGTGATGAATCTTCACTCCACTGTCTGCAGTACTGTTCTCCTGACTGATTTGGAGAAGTCAGTTGTGTTATAGGCCTACCTGTATTGACAACAAGACCGAGTTTGTTTAGTTTGTCTTACGTCCCATTAGATAACATGGGTTAGGTTTACAGCCTAGTCCTGCCATGTGCTATCTGAGGGCAACTCTTAACTTTTCAGGACTGTAATATTTTGAAATATGCATGACAACTGTGTCATCTAATCATTCATTTGAGCCACTGGTGCTGAAACATTGATCTCTGTCCTCATTTTTATCAAATAAAAACGATACATGTAATGTTCTAGTGATTATCTCTGATTCATTAATATATCTATTTAAAAATAAATAAATAAAACAGGTGGGCCACCAATTGTGGAACATGTTTCAATCTCTCCCATGCTATGTGCATTTATTTCTTTCTTTCGTCACGAAGGATTTTGCATGGGATAAGATTCTTGCTCAGTGGAAAATAACGTGGAAACAGCGTCATCTACCGGTTGAAAGTTGATATAACCCTAAATGTAGACCTAATGCTGGAGTTTGTCTATTTGTTTTATTATATAATGATTTATTGCAGTTTTACAACATTTTGACCACCATTACAAACCATGAAGGGGATTGAAAACTATAGGACAATATTAAGCAATTATTAACATATCTAAAATATTTGAATATAAGGTTAAAATCTTAAAATATTTAGAGGATTTAGAACCTCTGTTTTTAAGCCTGCCCCAAACTCGGAAAGGTTTTTACAAAAGCACAAGTAAATAAATGTTAATATATGGTTTATTACCCAGCAGTAAATATACAAGCACTGACGTCAATGTTGGCGAATTGCAGCAGTGACGCCTGGTGTTTGAAAAAGATATTGCAACAATAGACAACATTGCTGAGGCTGCCAGATTAGTACGGTGGGGGTTAACGTTATAGGGACCCCCGTGTGGAAGGCAGGGGGCGCTCTATCGACTTTGTATGATCATTTTATATTAGTATTCTTTTTTTGTGAGAGATATTAAACATAAACTGCATTGCCTATAGCCTAATTCTATTATACTTCGTTCAGTAACAGCATTTTAGTTTGACAGATGATGCAAGTATCATTTAGTAAATTTAGTTATAAATTTAAACTTCACAAATAAAGTATGTGCCTAATGTAATAACATGTCAGTGATGGGGTAGAGTTGTTTATAAACCAAGCATGAAAAATGTTGAATTTACATGTTAATAGATTTTTGACATGAATTAAATTTTTGCCAAGGAAAGTAAGGTAAGTTTTTGAAGGATTTGATGTTCAGAACAGAATAACTACAGTAATTGCTCATTGCCCACTTTTGCGTTTTACCCCAATGATTATCTTATTGTGACATTTTTAATGATATTTATTAGGTGACATACTCTAATCTAAAGACTGTTCTCATATCATATATAACTGTGATGAACTACAAAACAACAAGCTTTAAAAAATGTTCCCCTGCTGCTGAAAATAAGATGATTTACTGTGAAATCAGGTTTTTTTTCCTTTCGGTACAGCCCCAGTGCAAGCCAGCCCATAAGATTCACGGTGAAAACCTCTACATCAGTCTTGTCAGTGTAGTCCATAATAAAAATCTTATTGACTTCATCTTGTGGCTATTTTGGGATCCTGAAGTAGGCATTGCCCCCCTTTTAACCCTACTCAGGCCCAATGGTGGTCAAAATTGTGACGAAACAGAATATTAACATTATCGTAGCGTAGAGGCAGCCTTTATGGTGTTAGAAAGTTTGTGAACTCAAACCAAATATGTTTATATCTCAGCTAATTTGACAGACACTGAGATGAGATCCTTAACTAGAAAAGACAAGATTTTATGACTCATTTTGACCCCTTCCTCCTTACAACATTCGTTGATACAGTTCAAATAACTGACTAAAATGAATGACACCAAAAGCCTCACACATTCAAGTTACAAATCAAGCAGCATCTAGGAGATTACAGATTTTTCATTGTGGAATATAAATTGTTATTATCACGAATTTTAACTATGAATGAAAAACAGTATTCATACATTCATTTAAATTATGTTCATGGAAGTATTTTTTTTTGAATGTCAGTATTTATATTTGTGGTGGAGATTTTTCAGTGTCTCTTCTAGCATTGCATCATTGTACCAGTGACAAGTGCCTGTCTTCTTAAATTATTCTTTAAATCCTACATTTAACACATTTATTCAAAAACACTTTGTTCAGGGATGAAACAAGTGACCGTTTTAATGAGTCAGTCAATAGATTACACAAGTTATTTGTTATTCTTTCAGTACTCATGTGTTAATTTTTCTGTTGCAAGGTTGATTTTTTGGCAATGTCACTTCCCATTGTGCAATATTTTACCACATTTTCAAATGTTTGGGGTCAGTACGAATTAAACAGCAAAAATAACTAAAGATTTGAGTTTGATTTATTTTACTTTGATTTATTTGAAATGGTATATTGTTATTGTGTCATTATGACACAGATTAAAAAGTGCCCCTGTTCATGTGTGCCACTTGGACAATTTTCGTGTTGCATTCTTTAAGCTAATTATTAATATGATATATACCTTTAAAATACCCCCTAATATAATTCTACTCATTTGTTTTACTAGAACCACATATGTCCTAGGACAGGGGTCTCAAACTCAGTTCCTGGAGGGCCACAGCTCTGCACAGTTTAGGTCCAACCAGCTCCAAATCACACCTGCTTTGAGTTTCTAGTGATCCTAATGACCTTGATTAGCTGGATCAGCTGTGTTTGATTAGGGTTGGAGATAAACTGTGCAGAGCTGTGGCCCTCCAGGAACTGAGTTTGAGACCCCTGTCCTAGGACGACTTCAATAGAAATGCCACAAGTTAGCCCACTCCGCACTGCCACTAGAGGGCAGTAAAAAGTCTGTGTGAAGACCACCGCACAGAGAAACACAGTAAACAATTATACAATAAGCAGTAACACACAAACCTTCCCCAGACTGCACGTGTGTCATTGTGTGGGTGATCTCCATGGTTACAGGCCTTTGATCTCGTCTTCTTATGAGGGACACTAGTGAAAAACAGCATTCACATGGAGGCTTTGTTCTCTATAGAAGGTTCCATTGCATGAAGAACAGGTTGGCTGCAAGTACAGGATAAACAAGACTGATTTAATCTGTGAAGGGAAGCAGTTGTGTGTGGATGTGTGTTTGCTAGCAACCAGACTATGAGATGTGTACAGTCTGCCAGAGATTGTACAAGACAAGCACCGTTTCTATGAAGGCTGCCTTGATGAACATTTGTTCCCTTGGATGAAAAATAAATGAAACTTTATTTTGTGTGAATGGAATTTTCAATGCAAAAAAACCCCGGAAAAATGATCTATTAAGTATCTATTAAGTTTATCGGTTTAAAAGTTAAATAAACGAAATGTGACAGTAATTTTTTTATGTTATTTTTTCAAAGATTAAAATAAACAAGAAAAAAAAAATTCAATTATTAAATCATTACTAATCATTACTACTTACAATTATTTAAAATGATTATTTTAAAGAAATTTGTTATTTTATTAAGCAAGTAGACATTAAAAGATTTAAAAGTTATGCTTTTGACTTTTAAAATGCAGATTTTTTTATTTAAAATAAATTCTAACTTTTTATATATAAAAAAAGAATACTAGAAAAAAATATTAAATAGCACTGAAATAACATCATTTTCAACATCAACAACATTAGGAATAAATGTTTCTTCAGCAAAAAATCCTTTTCTATAGGTTCATGTGATGAGTATACTGACTGCTAAAAATTCAGCTTTGATATCAGAGCAATAATTTACATTATTAAATATAATAAGATAAAAGTTATTATTATACTATTAAGGAGTTTACTGTATTTTTGATAATAAATGCAATACTTGGTGAAGATAAGACTTCAAAACTTTTGAACAGCTGTATACATAATTATCATGTACTATAACTTTTTTCTTTCTTTTCTTTTATTAGGTAAGCACCTAAACATGTGCTTCATATGAATTAAAGTTTTATTTAAGTCAACAGTCAAATTAAATTCGAAAAAGTCAGATTTTTACTCCCTAACAATTCAATTATTTGTGGTGCTTTATAAAAGAGTGTCCCCAAAACTGTGCAGCGTTATTACAGCATGAGGTTGAGACAAGAATGCATTTTGTACAATAACAGCCCATCCTGTCTCTTTAACACAGAGTTGTCTGGATCTATATAGCAGGTTGTTCACAAAATAAATCCATGACTTTTCTTAGTCCAGGTCTGATCACAGTAGTCAAGTACTGTTTACTCTCCTCTCTCTGTCTCTCTCTCACTCTCTGTGACAGGAAGTGTAAACACTGATCAAGTGTCAAAGTCCAACCCACCAATTCTCACCTCCATTAAAGAGTGTCACCTTGCATAACTTTCCCAAATACCCCCCTAAAATGCCCCGTATAATTTCACTACCCCCTCTAAAATACCAGCGTAAACTGTCCCCTGCTCCTCGGGACCACCTGCGTGGGTCATGGAAACAGGCTATCGATAGATCACACATTCCATTATTGATTTATTGAGATTACACCAAACATCACATTCTGTCGCCACAATGTTCACCTCCAGGGAAAATTTCACACCGACTTACACCACTGTGTAAAAAGGCATGTAGCCGAGTGTGACAGAGGCTGTGACATATGACAACGTTTACCCTTGTATTGAAGCCTGTAATGGCCATAAACCAACAGACACCACCAGATCAGACTAACACAATAAGCACAATAATTTCATTTCAGGAGAAAAATATGAGAATATCTGCATTCAAAGATCTGTATTTTTATCTTGAGAGTACACTTTGTTTTGGTTATAAAACATGAAACTTTTATATTGATTACACGATGTTACTAAGCATAAATTGTTTTTGTGGTTAATTGTAAAGAGATGATGAGAATGTTTCTCTGGACATCAATTTAACAGTTCACTTGTAATAGAACAATTCACAATATCATTTCAATGCCAATAAATTGATCAAAAGTGGCAGCAAGGGCATTATAATGTTTCAATATTTCAATATTTGAATCAAATGGTGTTCCTTTCATTTCATCAAAGAATCTTAAAAATGTTGTCAATTCTGACAAAAAAATTAAACAGTACAACACAGAATACGCAGTAATAAGAAATATTTATCTAGGTGTAAATCATCATATTAAAATGACTTCTGAAAGATCATGTGACATCCGAAGACTGAAGCGATGATGCAGAAAATACAGCTTTGCATGAAATAATCACTTTAAGGGACTCACATTACTGTAATAAATCTGTTATAATTAATAAAATAAAAAATGGTTTGCTAAATGTAATATTGTAATAAATGTAATAATGTATTAACAAAAAAACTGTAATATTGTTGCAATTTAAAGTATCACTTTTCTTTTTAATATACTTTAAAATATAATTTATTCAAGTGATCAAAGCCATATTTTTAGCATCATTACTCCAGTCTTCAGTGTCACATGTTCCTTCAGAAATCATACTAATATGCTCATTTGTAATCAGCGTTGGAAACCATTGCGCAGTTTTTTTTTCTCTTGATTAATTAATAAAAAGTTTTAAAAAACAACAAAATATATTTTTTTCATTCTTTTACTCAGGAGGGATGTGTTAAACCTTGTATAGAAAATATTTCTATTTCTGAGCAAATGCTGTTCTTTTTAATCAAATCAAAAATCTTTATGGATCAAATAAAAAGTACCACAGGTTCCAAAAAAAACAATATAAAGCAACACAACAGCTTCAACACTCATAATAAATCATTTGTGAAGGATCATGTGACACTGACGACTGAAGTATTGATGCTGAAACTTTAACTATATGTGTCAATAAAAATAAGGTAAAAAGGAGAGAAATATAAAGAATTTAGATTTGTGTTTGACCCAAGGATCTGATGATTTTGGTTTCTAAGCAATCACTTTTCCAAAAAAGCAATCAAGTCACCTCATTAGTCTTCAGTTCCATCCATGTTCTATTGTTACTCCTGATGAGCAGACGAGAATGAGAAAGAGCTGTAAGGATAATGGGACATTAGTTGCATGGCCTGAACGATGGTGACAACGGCCCGCTGTTTTTAAACCCTGCAGGCCTACAGAGAGAAATCAAGCATCTGAAATGGCAATTGGTGCTGTTGAAAATGCTGGACCATCAAGTCAAGGTTGGGTCAAACTGTGTCAGACAGCCAGAATACACACACTAAATATCACTCTCTCCAGGGACAAGGCCTTTACTCACTGCCTCCCTGCTATTCTTACACTACAAATGTGATATGAGAAATATGAAATCTGCTTTATCTCAGATCTCAAGACTCACTCTTACTACATATTGTTAATATTACATCATCTGATCATCAGATGGAGAAATGACAATAAACCACCACTGTGATGTGACTCACAATGACTTTGATGCTTAATTGAAATGGCTTGTGTTAAACCAAAATAATACACACTGTCCAAAGTTATAAATCTCTTTAAGAGTAACTTTAGAGTAAAATTTAAAATGCAGTATCACAAATCATACAGACAAAACCTGCAGGTGCTGGTGCAACCTATTGATTGCCAAATCAGAAATAAATCAGATTTTGAGACACCATGTGACTAAAAAAAAAGACTCGGTTTTGGATGGAGCAATATTTGACCATTTATTTCAGCGTACACCGTGACCCGGCTGAAATGTGTATTGAAGCTAGACGTAGGTTATACCTGGTCGTCCAGTTAAACTGCTCTAAACAGTAAAGGTGAGATAGATAGACCAATTTGCCTTGTTTCTACTTGATGACCCTGATGGTCCTACCGGAGTGAATAGTAACGGGATGGTCCATTCTGCAGTATTATGCGACTCCTGCATGTGTACAGAAGTTGTCTTGATGCCTATTCACTGAGGTGAGATAATCAGGGGAGATAATTGGTCAGTTTTCACCTCTGAGGTAATAATCTTAATGTCACTTGCTAAATAAAACATTATATCCCAATAGCACTTTTAAGTAAAACAGAAACGTCTTTAACTGAAATCGTAACTCAGACCTGGAAGGTCAAAAGAAAAGTCAGAAACAGTGTAATATTTCACTAATTTACTATTTTTCACTTTAACCTATATGTGTTCAAAATAATCAAAACTCTAAGCCAGAATTGGCAACATTTAAGATAATAAAGAAGATTGTCTTTTCTGCACATGAGTGTTTTTTCTGTTTAATAATAATTTTATTTGCAGGTTTGTTGTGACAGCTTTGGGTGGCGTGTTGAGTTTCAGTTTTACAGAAAAAGGATGTTGTTGAAGGAGGGGCAGCCTGTACTTCACTATGACTATGAAAAGGACCACCAACACAAAAAAAGCCCATCAGTGTATTCTCTGTCTGGCTCCAATACACAAACCAGCACTCGTCCTTGATTTCGGTTGATGTCTGAGCCTTGACATTCTGTCCTTGTAATCATAAACATAAATGATAGTACAAAATAATGTTCCTCACAATTAAGAGTGGGGAAATGTACGAGTGAGTATATGAATGCATGTGAATTAGCCAAAGTGTAATTCTGAATTGCTTTTAGATTGTGTTGTGTAGTGAATCAGAATTGGACTGGATTGGTGCTTTGAGGATCTGATGAGAAATACACTCATATTCACAAATAAAGCTGTCACCCGGGCGTAACCTTTTCAAAAGTTAGAATGTTGTACCAATTAGGTTCAAATATATACACTTTAAGTATTAATATGTACCTTTAAGCTACCAAAACAGGCCCTTTAAGTACAAACATCTACTTTTAAAAAAAGGTATACCGCCCCAGTCACAGCTGTTTATTTCTGAGGGTCTACAATAATGAATGCATCTATACCACATGGGTCATGATGTGGGGGCATTTTCAGCATGCTGCTGGTGAGCATCTTGCAACTTTCTGGCTTGCTTCTCACAACTGAAGTTGTTATAGGAGAAATGATTAGATGTTATAAATGCTCTGTGGCAAAGACAACCAAGAAATGGCTTGAGAACAAATCCATCAGGCTTGTGTTTTTCGCCTGGCCCGAGGTCAGGTCTCACTTTACAGTAAAGTTCACAGAGAAGGCTTCTGTCGAAGCAACAAATAAAGGTCTGAGAAGGTATCCCCTTTTCTTTCCTTGATGATAAAATTGCACGTAATGGCCAAGCGTGTAAACACTGCTGTCCAGATGTGCTTGCTGAGGATTCAGACGCGAGGACTAAACGGTTATCTGTAAACACCGCCTCGCGCGGCGTGATTCCTTTCTTTCAAGCCCGTTCAGAGAAACATGTTAACAAACAAGGGAAACTTGGTCTAGGTGGTCAGACGCGGAGCTGGCCCGGGCGCAGAAGCGCGCTGTTTGCGCTGTTCATTAGACGCGTTGGTGTCAGGTGCGCTGCTGCAATTAGAAAACGCGCCGGTCAAAGGAAGAACTGTTTAACTGTGCTTTAGCAAGTCCTTTGCACTGGACTTGTCTTTTAGCAATGAGCGCGTAGAGTTTGCAGAGCTGACTATAATCCTCCCTTGAAAGAGCGCGTCTTTGTTCTAAAGCAGTGTTAGAAAGCAAATCACTTCCTTTAGTGAAGCCGCTGCTTTTCATCTGTAGCGTTTCATGTCCTAATTGAGAGCCAGTAATGGGGACTCCCTCTTTACACAAGTGATTTCCTCCCATCACTGGTCCTCAACATTAGGCTTTGTTCAGACATGAATTATACTCCAGGCGCACAAAATATCACTATGCTTTATTTTCACTCTAAATGCCGACATAAGCGATAATGAGTTCAAAAATGTGAATATTTAAGTTTAGGCCTATTTTATGTTATTTGTAACTGAACGGCAGCTAATTCTAGTACTGAAAAAACAGCATGGATTGATAATAATCAGATAAATGGATTTGCGGCAGATTAGATAAACTTTAAATAAATTTGAAGTGAATGCAAGTCAGCTGATTTAATAAGCTGTAAACATTTAAATAGATTGCTATGGGGCCTATATAAAAAGATGATTTGACTAATAGATATTTAATAGTGAATTAATATACTGATTTTTTTCATTTTGTAAATAATGTAAATGTAAACATTTATTTATATATATAGGCCTAAATGAAAGAGAATAAATGATTCAATTATTAAATAATATAAGTTTCTAGCATACTCTGTGAGCCAGGCTGCTATGCACACTTTATTTCACATTTTCAGTTTATGCTACAACATGCAGCTCCATCCTTATTAATCTTTAACCGATATAAGAAAGAGAAAGGGGCTGAAGGAGTTAAGAAATTGAGACAAGCTTAGAGGTCACGTATCTTATTAAGTGGACTTATACAGCGGAAATTTACAATAGATTAGCTGCTCATCGGAGATACTGTCCCGACACGAAGTAAAATCAGCGGGCTTCGCACTAAGAGTGAGAAAACTGAAACCCAGGTGCGGCAAATCTCCTCTCCAATTTTCGGCCAACACCAAAACTGACAAAAACACAATTGGCAGAAGGTGCAATACGCGCCAGCGCCTGATTGAGGGAGGAGAACTGATCAATGTGTTTACATGAACCACAGTAGAAGAGATCTCACTATCATACCTACTTTCATTTGACACCTCGAGACTGAAACTGGAAGTGAATTCTGACATTATCCACAACACGCAGGTGTGAGGCTACCGTTGTCTGCGCCGTAAAACATCTTTTCATCATTATGCCATAACAACATCTTAGTTTCAATCTAATTAACTTATCACAATCATTTCTGCCCGATTTAATGAGTTTCAGCTCGTCTCGTTTTCTTAATCAGTAAGCAACTGTAAAGTGGCTGAAAAGCCCACTCATCATGGCTGCAGGTTGGCATCACAAGTTTTGAAATTTGATAGAGTGCGTGGCCAAATTACGCATTAGTTCACTAACCACTTTTCAAAGAGTTAGATGACAATCTGGAGTCTTAAAGACTAGCAGCAGGCTTTAATATAGATGCACGGGCCGGGTCATAATGTGATTAGCAGTTTTTCCCCCTTTTCTCTGACCTCTGAATGTGAGGGTATTTGTTCCGCTGTGTGTCGCATTCGGCGGTACCCTTTGAATAGCCTACAAGAAATAAGATGATTTGGGTAACATCAATGCACTCTCAGAGGACAAATAAGATGATTTGGGTAACATCAATGCATTCTCACGGGACGTTTCTGTGGCGCACAGCCATACAGGAATTTGTAGTAAATCTGGACCTCCTGGCTCTCGGCTCTTGACCCCCTCTCTGTGTTTCGGGGCTACCTCCGGGGGCATGTAGTGCAGAGGGCCATTAGGATATTTGACAATCTCAGCTTGTTACAACTCCATCAGTTAATTGGATCCCTTGTAGAGCCGCTCGTTTGACTCATCTGCCACTTAAAAAGACAAAGGCGCGCTGGGGGTCGTTCACACCTCGCGCCCCTGAGCAGGTATAAAAGAGCCGCTGGCTCTCCAAGCTTCATTCCACTCCACTCTTCACAAGGTCGAGAACAGCTTTACTGCGGATAACTTTTATCCAGCTTTCTGGACTTTTTACCTACCCAAACAGCAGCCATGCAGATGTCTGGAAGAGCTTATGAAAACTATGGACAATCAGTGCGTCCTTTCCATCCGGACTATGCCACTTCATCAAAACCGAGCACAGGGAAATCCTTCACAATCGACGCTCTGCTTGCGAGGCCTGACCACACGGAGAGAGACAGGACAAGTGTGTATAGGAACATATCCAACCAAGCGTCAGTCTCGAGCTCCGCTGCCCCATTTGCGGCACAAGTGTATTCCCAAATGCCACACTTTGCGTACAACCAGAGTATCATGCATACGCAGACTGGGTACCCTGTCTTCTGCTACCAGCCTTACAACTACCAGACAACATGTCGTGGAGCTATATACGCACAAGGTATGTATGTTTGACATGTGCAGCCTACTATTAGGGAACTCGTTTAAAACAATGTTTACTAAAGAAACGATGTTATAATATTCTAACCAATGCAACTTTTTTAACGCCTAGATGCTGTACTGGCCAAAGCAGCAGTCCACTCTCACTATAAACACAAAGCTGGAAAATCAAAGCGAATGCGCACAAGTTTTACCAACGAGCAGCTGTCCAGACTGGAGAAGGAGTTCGCGCGGCAGCAGTATATGGTGGGATCAGAGCGCTTCCTCTTGGCATCTGCTCTCCAACTCACAGAAGCACAGGTAAATAAGCATCAGTTATGAAACACAAAATGTGCATTTATTTTTTTAAAGTATAACCCAGATACTGAAGTTCAATCAGACGCTAAACGTTTTTTATTATTGTGACTCCAGGTTAAAGTTTGGTTCCAGAACAGACGCATCAAGTGGAGAAAACAGAGTCTTGAGCAACAACAAGCCAAACTAGCCAAACTGGGACTCGCTGTGCCGCCAAAAAGCCCCGGATCCCAGGGCAGAGAGGATGAGGAGAGAGATTTCACAGAAGAATCTGATGTAGACATTGACATCGACGATTCACTTCAAGACTGAAAAGACCAAAACAACAACAAAAAAGTTTTTTACAGTGTGTTTTTGTACATATTTGATTTTCTCTAGATGATTATCACAGTCTTCTCTATTTGTACAAATATTTAATTAATAGATTTATATTTAAGGTGTCTCTTACACACCATTGCTCTTATAAGGGTGTCGTTGTTTTCGTTAAAGCGTTTGTATATGGATGAAATAAAGGAAATATATTTTTAAAATTGAATTCTTGCTCTTTGTTGTTTCTCTAAAATTGTAATATTGCTTCTGAAAATATAATTTGCACTTTTAATGTGTCAAAAAAGAGTTGGAAATACAGGCTTGTATCTCAAATGTGAAAATTAAAATGTATATATATATATATATATATATATATACTAAAGATAATTGGTAATAAAAATATACTATGCTTGTATCATGTTGTGACAAATTGAAATCTACTGTAGTAATTAAACAGTAACTAATTAAGTAATCTATTTAAAGTTAAATGTAGGTAAACTGAGTGGATTATTTCACATATAGGGCTAATAGGAATTTATTTTGGCATAGCTAAAATAATATGCTTGCATAACAACACATACAAAATACTTCACTCAGAAGTAATAACCCAACGTATTATTGATCAAATAAACAACAACATGATAGCAAGTATAAAGATTTACAAATTCACATGTAGCTAATATAATTGAAACCATAAGCATCATTATCAGCAGGAGGATATAATATTATAATTATTTAATTTGCAGTTGACTTTTATTTAATTTAATTACAATTTTAGGCATTTTGCACCTTTTACGTACGCAAAATAATGTTGATTTTTACAACAAATTAACTGCACTGAAAATTTTACTATAGGCTACCTAATTAAAAAGACAATGACCTTCACAACCATAACTGGAAATAAGCATTATTAAAATAGTCTCTGCAAAAAGTTCAACAATAAAAAAGGGATATAATGAGAATTCCAAGGGTCAAATGATGAACACAATTAGACTCATTTGGAATCAACTTTGCTGATGCGACAAAAAAAGAGCTTATCTGAGTTCCAAGGGCAGCTGTTGGAGCCAGGTAGTGTGTCTCTCCATTGTAGACAGAGCCTTTTAGACATGGTTGTGTCTTCCTGTTGTCTCTGCTCCACAGCAGACTGAGACATGCTAAAGCCCGTTAGCATGGCGGCTTTGTGCAGTGGCTGGCCTAATAGTCTTGATAAGGATGGATTAGTAATCCTCCTCTAAGAACACATGATTACTAGTTAACAAACTCGTCACAATGTTTCTGTTCCACTCTCTTAATCCAGTTAAGCCCTAAAGGTAAGAATACAGAAAAGGACAAAGACAGCTGTTCAATGATTAATGTTTCATCTTTACAATAACACAGAATCAAATGATCATGGGAAGTAAAGTGATTAAAACTATGAGGTTTCAGACTATTACACAACTTAATGCATTGATTTAAATATTTAACAATGTTTGCCTTACAGTAAAAAAATAAATAAATTGAAATGTATTAATTTGCGAGAGTACTGGAAGTGCTACAACACTCATGGGTTCCATTTCACATGATTACTGGCTTTACAGAAAAATAAAGCCTATTATGAGAGCACTGTCATGGAGACCTCTCTTCCTTAATCCTAAATCCTCTCCAAACAGTTACTTCTGGAAGCTCTCTATGACATCCATTACATTGATACAGAAAAGTAAAGAGAGCAAGAGCAAGAAACGGAACATGCATCAATCTTCTGCTGCCGTCCCATCTCTCTTCCGCTTTTATTTGACCGATTTCCAGGCATGTTGTTTTATGTGTGTTTATTTATGTACAGACAGATTTCTGTGATGTGATCTGGTGTAATCTCGCAGTAGGCCAATATATCCAACCGGGAGGGGGACCCTGGGAAAAGCCACAGGACAGAAGCAGCAGGAAAAGGGGAGGAGAGCTCACCGTTCCAATTAGTCATCTCTCACCCCCACAAGCCACTTTCAGGGCCTCCGTGTGCCCCCCACTGCTAGTATTAGCACAGTGTCTCACTGTTTGAGGGACGCGTCATCCTCTTATCTAACACCCCTTAGCTTAAAGCAGCTCCCTCCGATTTAAACCCTTGAATCAAGGATAAGCATAAACAGACAGGTGAAATCCTTAACACAGGCATTTATGCATGTGTTTATATGTAAGCCGGTAATTTTATAGGCTACTGAATAACTGAAAAACAACTTAGATTGTGCTTTAGCATCTACACCAAACGCTATCTTTACAAGCAAGATCAGGTAGAAATAGCTCATTTAGGGTAGCTTAATATTTGCTACTAACTTCTGGTGTAGTTTGTTTAAAATATGACAAACCAAGGATAGTTCTTGTGTGAGCTAATAATTGTTTGACGCTAGACGGCTAGCAAAGTAGCATAAGATTTGCGCAGATTTTAGCGTTTTTAACGTAAAAACTTCCAATTTTGCATTTTATTTGCGTCCACTTCATCTAATAGTCATTAACATTAATCACCAGCGTTTGAAGTACACGAACGCTATTGTGTCTTTGTGAAAGGTTTAGTATGTGAGCACAATGACTTCTAACGCGTTGACTGAAAGATGGACTGAAAGGAGCACAAGGCGAGGCCTACTTAAAACGAGCACTTTATGCTAATGCGACGCCCAGTGCAACATTTCAATGAGGTCTTTTACTCAGGAAATTGAGCCGTTCCTGTTTTCCCAAGCTTTCAGCGGCAACAACGACCATTAAGACCGACGCAAGTGCAATTTCTCAAAGACGATGTCGTAGGCAGAATTGTGCGCAGCAGGAGATTCCCAGAGTAAACACTGAGACAAGAGTTACATTTAAATTAATGTACCTGAGCCGTTTATATCAGTGCTTAAAGTAGAGCAATGGCCAAAGATAGGAGTAACTGCTCGACTTGTTACGCAGGTGGCAGTAGCGCATATGTTTGTGAATTTTCCCAGCTCGTTCAGATCGAGTGAAAATCTGCAGCTTCTTAATGAGAACAGATTAGCTAAACACACAAGGGTCATAGGAGACAAAGTGGGCCATTAGTTTTTTGGAGGAAGTGTGAGAACCGACCGAACACAGTAGACAAACCTTTCTGTTTTTTTCTTAAAACAGTGAAGCTTAAATGCATTCCTGTAATATTTATAATTTTAATTTATATATAATTTATATATAGGCTATATATATATATATAATTTTATTTATTTATTTATTTTTTGGCTATTTTCGAACTCAAGTCTTCAGTTGGAGTTTAACATCAGTATTTAAAATTTTGCAAGTTTGCTATAGCTATAGGTACTTATTGTCACGCACATCTTGATTTTGCCAAGGTTCATGTGTCCCTATAGATCAGCATATTTTGTCAGCATATACCCATGAGTAATGCCTACTATCAGAGGAAATGATAGATGACTGACACTGTACAAGCATCAAACACATATTGTAAGACTATTGTATGCCCTTTCCTAAAAAAGTTTGCATCTCAACCCAAAATGACTATATACCAGTTGCTTTAACCTAATTGGTTATGAAATGTTTTGAGAGGCTGGAAGGTCATCATTGAATCATTACTGGATTCATTTCAGTTTGCATATACTCCTAATAGATCTGTGGAAGATGCGCTGAAATGGGTCTGTATTTTATTTTTTAATTCATTATTTTTTTTAAATTTTTTAATTTATAATTTTCAATTACAGATATTCTTCATATAAGATTAAGAAAGCTTTTTGTGCCAAATAAAATCTGCAACTGGAATATTGATTTTATTACGGACAGACTGCAGCGAGTAAAACTGGGGAAATTTACATGTAGAATGAGCACTCTCTGTATTAATGCCCCTTAAGAGTTTGACATTTAGCTACCCGTTTCAGCTACTTTCAACAGGTGAATCAGCAGGTGGATCAGATCGTCTCTGGGTAGTCATAATGATTTGCACTTAAACATTAGTAAGACCATGTTTGTAGGACTCCTAAAACTCCCTAAAACCGCCTTCAACCACTTTACGGGCCCATACAGCAGCATATAGGCTTCTTTTTAATTTAATAAAAAGACAGAAATAATAATAAAGAATCCTTCAAGTTTTTTAAAGATTCAAAACTTTTGTTCTGCTATTTAAATAAACATATAAATACAGCAGAATCCAGTATAATATTAAACATGTATTTTATAGTCAAACTGATGGTTATAAGAATCACAAACTGCTAAATACATGTCTAACCAATTGTCAGAAGATCATTTTCTTTAATAAAAGAAACAACTTATAAACTTTAGATAAACGCACCTTTAACATATTTATTTTCTTTATGTGTCCCACTACATGAAAATGTCATAGCAAAGGGCATCCCTGTGTCTTACAGACAGAAATCCCTGAGAGTATTTGCAGGTTAAGGTCATAAATGCCATCAGTGGGATTCCCCTGACTTCAAAGGGAAAAAAAACTCTAATCATGTTCTACAGTCAGAGTAAAGGAAACCATGTTTTCTGTAACCAACTGATAGTGATTCATGCGTTCTGTCATTATTCACCCAAAATGTTTGATCTATTTCCAGAAGTAATCTAGCATCTAAACAAACAATACGCGTATGAGTAATTATAACCTGGCCGTATCTCCCACAAGGACATTTTGTGACAGTTGAGCTGACTTAGGTGGAACTTTTCTTTTCCCATCATTATTATTTGCCGCTAAACCTGTTTTACACAAATCTAGGAAAAACTCTTATGTAAGATTTTGTAGAAACTGATTTTGGTTATTCAAGCAAACAGATCACCACAAATCATTCATTTACTATTCATTATTTGAATTATATTTACAAGTAAGGCTTGACAGAAACACAAACGTTTTGTGCAAGAAACATACTGTATAAATGTAAATAATACTCAAGAGTTTTAAGATCATGTCAGAAATATATTTCAAACCACATCTGACATCTTGCGGATCCTTAAAGTGACCATGAAGATTATGATGAATCAGAGTCTATAAATTTATCTTCTCTATACCTTTTCTTCAGTGACTCAATCTTTCATTTTCAAACCACAAAGAATATTCAGCTGCATTGTTTTGGTCTCATTATAGTGCATATTAACAATACTCAGTCCAAATACTGACTCCTCAGGCTCCCTTCACTGTCAGAGACATTCAGCAGCTCCACCACTTCATCTCCGTCGGTGTAATCTTCTTCCTCAGCCTCCCTGGACGTCTGCAGTTCCCCTTCACTCTTCCCTCCCAGCTCCAGGTAGCCTTTGGCTGGCGGGTTGGCACCCCTGCTCCACACCCCAGGGTCAGTCCTATTCTTGATAGCCTGGGCCACAGAGGTTCGATCGTCCCAAATAGAGGTTTGCATGATGCTGTCAGCTTGCTCTCCTGATTCACTTCTTTGAATCCCAGTGTAAGGAGCAACGGCAACCGTAGATTTACTGGAGCATAGCCCCATGTGTCCTCCTTCTGTGTCGTTTTCTGTATGAGGTGAGATCCGAATTCAGTGTCTTCTTTCACTTTGGATATGAATGCAGCGAATATTGCACTCACTTCTCACAGTAATCCAGAAAAATGGGCCTTTGGGAATCTATTTTAGCATTTTCCCCTCTCAGCTGGTTTGAACAGAAATCTTTGTCTCACCACTTCAACAGGACCAGAAGAGCTCTTAACTTCACATGTCCCAGCAGCCTGCCACCTCTCTGGCGCACACATACGCACCTTTAGACCAGCCAAAAACAATTCATTATGTGATATATTATGCTATCAGTAATTAACAGATAAACACAAAGAGCAGAGCAAGGCTTATTAATAGTAAAATTATGTCTATGATGTATATCTCTCAGAGAGATATACATTTAGATGCGTCATACACAATAGTAAAAAAAAATATATATTTATCTATTATCTTCCATGTATGACAGAGATGTACCTGAATATTAGTACTGTATTAGTAATGAGAAAAATGACTCATGTAAAGAGACTTGTTTGTCTATCACAGATATATCACAACAATTTATTATTGTATTAGGAACTATAATGTAAAAAAAAGTTGAAAATAAAACAGATTTTACAAGAAAATACTATTATATGAAATTTACTGGAGTAAAACATTTATTGGAGTAGCCTACATTTTACAAGAAAATCTGTATTAATGTTTCAAATACTTTGTTTAATTTTTTCAACGCTTGCGATTCTTTGCAAGTATTTTTGATATTTACTAGGATTTTTAGCGTGAAAGCGGTCAAATTAAAAAAAAAATTTCAGGACATGCTAATGCCAAAACATGGAATATATTTTCCTGGTCTTTAAAGTAATTTATTTGCATATTAATCCACATGTCAAAAGCTTAAGTAATGGCAAATTAAATATAGTCTTTCAGTAATCTGAATTTAGTTTTTATTTATAGGTTAATGATGATGCACTGGTCCAACCAATAGAGTTTAGGGCAATAATTTCTATTCAGCCAATGACAGATAAGGGAGGAAAACTACTAAAAACCTACTGTTTTTTAATTTCTGTTATTTTTGCAAAATGTATAATTAATATTTCACGTAAGCACAATAATTGGTATTTATTTTTAGACATGTCAGAATCATTGCATTAAACACAGAGGAAAGAGGAAAACTGATGACTAGTCAAAAAAAAAAGATAAATTAGTTCAAAAGTCCCTTTTGAGAGATAATCTTTCACCCAGCATATTCATATTTAAGTCGCCAAAACATTTAGAAGGACATTCTCATTATGATGCTGGCAAATGTTCCACGTGTAAATGAGATAGTCAGAAGATAAAGTGTTAATGAATGGCAGGTATACGTAACCGCATGGCTCTTGCCAATGGGTAAAATGTGTTTGCGGGGTTACGGCAGGGATTTCCCTCTTCTATGGAATTTTTCCTCGATGAATTCAGGTGTTTAAAAGCTGAAGACCTGAAAATTCATCAATCAGACTAATTTACAACTTCACCGCAACTTTACAACTTTTCGACAAATCAAAAAACAGAGCAATGAATACCCATGTGTGCTTCATACTTCTGCTGGCCGTTGGCCTTTCTGTTCAGAAGTCAGAGTTCGAGATAGACTTCGACGATATGGTGAAAACAGTAAAACTGGACAACAGTAGGACACTTTTGGTAAGTACTACACTCCATGCTACAAACTCTTTTTTAGGATGTTTCAAAAGTACACATTTCTAAACGTTCAAACAACTGACATTCTTTCTTCAATTTACAGAATTGTACACGGTGCAGTTTTATAAAGGTTAGTACTCACAAACTCAAAAGATTTTTGTACTTGTTTCAGAGCTCTTGGAGTGAGTGTTGGGCTCCAGAATGTGCATTTGAATGTAGATACCCGTAAATACACTGGCTCTCATACATGCTGTTGAACCACAGCCTAATGCTTATCAGAATAACACAAGATACCATCATATTTGTGCATTGCTCTGACTTCCTTTGCATTTGCATGGTTGTTTCACCCAGTATAAGCTCAAATCCTTTTGCCACCAGAGAAGAAATGTAGTTTTGACTTACTGGTTTCATTTTCTACACTCTCATGAGAAAGGGAAAAACTGCAGAGGTACTCTCGGGTACAAAAGCTAAAGTGTAAATCTTTGTAGCTTATTTAGCTTATTATAGTCCTTTAAAAGTAGTATATATTAGTAACATATGAAAGGCTACTAGTCACAGTTTTTTTTTTTGAGGCTGTAAAATGGTTTTGGCAGACAATACTTTAGAAACAAGTCTGCTTTAGTATAAAGCAATAACAGTGGACTCTTTTTCATTTTCTCTTTTCATCCAGGAAGAAGAATGCAAATGTCGCAAATTCCCTTGTTCGGTAAGACATGTTTTGTTATTTTATTTTACTCTGCAATCAGTTAGTAGATGTGTGCTAGTTATTAATTACTAGTTTTTGCTTAGCTCATTACTAATGCTGCACAGAAGTGCTTCTGAAGTGGCATTTAGATGTAAATAGACTGTTCAATGCTTTTTAGAGGTTACATTTGTATGCTTTGAAACTAGGGGCTGAGGAGGGTCTGAACAGAATTGTACCTTTACTCTGAATTTTGAGCCATAGCTCAGCTGTTTAAAGACACCTTAATGAGTATTGGGTCATTCATTTTAGGAGGGAACTCCTGTTATCGACTGCATTAAAAATGGCCTTGACGATCTCAAGTTGAAAAACACTGCAAATATCATCGCCAGACTAAAGGTATGTTCACCTTAAAGAAAGAAAAACTCACCCAGTAATTACATCAGTTCACTGCCATAGTAACTAAATGAACTTAAGAATACTTAGGTTAAGGCATATTATAATGACATTTGATCGTATTCATTGTGTTTTATCGGTTTCCTTTTTTTTTTTTAATATAACAGGATCTGAATATACCTTCTGGAAAACGATACAGTAACGGAACAATACCTCCTAAAACCTTCCTGGACATCATTGTGAATCTCTATCAAGAAGCAAATGCAAACCAATCTGTTTGATATTTACATTTATCAGCGTAATTTATAACATATTTATATATTTATTCATTTATTTATTCTTGTTGGTTTGAATGTTTTTAACTGTCAAATGTAGAACTAACACAATAAAATCAGACTTCTACAAAATCTACTGTATGTAGCCTAATTCATATTGAACAAATAGTGGCATCACATGTTAGATCAGAGTTCTCAATTTACACTGTGGACCCAATTCCATCCTCTTCCTTTTCTTCTACTTCCTCTTTTCAGCATCTTCTTTCTATATTTAACTGCATCAGTTAAAGGCAGTGTACAATATGTGTAAATATGATATATGCTTTTACTTACATATAAGCCTACAGTTTTTTTTTTCAGCTGCTTACACACAAAATCTTTACTTGGCACGCAGTTTCTGAAACCACACACCAAATCAGCAAATCGCTTCTCAATTTCATAAACACTTTTTGCAAAGCACAACACACAATTCACCATCTAACAGGGGTTATCTTCATTTATTTTCTTTTTTAAACACAGACGTTTCAAATGCCACACTAATTCATCAGTAGCTGTTTCACACTAAGTCACATGTGCAAACACTCATTACTTTACTTAAAGGGTTAGTTCACCCAAAAAATGAAAATTCTGTCATTAATTATTCACTTTCATGTCATCCCAAATCCATAAGACCTTTGTTCATCTCCAGAACACAAATGAATATAATTTGGATGCTCTCAGAGAGCCATCTGTCCTTCTATAGACAGCAATACAACTGAAGTGATCCCAGATCCAGAAAAACATCAGTAAAACAGTCCATGTGACATCAGTGACTCAACTTCACTTTTGCAATGCTAAGAGAATACTTTTTTGCACAAACAAAACAAAAATAACATAGTTTACTCCTCTCCCGTGACTTACGTCTTCTGCCATGCTCGGTACCTATATGCAAGTTTTAATGTATTTGACGTAATCAGCCTTGTTTATGTTCGGGTGAAAGCATGAGCATGTGCGTAACCTGTTTACGTCTAGGGGAAAGCGTACGCTTATACAGTAATGTTCTCTAAATTGTCAGAAGATGTAAGTCAAAGGAGAAGAATAGTTGAGTATGTGATGTTATTTTTGTTTTCTTTGCACAAAAAAAAAGGATTCTTGTATTGTCGCAATACTAAAGTTGATCCACTGATGTCACATGGACTTTTTTGCAGTTGTTTTTAGCACGTTTCTGGATCTGGGATTATTTCAGTTGTATAGTATGGAGGGACAGATGGCGCTCTGATCTCATCAAAAATATCTTAATTTGTGTCCAGAAGATGAACAGAGGTCGCTTGGTTGCATTTCTTAGATCAAAAATGAAATGCTCAAAACTACATATTAATTTTTCACAATATCTAGTCACTTATTCGCATCATAAAATATATTTTTCATTGCAATTGCTTTGGTGCGTTCAGACAATTGATAATGTACATTTTATTAATGTTTTGCTGCTCAAAATGTATTATATAATTCTCAGTGCGGTCCTATCCAGTTTCTGTCAAATTAATATCCTATAATATGCAAACAGTAATATGCTAATCTTGTTTGTGAACAATGACAAGGACTTGTCACTGACTTGTCACTGAGGAAAAACTACATTTCGAGACATTTACAGAATTTTGCAGGAAATCCATTGTGTGGTGCTGTTTGTACAAATTGTGTTGAGAAATGCACCAACTGTATACTTGCCGGTATTAAAGTAAATATGATTTGAGAAATTATGTAATTGTATTTCCTCTTTCTTACTGTGTAAACTGCACAACCACAAATGCTTAAAGTAAAAACATATTTGCTTTTAATCTTGCGTGCATGTTTACCATAAATTTTCAATCTCTCTGCCAATTGCTTTCAGTCTTGGACAGAAATGTACACAGGAGCTCATGAAAGAAGAGCTTTAGGTTTTGAGTTACTGTGTGTATATTATATATCCAAAAATAGAATATTATGGAAAAGGTGTTTACAACATAAGACAAATGTTTGCTTTTGAGATCTGTTTTGAATGCAATGCTTCATTTTGCAAAAGGCGTGGTGCAGTTTGCATTTTGTGTGTGCAATTCTTGGATTTTGTGTGTGAGGTTTGAAAAAAGTTTTTTTTTTAATTAAGAAAATGTGTGTAAGCAGTTGGAAAAAAAAACAAACTTAAAAAGCATACATACCAGTGGCGATTTCTGTAAGACGGCAAGGGAAACTCAGCTCCCCCTATGTCACAAAATTAATGGTCAAATTATGTACTATTGTATTAACATTTTATTGACTAAAAATGCGTTAGAAAACGAGTTCGTTCAGAATCAGTTAGATATAGCAGGTCGGCTGTCTTGATTTTCTTCTCATACGTTCCCGTAGCGTCACAGTGCATTTCCCCGTTGAAGCCCAGCGTCCATTGACTTCAATGAGGCTGCTTTGAGCGGTTTTTTTTAGTGCTTTGAAACTAGACAGTCATTGGATCAACGCTGCGATTATGTCCCGCCCACGGACGCTCAGCGTCTCTGGGGGTAAATAAGGAGTGGGCTGGCCTGGACGCTGAGCTTCTGCGTGATGATTGGAGGGTTTGTCGAAGATTGCATTTCCTTTTGACTAACGACGATTTTGTACTATATAAGGAATCGCTGAAGCTATTCGCGCTCAGTCCCATCGCGGATTTCTCAAGTTCAGTCGAAACAAAAACTGCTGCAACCTATTTCTTTATATTTGCTTGGCGAAATTGCTTGATTTTCATCATACATTTCACACAATTAT
>JAUMHP010000015.1:972072-983456 GCA_032361065.1 Enteromius trimaculatus | reverse complement strand
CGAGTACTCGCGCAACCTAAAAAAAGGAGCGGCTGGCTTGACCGTGTTTTTCAACACGCGGCTGGCTTGACCGCAGTTTTTAACTTCATGTTTTTGATATTGTTCTAATCTAGAAAAGGAAAGAAAGATGGCAAGCAAGAGTCAAAACGAGATAAGGAGTCCGATATAGAGAGGGCAAAAGCAAACGCGGCTCTGTGGGAGGCAAGGTGTGATCTGACGGAGACTTCGCGCGTGGAGTACCGAGAAGCGGCGCGAAGACTGAACAAAATCAACCAGCAGCTCACTGATGTACAGAACAGCACTGAGAAGAACAGCATCCAGACCATCGCTGTTCTGAGGAACAAAGACCTGCAAAACGAGGAGAAGGTGCTTTAATGCATTTGATTGGTACAGTATACACGACGTGACTACTGTGTGCTAAGTTAGTTGTTTTTTTTTTTTTTGTCTTGTTGTTGTTAATTTATCTAGCATTGCACACTGTCATCATCAGCTGATCCTCTTTGTTACAAACCTTTAGAAGTTTTGTTCATCTTTAAAACACAATAATAATGAAACTTGAGTGATTTCTGTTCTTCCACTAAAAGGCCCTTAACTTACACCAAAATTGTGATGCTCTCAAAAGTTTATAAAGAGGATTCATTCATATAAATCGAGCAGTTTGATATACATCTGAAGATACGAGATTGCTTTATAAAATAGCATTAATTTTATATAAAAATTAATCAACTAACATATATACACTGTAAAACATGACCGTGCTTTTAGCGGTAAAGAACAAAATATGTTATTACTGTATTTTTCATGATTTTATTCTAGCAGCCAAAGGTGCTGTTTTTTACCATAAATTTTATGGATTTATTTTTTTACAGTGATGGCACATAAAATATTATAAACTAAAACGCAAACATATTTTGAGTTAAAAGAAGCAATGAGGTACGTTCTTGCACAAATACAGTTGAGCCACCATACTTTATAATGCCCTATGTATGTGCATCGATCAGTGTTTATATGTGAATAAAAGCTGAAATTAAAACTGTTAATCATAATATAAAGTGATTACTTCATATGGATTCATTTATGATCTCTTGATGTATAAATGTTATATATGAAGACCTTTAATAGAGGGACTGAATTAAATAGTTGTGTTGAAGGTGAACAAAAGAACAAAAATTTTTTGAGGGTAAAGTGACCCTATAATATGCTGTTTTCTCAGATAATGGCACTGGAACAACAAATACAGCTTGAGAAAACAAGAGCTTCTCAGGAAAAGGTGAATTTGGTAAGAAATGCCTTTTGTCATATGGAATATAAATTAATAATTTTTTCTCATTGTGGTTTGAGGCTTATTTTTCAGTTTAATGTGTTAAAACAAAAATACACAGTTCTTGAAAATACAATGTTTGAAATCATATAGAATTAAATGTCATATTTAAATTATTTTTTTAAATGCATCTTTACAGCAACTGCATGCAAGTCAAAGATTATTTTATTGTATTAATTGGTTTATTAATAAAGGACAATATATAATGCGCAAAACATTTATTTTTTTTGTAAAAAACAAACAAAAAAAAAACAGTTTCTCCAGCCCAGTGCTTATTGCCTTAATGGTGACTGCTCAGTGTTTTTCACTTCTTGTCATCACAGGCTTCTCAGTACACACTAAAGATCAACGAGCTGGAGGAGAAGTTTAAGAAGAGATCTAGCGAGTTCGATGTGATTCAAGGGGAGCTTAAGATCATCAATGACTTCCTTAAGAAAAAGCCTCAAATGGAGCAAGAACTCAAAAATGTATAATTCGTCCCATTTATTTCATGTTCACAGTTATGCGGAGGTACTAGTATAAAGTGCTTATCTGTTATAACCAGCATTGTTTTGTACAGATGAAAGAAACTATGGACAATGCAGATCTAGAACACAAGAAAACACTTGCAAGAATGGAGCAAAGGTTCTTCAATAATAAGGTACAAACAACATTTCAACAAAATCTTCCTCATTCTCTCTCAATGTCTCTTTCATTCTGCATTCATTAGGTTCATCTAGAGAAAGAAGCGGAGCAAAAGATTGCTGTGCTTGCAGAAAGAGCTCACAATGAAGCCGTCATGTAAGTATCTTCTCCGTCTCTCCCAGTATCCCAGCACCACTACACACTTCTACCTGATGCCTTGTGGGATACATTTTGCATGAGACAAATGAGATGACATTCTCCATCTTGACCCTATCAGACAGCTGGATGACGCATCTCGCTTAGTGTTCAAGGAGAATGTGCGTCTAAACAAGGCATTGGGTTACCACATCAAAGAGGTGGAGGATCTGCGGAAGAGAAATGCAGCGCTGGCAGAAGAGAACAACATCCTTAGTCTGCATAAGGTGACACAAACCATAATTATTTTTTCACTTTAAGTTTTTTACTGTGACAGTAAAGATTTTTTCATTATTACAATTATTTTATATAATTGCAATGTCTTGATTAAAATGTATGTACTGTAAAACAGTTTATTTTAATGTATATTTTACATTTACATTTAGTCCTACATGTAACATTACATGTTACATGTACTTTTCATTATAATAACGATAAATTATCCATAATTGCATGCAAGTAACCCAAAGCCAAACCCTAATCATAACCTTAACCATGTAGTAAGTACATGTAGTTAATTAATAGTACTCAGTACTTAAATGTATAATTACTCTGTAACAAGAACACCTTTAAATAAAGTGTAACCATATACTATATCAAATAATAATTAAAAAGTTTATTAACATTAAATTTCTTGTGCACCCACAAAAACATACATGCATGCACAAATTAAACCTATTTTAAAATGAGGTTAATTAGACCCTTGTCTACTATAAAGCTTGCCTATGAAGCATTAGACGTTGATAATGTCCACTTTCATTTAAAACTCACAATTTCATTCACCCTGCAGGAGATAAGTCTGGACACCTCAAATGATACCGTATCTAACCTTGCAGCCCAGCGGAGCACAGTCACTGAGCTGAGGGCGAAGGTGTTCACACTGGAGCAGGCCGTGGCCAGGATGGTGGCTGAGTTTGAGATGGAGAAGGCTGATATCAAGCACCGCGTTGCAGTCCGGTCTCAGGCTGGCGGTGTAGAGCTGGACAAACTGCAGAAGCTCCTGAGCATAAGGGACAGGGAGCTGAGTCGAGTAAAGAGGATAGCTCGCAGTGTAGTGGAGCAACGCTCAGACATGGAAGTCCTCTTCCATGAGGCTCTGAACCACGTGAAGCAGGAGATGCTAATGCACAGGTGCAATTCAGCTTTCATTCTTTTACTCTATTTGCAAAACACACACACACAAACATACCTTCACTGCATGATGTAGACTATTTAATAGAAAGCTGTTTGAATGCACCCAGAATATGGAGAAAATATATGGCCATTACTTTAAATGACTTGTGTCTTTAAGACGTATCAGTTAATATTTAAGCAATATCACATAAGCAAGAGTGCTGTTTTTTATTATTAGAAAAATTGTGAATGTCATGTTGATTTTATGAAAAATTAGCATTTTTAGTTAAATTTATATATGTATATAAAATATAGTTATAAATATGGTTATATAGTTATAAAACCGGACAATATATTTGCTTTAGTCCAATTGAAACAACTGCAGAATTGTTTTGTGTCTCCAATGACTGAATGAATTGGCTTTTTAAACAAATCTTTTGAATGAATGACTCAATTACTCAACCTGTTCAGACAGTGACTTGCTGCATCCTCTGGGTGGTTTTAGATTTATAATGAAATATTAAATATCTAAAATAAAAAATATAATTGCGTAATTGTCTTTATATGATTGTAAGTGCAGTGTAAATGCATTCAATCCACCTATTGTGCCACTTCAGTGCCATATAATTTTTTCTCAATATCATACACCCCTAGTTCATTCTATAAACAAAAGTTAACAAGCAGGAGATCCAGGCTCCATTTTACTTCAAAAACCTTAAACCATTTTTATATCAGCTACATTATGTTATTCAGACAGGAAGCAAAAGTGAATCGTAGCAGGCGGATGGATGAGTTCCTATCAGGCAGAACGGAGAATGAACACATTCACACTGTCAACAAAACATCCCACAGCACTTCCAGGGGTATAGATGAGGCTGAAAAAGGGTACGAGTCTGAAGATAACTAAATATGTTCTTACCTGATTGATGCTTTTTTTCGTTAGCAAAGCTGTCTGTGACAATGCTGTGTTATTTCATCAGCAATGTGAAGAAAGCCAAAGTGAACCTATCAGAGATGACCTGGGACCAAAGAGAAAGAGTTCTCAGACTGCTCTTTGCTAAAATGAATAGCTTGAAATCAAAGTATGTATTTATTATTAACTCTTATATTTTAAGAAAAATCGTAAAATAAAATTTGGTGAGACAACAAAAATAATAATGTAACAATAAATTTAGGACACTGATTCAAAGGAGTAACAAATGTGTATTTTGATACAATTCTGAAGAAAACCAATTGATGCTTCAGCTCTGACAGATTCTGAAGGGAACCGATGTAGCAGCATTCCAGGGTGAGAAATGCCTACAGATGTGTATGGTTTTCTGGCTGATTTAACATGAGTGTACATTTAGCAAATCATTCTGTTTGTTTAGAAAATAATTCTGAACAGCAAACCTTATTCATACAATGGCGGTGAATTCTTTCTGAAGACTTGTTCTGCATCATCACATAGAGACTTTTAATTTGCAGTAATCTGTCTGTCTTTTCCACAGGAAGGAAGAAGAGGAATCTCATGCGACTTTTTTAACCCAGGCGCCAGTTTCCAGTATGAGCTCCAGCGGAAACTCCAGTGCTCTGCCAGACCTGTAGATCATCTGACCTCATCACAGATAAGAGCTAAATAATGTCAAGTCAAGCTAAACATTGCATATCGGCTGTGAAATACCAGTAAGTGTTCATAAGCATCACTGCAACTTGATGACATGGCATTGAAGATTAGACATGAGGGGAAATTACTTAATATTCAGGAAAGACTTAAAAGGTTTTGGCATAAATCCACCCACAATATATTACAAACTGTATTAAATATTAAAAAATAAATAATTCGTTAAAAAAAAAAAAAAAAAAAAAAAAAAGTTTTACTGAACATGGTCATAACTGTAACCTTTCATATTTATGTGTTGTGATTTAGTTTTATAGCTGATTTGTTTAAAGACATTGAATTACTAAATGTAATTAAAATAACATTTTAGTGGGAAGATGGTGAAAATGTTATTATCTAAGACAAATCTAAGAAATAATATACTGTTTCATTAAGTAAACAAAATGTACTGTATTAGCTCTTTTGCCTACAAAACAATTGTCAAAGTGTACAAATAAATTGTATCAAGTGTTCTGCAAGATCAGAGTCAATGATCTTGTGTTGCTTGGTCTTTGAGCATGAAATAGAGGAAGCAGGTACCCGGGAGTCAAGAATGCCACACACACACACAGAGTCCAGTTCAAACCAGATTCAAAGTTTATTAAAAAGGCAAGTCATATTTCTAGTATGATTGGGGATGTGAAAGTATAAATTTCCGGAACAGCTTGTGATTAGTTGGCAACAACTCAGCACTTTCTAATCTATGCTCTAATGTATTTTTAAGTTTAAGGCACTAATGCATCAGTCGGCACAGAACGTTCTCTTGAATTTCAGAATGGCACTTTAAGACAGGATGTCTTATGTTGGAAGATTAACGCCAATCATATATTTTTCAACAATGCATTTAAGTAGCTCTATATGATAATGGTTCGAACATAATCATGTTAATAATCAGTAATCACAATAAACTTCCTTATATTAAACTTAAGTCATAATCATTCAGGATTATACTCATTAGGTTAACTCATTTCAATAATTGGGTTAATATCACATAATCAAAAGAATATATAAAAATTAAAACTTCAGAATCATCAAATTCATGCTCTGGTTTAAAGGTAAGAGCTTCGTTATTAGTTTCATAAATCACTCCTGTGTACTCTCCTTTATACTCATCATTCTCCTGGACTGATGCCAAAGATACGTTAAACATCTCCTATTCGGGATACAATTCCACTATTGTTTAAAGATGAGATGGAGCAAATGATGAAACTACTAATACACTGTAAAAAATGAATCTTGAGGCTTGTAATTTTCATTAAAAAAATTTATGTAATCATTTAAAATAATGTGTATATTTAATTAATTAAATCGTTTTTTTGTGTTTCTTATAATATATTGAGAAAACTTCACTAATAAAACTAAGAAATAAATTTTACGTATTTTTTTAAGTAAAATAGTGCAATTTTTAGGCTTAATTTGAGGAACCATTTAGGCTAAAATTTTGAGGAAAAACGCTTCATATTTATTTTAAGAGAATTGGTCCAATTATCCGCGTTTGATTGAGGTCATCTTCATTTGAATCTCAACAACGGCAGTGTTCAGACGGCATTTTGAAGGAGCAGATGAACAATCAAAAATGTTAAAAGGTAAGTTAAGCCCCTTACTAATTTTTACGTTTTATTTTAATTTCTTATATAAGCTCCTTAGGACACCGCTTATTCACGCTTATACAGGAATTGTTTTACTCTGAGTTTTGAACGACAGTGGTCATTTTGGCGCGTGGAACTGTGACTATGTACTGTGTTAATCTGTGTACGTTAAGTGTTTTAATATAAAGGTTTACACTTATGCGATGTGATTAGATGCGAAAATCATTAGTCATAATTCCTCAAATCAACCTGATCTCAAAGAATTGCGTGAGATCAGTTTGCTTTAAAAATGTGCTGAGGCTAGAATTCGCACATGTTGATCGCTAAAGCAAAATAATTATTGCCATGCGTCAAGCTTAAAAGATGGCGCAGTTTCTATGATTACACTTAAAAACTGTATGTGTTGATGTGTTTATATATTTGCTCCAAATTGTAAAGATGCAATAAATTGGCGTTTAACCATTTCACGCAATATATGCATACTCGACGTTAGAAGGCGAAACAAGTCACAAACGCCATAGAAGCAACACGATGATGTTCCAAGAATTAATAAGGACATAACAATGCTGATATGACTTAAGACGTTTTGACTAGTAATAAGATATGTCTATAGCAATGTAAATTTTCTCTTTGATTAATCTATGTAAAATTCGACCTGAGTAAAGTAATTTGTAAACATTTGAGATTTATTATAATGCAAATTCATTTAAAATTAGTCTTTAACGATATTTAAAAATGTTTAGACCTAGGCTTCAGGATTTTGGTGATTTAAATATAAGTAAAAAAAAATATTCCACAAACCTTACATTAAATGTAAACCCATTGTTTTTTTTTTATTAATAATAATTTTTACAGAAACTTCTGAGATGACAATGAAGCTTGTGGTGCAAGTAACTACTTAAACTAAATGATGTCAGTCGTTGTGTTACACATATATTTGTAAACACCTTAAAATATTATACAATTGTTTTTTATGATTGTCAAGTGAATAATTTTTTACAAATCTGATTCAGTTTTTTTATTTTTATTTTTTTACAGATCATTGGGAGAGTCGTTGCAGCATCATCTTTAAAAGCATTTGAGTTTTCAACGGAATTGGTATTTTTTTCTAATAGCTACATTTTCAGTTTAAGCATACTGCATGCAAGAATTTGAAAAGGTAGCTTGAGATCATGCTATGGCGATGTAAGGTTTGCCAGTGGACATCATCTTCAAAAGCTGGTCTTTTAAGGCACTATAGACTACAGCATGGGCCATTTACACACAGCCATACTATACCTTGTCCACATTACAGATGTCCATGCTCTTTCAAAACACATGGTGCCCTTCGCACACATATGAGTAGAAGTCATTTAGCTGAGGAAACTTTGGAGTCAGGAACAGTGCTTTCCTTTAACTGTAAAATTTGTAATACACCACATTCTTCCGAAAAGGACTATTTTCAACATTTAGGTACACATCTTAGGAGTTATGAAACGGTAGAATGTGTTTTTTCTGGATGTGACTTTAAGACAAATGTTTATGGGACTTTTGTGACTCACAAAAGTAGAAAACACAATCCCCATTCTTCCAATGACTTTAAGGCAGAGGTGCTTGTGATTAGCAATTCCACACAACATTCATTTGCCCCTGATCCACATTGGGAGGATTCAGAAGACGTCCAAGGAGAAACTGATGACCAGATTCAAGATGTGCCGCAAACAGTTGTTAATAAACTAGCTTTGCTTCTTTTGAAGCTGGAAAGTGTTTATAATGTTTCTTCTCGGTGTATAGATGACTTGGTGGGAGAGCTGCAGTTTATTTCTTCTCTGGCAGCGGGACAAGATGTACGAAACACTGTTGAGTCAAATTTAAGGAAGAATAACTGTGTTCTCAGTGAAGACAGTATTAATGAGCTTGTCAGTGAACTTTGTAAGATCAACCCAATAAAATCAGCACTAGAGGTAGGGGGTCCCCTTGGCTCTTCTTTTAAAAGAAGATTATATTTTAAAGACAATTTGAAAGTTGTTGAACCTGTGGAATATATTTTGGATGCCACTGAGCATAGACACTATCAGTATGTACCTATTCTCCAGACATTACAGCAAGTTTTGAATAGCCAACACATAAACTTGGAAAGGTCTCAACAGAGTTCAGAAGTCCCTTTAACATTTAAATCCTTTGTTAATGGCAGATATTTCAGTGAAAATGATTTTTTTTGCTGGAGATGAGATAAAAATCTCTTTGATACTATATGTTGATGACTTTGAAGTGTGCAATCCACTTGGAACATCCAAGAAAAAGCACAAAATAACAGCAGTTTATTGGGTTTTGGCAAATTTGCCACCTGAATTACGATCTGCTCTTACATCAATACATTTAGCTGTTCTCAGTAAAGCTGATGATGTAAAAAAGTTTGGATATGATGTCATATTAGAACCACTTTTGAATGATCTTTCTACATTGGAACAGGAAGGAGTTTTCATTGCTAATTATGGAAAAAACATTAAAGGGACTGTGATCAGTGTGGTAGCAGATAACCTTGGTGCCCATGCAATTGGTGGTTTAGTAGAAAATTTTACTGGGGATTACATCTGTCGATTCTGTCTTGGCCACCATGCTGAATTCCAGGAAAAGGAAGTGAGATTAGGTGCTTTTCCTCCAAGAACAAAGATGTCTTATGCAGTCCATGTTCAGACTGTGAAGGATAATCCTACACTCTCGCACTCCTTTGGTGTCAAAAAGGTTTGTCCATTTACTGACAAACTGAAGCATTTTCATTTCACTACTGGCTATCCCCCGGACATAGCCCATGACTTGTTTGAAGGTATCATTCCTGTGGAGCTAGCACTGTGCCTCTCTGTCTTAGTGAAGAAGAAATATTTCGCATTGAGTGAGCTTAATGAGGCAATTGCACTCTTTCCCTACAAATGGACAGATAAAACTAACAGTCCTCATGCAATCCCCAAAAACTTTGCTGCACGTCGAAGTATAGGGGGGAATATGCATGAGAACTGGGCTCTTATCAGACTTCTGCCATTTTTGATTGGATCCAAAATACCTGTAAATGAACCTGCCTGGCAAATTCTAATGAATTTGAAAGATATTGTTGAGCTGGTTGTGTCACCTGTCCACACTGCAGAAAGTATTGGCTTTCTTGATTCCAAGATATCAGAACATCGACATCAATTTCTTGAACTTTTCCCACACGAAAGACTGCTCCCAAAACACCATTTCTTGGAGCATTATTCTGAGTTAATTGAGTGTTTTGGTCCAGTTGTTGGACTTTGGACCATACGCTTTGAATCTAAGCATAGCTTTTTCAAGCGTGTAGTGAGACATACTACAAATTTCAAAAATGTCTTGCTGTCTCTTGCTACAAGGCATCAGCTAATGATGGCTTACCACTTACATGCACCTTCTGAGAACACTTCATTGCATGTGAGTAAAGTTTCCAATATGCCATTGGAACTTCTGCATGAAAAGATACAGCTGGTCATAAGAAACATTTCAGATCAAACAAGTGTCTCTTTGACCACTTCAGTGTCTTACCTAGGTACAACATACAGAGTGGGCATGATTCTGCCTTATGGTTGCACTGGAGGTTTACCTGACTTTGCTGAAATTATGAAGATTGTTGTTTTGGACAAAAGTCTTAGTTTCATTGTCAAGACTTTTAGCTCTTGGTATAATGAACATTTGAGATCTTACTGTCTTCAGTCAAGTGGGGATGTACAACTTGTTGAGCACAAAGCACTTGTTGATTGGTATCCTCTGGCAGCTTATTGTTTGGGTAAAAACCGCTTTGTCACGCTGAAACATCATATCTGCTGCTCTTATTAGATGATGGTAGTATGATTTGTACAAGAGGCTGTCAGTCCTTTAAAGGATAATCCATATGAAAAGTCTTATGGGTTTTGAAATAAAATGAAGATTTATGAAGATTTTTTTTTTCTTTTGAAGAAATATCCTTTCCTTTTAACATTCAGTCCAACATCCGTGGACGCATGTTTAGAATGATAATGTCAGTAAAATAGTAATATTTAAGTTTTACCTACAAGTAGTTTTTATTTTATTAGTGACTTAAGGTTTGTGTCAAATGTTTCATAACTGTTAATCTGAATTGTTACAGACTTGATATTCATCAGAATTGTGCTTTTATATTATTATTATTTTTAGGCTTTCAGATCACAACATGGACCCTGCAGCATTAAGAGTACTTGTTGAACAAGAAATAAGGAAGTTAATCCTTCCCTCAGGAATCCCAAAAACTTTAGATGACCTTACATTAGCAGTTAAGGAGGCATTTGATATCCATGAGGATTTTTCTCTCCAGTATAAAGATTCTGAATTTGATGACTTTTTTACCCTTACATCCACTGACCAAATTCAGCACAAGCATACTATAAAAGTTGTTTTCGCTACACCAGTTGTTATTACACTCTTTGCTGCAAATGAAGGAAACCCCAGTGCCAGTACATCAATTTCAGTAGATGAAGTATCCTCTATTTCTTGCACTACATGTCCACTTGATGATGTTGGCCAACATCTATCCACATCCACTTCTTCTGGAGATACAGTCATCCTTTCTCCCCAAAGTAGCCCAGATAGGTTGCCGTGGCCTCAGGAGTTTCCAATTCCATCTTTTTCTCCAGAAGTAGAGATGGTTCTCAAAAAGGGCATGGAGGCTTACAAGAAAGACGGCAGCCTTATAAATGTTCAAACTGTGAAGAGGGATGTAAATGAGCATTTAGTAAAGGCTATTCATACCTACACATCATATCCTTCTGGAATTCAGGTTGCCAGTGTTGCTGAAGCACTTATCAGAAAATATCCATGTCTGAAGGAACCAGGCAGTTTTTCTGGCTTTTATGGTTGGCAGATGAGCCTAAAGTACAAGATGGCAGATTATAGAAGACGACTC
>JAUMHP010000015.1:931879-947160 GCA_032361065.1 Enteromius trimaculatus | reverse complement strand
GACTTTGTGATTGGGAGATAGATGGAGGGTGGCGCTTCAGACCAAAACAAAATATGACAACATAAACATCAATTGAGGGCTGCAACTGTGCTTTTTAAACGAGAATATCCAGGCTGTAATACTACTGTCGGTGATATGAGTACTTTTAATTAACATGTTTTCTTAGCTGTTGAGCATAACAGAGACATTTTATGATTATTACAATAAATTTCTTACATACGGCACCTTTAATGTTCTTATTACAATTAATTATTTTATAACGTAATGACTTTTGAAATAATTGTCTTCAGTTGTTCAGTGGAAAAATGTCAGTGGACCTTATTATCTGTTTTTTTCCCTCTCAGAGTTCATCTTTTATGCCACATGTCTCAGGTTGAGAGCTCAACAAGAAACTGACCTTTGTCTCACCGTCTCACTTCATTGACTCATTTTTTTAACTAAAAATTCTCCCTCCAAAATTCAACTGCAATGTAAAAAAACTAAATTTGCCAACTGCAAAATTTTAATGCTAAACACATACATAATGTATTATACTGTTAAACACATCGGTTCACATCAATACATTTATTCAACATCTGTGCAATCCACTCTCACAGTTCAGCCGGTTCATTATATAGGTCATTCCTATAGGTTCTTATAGATTTTGTTTGTCTTTGTCTGCTCTGAGATTAATTCAGGGGAGGGCCATGCATTTACTGTACTACAAGTTGCTTTGTAAGCATCTACTAAATGATGATAAACTATTTACTTTTAAACTTGCTTTTTATCAAGTCATCTTTAATTATACAGCACTTTATACAATGCAGATTTTTCACAGTAATAAACAACGAATAAAAGGTTCGGTAATGCAATCTTGAGTGAGACAAATTCAAATTCTGTTGCAAAGCAATTCAAGACAAGTGCAGTTATTCATCTTACATTCATGCATTAGACCTATTGAAATACTTTATGATTTTTGAGGCTAATCTAGTGGTATGCATATCAATCACATAAGCTGGATCATAGAATTAAACAAATAAATGATGTACTATTAAAACAATTTGCTAAGTTATAATCCAGTTTTACTCATTTGAATTTTTAAACCCTTGGACACATCCTGGCTTAAACCATATTGCATTTTTAGGAACTTTTAAATGAAAATGTGAAAATCTACAATTGACTGCAGGAAAAAGGAATGAACCAATATCAGGATACACACCAATCCGAAACAGACAGTTTAAAATTTAACAAAGTTTAGCACAGAACGTCTTATAACAGAGCTTCCTAGTTATATGTTAAATCATTGTTTTTTTTTTAAGTTTTTGCAATACATTAATTACACAACCACAAAGAATTCATTGTAGCCAAGCACATGTCTTTTTCAAAAGTGAGGAGCGCTGTATCATCCAATCACATCTGCAGTTAACTGCACCACATCCCACTTTAGATTTGATATTACTTCAGATTTTCCAAAGTTTATCATAAATCACCTACAGGTCTGATTGTAAGCACTCCTGCCTTGATATATATTAGTATGATGTGAGGCAGATTTCTAGCTCACAAGTGTCCACTTTGTCCACTGACAGCAGCAGCCATCCCACCCCAAACCTTCCTATGGCAGAGCTGCGCACACAAGGGGTTAACAGAGCGTTTCTGAAAGTTTGAATCTCCTCCCCCCAAACAACACCCCCTGGAATGGTCTGCCCCACTCGTTCACATGACACGTGTGTGTGTGTATGTGTGTATGTTTGTGAGTGAGAGAGTGAGTAAAGCTTAGTGTGTGTGTTTTCTTTCTGCCATATATAGGGGCAAACTTGCTTCGAGATTGTGTGTTATACAGTCTGTGATCTATCTGCAAACCTCTCTTCTTTCTATCATTCTTTCTTCTGTACCCTCAGGACTATAAGGAGCTCTGCATACTTGGCCTGCTTTAGCCAAAGTTGGAGGGAAATTATTCAGCACTTTATAGATTATTTTTGTCCTGTTGATTTCGAAGACCTGTTCAGTTGCTGGCAAACATGGAAGGAACGAATGACGTTCATGATGACGGATCCTTCATGTTCACTTCAGAGTCTGTGGGAGAAGGGCATCCAGGTGATTTTTTAAATCTCAACTTTTTACATTTGAATTGAATTTTGTAGTATGTACTGTATAACATTTGCTTTCTGGATCTGGGTACTAGCATGGAGAAAACCCCTTGAGACATGTACCTATAGACTAATTCACCTGCCTTGACAAGTCCTTGCAGAAGCACTGAGCTGGTTAAGCAACAGTTTGTACAGAAGTAAGCTGCTTAAGCAACAGTTCAATGGGGTTCATTCACATTTTCAGTAGCAAAACTTTCACAGTACCATGTGCTTAGCTGGTATTTCATTGAGTGAAAGTGTAGTAGACAAAAATAGTCAATTAGGGGTCATGACTTTTACATAGGTGTTAAATTACTGTAGATCGCTTGGGAGGCTTTTCTCAGTTACATATTTACTATGCAATTTATTTCATAATGAACTAACTGATGCAGTGCATGATTTGATTGATCGACACCATCCCATGGTTGTCTAGTGAGTCAATTATCGGCGCACCTGTATGCCAACAGATTTTGCTACCGTAGTTATTACTGTTTCGTGTGGGAACTTGCCAGACCTCACATTTCTTATCAACCATATTGCGGTTCTCTCATGTCGTGCTGCAAGGCCAAAAGTGCTGTGGACATTTTCATACGCAGCACTCCTGAAATGTGCTAAGTCAGTTTGTTTTGCATAGTGCACTTCGCAATACATATTTCAAAGCTTAATTCTTTCAAACTTAATGACTCTTAATTACTTTTAATTTAATCTGGTCTGGTACCTCCTCCACAAGTTTTGCAACACTGCAAACTAAGCTGTCTGGTTCACATGAGCAAATTTTGAGAGTCTTGCTAAACATCTCCGATCAGCACATATTTCACCAGATAAATCAATATGGGAGCATGTGCAAGATGCGCAAAAATCTATTCCACAATGCTCCAGACCGAAGCGATCTCATAGATTTGACTTGTTTGTCTCATATTATCACCTGAAATGTTGTTTTGGCAGTGCATTTTCTGATGTAACTCACCTAAACTGTTGCCTCAGCTAGCTGCCCAAATATAGACTGAGTGAATGATACTGAAAAGAGAGGACCACTGGTATTGTCCTCCAGCTGCTCAACTGGGGTTTTGCTTTGTTGGGATTCCTGTGTCCTACAGTCTTCCCATAAGAGTGGCATTCAACTCTTAAACTGAAACGTTCTGTTATAACACTAAACCCACACTTGAACCTTCATCTTAGCCATTACATAACTTTGTTTCATAATGGTGCGATTTCGTTAATAGATAAAATCTGTGACCAAATCAGTGATGCAGTTCTTGACGCACACTTGAAGCAGGACCCGGATGCCAAAGTGGCCTGTGGTGAGTGAACGTTTTTAATCGCAAACAAAATAAAAGCATAAAGGCTTTCTGCATAAACATGACTGTAAATATATTCCTTGAAAGTTTATAGTCCAACAGCAGGTCACTTATTTTGACTCTTGTTCAGTTACAGAGTGAGCATTCCTTGTACTCTTTCCTTCCCTAAAGTTTAAGGGCAATTAAATGGATATAGGGGCAGCTTCCCCAACAGGGTTTAAGACTAGTCCTAGATTAGAGCAGTCTAAACTGGAAAAGGCTTGCACTGAGATATCTTTAATACATCATTGACATTGTTTGGTATTAAAATGCTCACAGATAATGCATTTTTGTAAGACATGTTTCTAAAAATTCTTAAATGTCCTAAACCAGCAAAGGTCTAGTCCTGACTTAATCCAATTCCTATCTGAGAAACCAGCCCTATATCTCCAACTTAGCAATGGATTATAAAGTGCCACTTTTTCTTTGACATGGGTTTATTTGACTAATTAAGGTTGTTTTAATTACCAGAAACGGTTTGTAAGACTGGTATGGTACTTCTCTGCGGTGAGATCACATCTCGGGCCAATGTTGACTACCAAAAGGTTGTTCGAGACACCATTAAACACATTGGTTATGACAACTCTGAAAAAGGTCAAAATCAATACATACTTTGATTGTCAGCATACTGTCTAGTACTTCAGATCTTAACTAACTCATCCACCATTTCCCCCCCACTTTTTCTTCCATCTATTCAGGTTTCGACTATAAAACCTGCAATGTGCTGGTGGCCCTCGAGCAGCAGTCTCCTGATATAGCGCAGGGTGTCCACGTTGACAGACATGAAGAAGATATTGGAGCTGGAGACCAGGTGAGAACACAACGGATGTATGTAAATGTGTTTGAGCATATCGCTTGAGACAAACATCCTCATATTGCATTCCTGTTATGTCTTAGGGGCTCATGTTTGGCTACGCAACTGATGAGACAGAGGAGTGCATGCCACTCACCATTGTCCTCGCTCACAAACTCAATGCCAAAATGGCTGAGCTGCGACGGGATGGCACCATTCCATGGCTCCGCCCGGACTCAAAAACTCAGGTCAGCAAATTTAGACTGAAAAAACTAAATATTATGTTAGTTTTGTGCACACTTACAAATACAAGGTATAATTGAGTCGTTAGAGCCACAATGTGCAGGTTCAAAGCCCCTGACTGACATTGACCATGCTATCTTATCAGCTGAGTGTTCATTGAACCAACACATTGGCCAATAGGTGTGACGACTGTTGAGCAAGATAGTGACCATGAGCCGGTCTCTTTTAACGCTTAAGAGAAAATGACCCCCAGCATGACACACAGGGCCGCCGGTCCTTACTTTTCCCAGTGGGACAGAGGACACGGCTGTGCACCCGTCAATCTCAGGAGCATGCCAGCAACTCAAGCTGGGCAGCTCTCAGGAAGCTGAAACCTCTGGTCTATTTTAGAGTTCTGCCATTTTCAGACCGTACAGCAGGAAATGTCCTTCACATTCCCTATGTCAATTGAAATCATGACTTCTGATGTAATCCACAACTTCAGGTCACTGTGCACTACAAGCAAGAGAACGGTGCGGTGATTCCTTTGCGTGTCCACACGGTGGTCATCTCTGTCCAACATGACGACCACATTTCACTGGAGGAGCAGCAGCGTATTCTGAAGGAGAAGGTCATCAAAGCTGTGGTGCCAGCAAAATATCTCGACGATAAGACTGTCTACCATCTGCAGCCAAGTGGACGCTTTGTCATCGGAGGGCCTCAGGTGAGCAACTTCTATTGTTCAAACGGTTGTAGAAAACACTGTTGTACAAAGAATATTAAAGGTTTGATTCTTTTTCTTTTATCAGCGATTATATTTTCACCCTTATTGTCATGAATGAGGATGTGAGATGTGTAAGATCAAGTGCTAGTGAGTTTATTCAAGCTAAGAGTCAAAACATGCAAAGTAGATCGCCGGCAAAACAGATTCAGTGGAGGCAGAGACAGTAGGAGAAACATTAAACAGAGCAATGATCAAAATACCGTGAAATCAGTCCATAGGGCAAGGCAAAGAGAATATTCAAGGGCAAGTGAAGATAGGCAACAAGTAATCCAAATGGCAAAACAAACTAAGAACAAAGACACGAATTACAGAAACAAAGAACCAGGTAGACGATGTAATGAACCGTGAAGAGACAAACACACAGACTGGTATTTATACAGATGGAGCTAATTGAATCATTGAACCTAATTCGGAACAGCTGTGAAGGAGAGGTGCATTCTGGGGACTCCAAGTAAAAAACAAAACAGACACAAAACACAGAGTACATAGAAAGCTGTGCCAAGCACAGTCTTTAGCTGGCAGCTCCAGCTGGGCGTGACATATATGTTGTTTTAAACCTTTACACTCTATTATTTCAACAGAATGACTTTTTCTGAAAAATCTTTGTGCAGCTTTATCAAAAAAAAACCCCACACACACAAATTGTTTGTGCACTATATTCCAGGTCCTCTGAAGCAATACAAGAAATGCAATTCTTTGTGTGAGGAACATGCTAAAATTAAATCATAATTTGGCATGTCAAAGCTGTCATGCCGGTGTCACTGACACCACAACAGCACTAGTATGTTTATTGTACTCACGGTGAGCCATTTTTAATCTGTGCACTAACACAGACTAGACACTAATGACTATGAGATAAAGTTCTCCCCTTGCTTTTCTTACCTGACTAGTATGATACGAGGATGACTCAATTTTGGTGAACTATTGTTTAAACCATACAAAATCTTTGCCTTTTAGGGAGATGCTGGTGTCACAGGTAGAAAGATTATTGTGGACACGTATGGTGGATGGGGGGCTCATGGTGGTGGAGCTTTCTCTGGAAAGGATTACACCAAAGTAGACCGCTCTGCTGCCTATGCTGCACGCTGGGTGGCTAAATCTCTGGTGAAAGCCAAACTGTGCAGAAGAGTGTTGGTGCAGGTAAGACAAAAGTGTAGACATCTTAAATAAAGCAAAAAAAAAGATACACTTATTGGCCAGTTTGATATGGATTAAATCTGGAAAGGATGAGCTGGTGTCTGGAGCAGGGTCATGAATAGTTGATGTGTTCTGTAGGTGTCTTACGCCATTGGAGTCGCCTACCCTCTCTCAATCTCCCTTTTCACCTACGGCTCATCGGAAAAAACAGAGAAGGAGTTGCTGCAGATTGTCAACAAGAACTTTGATCTCCGACCAGGTGTCATTGTTAGGTAAACAATTAATAAGATAATATGTTCTTTGTATGTTCTTCTACTTTAGGGAAGGAAAACAACATTTTTTGTTTTTTTAGCCCTAAAAATTTAACAGTTAATTTAGTTCAGTACTTCATGTGGGTGAGTTCAAATAGAGGGAAACATTATTAGCCTTTTATTTACCTCTCTAAAATAATTAAGGGTTATTCTCTGCTATTATGCTCAATAACGCCATGTAATGTTATACTCATCCAGTCAGGTTTACTTAGATAAAAGCATAAAATAACATTTTAGTCAATGAGTAAGCACAAAATAAAACTGAATTTACATTTACTATATTAATTTAAGTATATATTATTGTCAGTATTTAGTATTTATGGGAATTCTTTACACTAACTCATTTAAGGTTTTAGTACAGCATGACTTGCATGCATTCTGACAAGCATGTTACTTACAGGTCAAGTTCACGTTTGCACTAGTTTTGGGCAGATTCAAAGGTGTAATATTATGAATATGTGTGTGTGTGTGTGTGTGTGTGTGTGTGTGTGTACTCACTTGTTTATGCTACACTGTGTGGACCAAATGTAGTAAAATCTGTAAGTTTTGACATTACGAGGACCGGCCTGTGGTCCCCATGAGTGGAAAAATATTGAAAATAGGAAATTATATCAGAGAGTGTAACAATGTGAACAGGTATTCTGTAAGACATAGATTTAAGTTTAAGGGACAGCAAATGTTTGGTCAGTATAAAAGTAATATTAGTCTATGAAAAGTCCACACAATTCAGAGAAACAAACTGTTTGTGCTTACCTGGTGCTTCCTTCTAGATTTCCCCACAAGGATAGTATTACCAGTCATTTCTTTGGACGTTTTTGGTCCCCATGAGGAAGGCAAATGAAATGTTTTTTGAGAATCTAAAAATGGGGTACATTTATGGTTGAGACAGAAAAAAGTTTATACAGTACAAACCCCATTACACCTGTTGTAATTCCCCATTGTTTTATGTGTGTACACATCTTAAAATATGTAACATGTACAAAAGAAATACACTGATAACCATCCTGCTCAATCGTCATGGTGGTAGTCTAAAATGTGTAAACATGACATTCCCTAATATTTCCTCCAGGGGGAGTACCACTACCACCAAATAGGCCTAAATATATAGAGGTTCTACTATGTATTAAGCATCTTTTATGTAACGATGCAATGCACATAACTTAAGTACATTTGATTTAATCAAGTATAACTTTAGTGTAAGTATTCAGATAAGGGCTGTTTGGTGAAAAGCTAACAAACTCCATTTCTACATGGCAGGGACCTGAACCTGAAGAGACCGTTCTACCAGAGCACCGCCTGCTACGGTCATTTTGGCCGATCAGACTTCCCCTGGGAGATGGCCAAGAGTCTCAAGGTTTAAACTGAGAAGCCCGCGAGCCTTACCTTCAGTCATTCAGTCGCTCTTTCCTCCAGCTCCCCTCTCTCTGCTGATTTTAGTTCTCTTCCCGCATATGCTACATTTCAAATTAGACGAATATTCTGTAAATGTCAAGATTGATCAATTAAATACAGTCTTTTATTTAGAAGTCTACAGGGGCATAGCACCAAATTCAGGGCCCTATGCACAAGCAGTGGCCATGGGCCCCGTAAGCTCGAGGTTCACAACTACCTACGACACCATTTAATACATCAAACTGATGCATTTACCCCCAATATTAGCGTTTACATTAGTTAACAACATTTATTGTGATCTTAGAATTATATTTAAAGGACAATAAATATAATTGGGGCCCTGGTAATTTAGTCTACGTAGACTACGTCGCCCCAGGAAGTGAAAGGATCCCTCACGACTGTTTTATCAGCACTCATGATAATCTATCATTCCTTAAAGCTAAAGTGCGTCCTATACCAGCTTAGAATCTAGAGAAAACCTTAAGTAATCAGTTCATAGTTTGATTAAAGGAATAAGTGTAAGTACTGTGACTCTATGGTGCTATCACAACATTACTCTGTCAGAGTTTTGGACGGGAATATCTTTTCCAATCAATGGAGGAGAGCTCGGGAAAACTGCAGTGCAATTCTGTTTGGTGCCACTAGTGCCTCAGAAAAACACATTTCAGCTTTATACTTCAAATTACTCAATTTTTACTACACTGTAATTTCCTGTTCTTTTTCATGAGCAAAATTAACTATTGAATCAGATTTTCATTGTGGATGTAACCAGTAACAGCAGCTAAGAGTTATACTAGGCATATTGTGGACCATTGGGAGCTTTAGGTTTTATATGTTATACAATCTGATTAACATATTCCTTGCATCGTATATTTACAGTCTTAAAAGGGTCTAATTTGTGTGCCTTTTTCTTGCATCATAAGATCGTGCTTTTTTTGTGCTTCATTTTATGACTGCATTATCTTATTAATGTTTGATAATGGCAGAGGGATGTTTTGAGAATATTGTTGTTTACGTGTACAGATCCTGTGCTGGTCTTACATTAATCGTCACCCCTGGAGAGTGAGCATATGTGTGTGTGTGTGTGTACTGTATGTACTTCAGTTTTGAACAAAGCCAGATTATGTTGCACACTTGAGATGTGTGTGAAAGCCACTCATTTGTTTGTTTTTTTAGACGTCTGGGAGTTCAACAGAGGCATTAACCCCTGAAAACACTATAAACCATCTTGTTCTTACTGTTTTCTTTCGGATTTTCACCTTTTGTCTTAAGAATTGAATTAAGAATTTAGAAATGTAAATAATTGTGAATAATTAAAGTGTGAAAAATTCTACATGAATGTCTGGTGGTAACATGGATGTCTTTAAACACAATAAATGACTAATTAGTTGGTTAATATGCCAACCTATGCAAATAATATGTTTACCACACAGTTTTGCAATAGGTCACCAACAGCTGAAGTAAAACACTTAAGTCAAACAAGAATAAAAAAAAAATCCAATCGGTTTAAATAAACATGAAGGCCATGGTGACCCCTAACAAGAATTGTGCGACATAGTCTTCATGACTTAATCAAAGTTCATTCACAGAGATGAGAGAGAAGGATTAATGAGAGTAATGTCTGATTCTGCTTTATTTCCATACATTTAAGGCGAATTTACAGCACAATCAAACAAATCCTGCCAAAAGAAAAACAAACTATTCTCCAATGAATGTTTCAATCTTTGATTGAAACAAAGGCACATGAAGGTGTTTTTGCTATCGGATGTCATGTCTTAAAATGCTGATGTGTGGCAGAGTCATATTGAATGATGACAGCAGGTTTGCAGCAGTACAGCTATTGACTGTCAGAGTCCAAGATTAAGCAAACTGATAAATAATACATGAAGGAACACAAATCTAGGCAAAAGGTAACGCAGAAAAAATTACTCAACTGTTTTTGAAGGACTAGTCAGAAATGACTTTTTCATTCTCATGTTGAAAACTTTACTTATTTTTTCCCCTGTGGAACACAAAATGAGAATATCAGCAAACTTTTGAAGATTGCTGGTTCTTTGCATGTTACCTTAGAAATTAAACTCAAGTCTGTTAAGCTCCACAAAACAGTGCGACTCAGTGGCTGTATTTCAATTCTTCTAGTCATATTATTTTCAGAAACATTTCTCACTTGTTCTGCTCTGCTCAAATCTCATAATAGAGTGATACGTCAAATTTATTTATTTATTCTTTATTTATTTTTTCCCCAAATGGCATCATTATCAGTGAAATAACATGGTACAACTGAAATGTCTCATGAGATACTTATATGGTGGCCATTATTATGAATTGTCCAATGAAGAATAGAGCTGCACAACAATTCTTCAAGTTTCTTACTTTGACTTCCACAGGGAACATAACAGCATTTGGATTCGAAACAAAATAAAAGTGAGCATATACTGAATTTTTATTTTTTGGATGAACGATTACTTCAAGCAGTATAATAAATATTTCTCAGACAATGATTTAAACAACAAAATTACGGGCTTTACACAGAATTGCAAACTGCAACTGAAGCAAAACAAAGCTCTCTATGAAGGGAATGTTCTGATTGAGTAACGGAAATGGAGCATCGGCACCGTCTTGAATGCAGAGAGAAGATATGTGACAACAAAAAACAGATCTGAAATTCCTGAGCGAAGAGAGTTAGTAAACTGAAATGACACGAAAGATGGGTTTTTTTTCCGGACGGCACTGATGGATCAATCAGTGATAAGCACAAATATGGCTCTTATCCTGACAAATGAAATGACAAAACTCCCTTGATATTAATTGAGGAACAATATGATTTTGTAACGCTGGGCGCGTGAAAACATTTGACCAATGTAAACCAAATTGCATCCGTTTTTCAAAACATAATCAATTATGAACTTGCAGTCCTGCTGCAAATGTTTGCATTTTGTCTGCAAAAAAACAGCTCACAAAGACCGAGCACCTAAACTAGTCATCTTTTACAATTAAGGGCAGCTTCTGAGAAAACGTATCCTTTCAAGACGCTTCCTTGTAACCAACTCCCAAAAAAACCCAACACTCACATAATTCCCACAGTGACAAAAAGAGGGAAACCTATGATCACACTGACCTCAGGACAAACTCTCTTCTCAATTACATTTGGTCACAATGCACAACAATACTCATAGACTCGAATATGACATCTGGAATGGCACCAATTACTGGTGACTTAATGTGATAAGCTTATGCGCCTGTTTCGCGAGAGTTTTTGCTGATCTCATTCAGCTTAGCTGTTTACAACCAGCATAATATTTGTTTCTTATTAAAAAAAATACATGCCTAGACTATGGACATAGATTTCTATTAAAAATCAGTATTTGGTTTTTGGTTTAAGGCACATCGGTAATGACAGTCTCCTGGAAAATACATTTCAGACAGCATACGGTGATTAAGGCAAAATGAAACACCTTGATCAGTTTACAGACAGCAGAGATGTGTGACAATAACATGTTATTTAACCATCTTTAACTTTGAAAAAATCTAAAGGCACAGAAAACATCAGCATTTTGAGATCCATTGCCTTGCATTGTATGGAACTGGCACGATAACATTTGTTTTGAGGCACTATATTAAAAGTGTTGGTGGCTGCAAAAGGCTTCGGTTTGGTTTACTACACCACTGATGTAGCGTCCTCTGGTTTCACCAATGGACGTGTGTAGTTTTGTCAACTAGCAGTCTGTAGTTTTTTATCCAAGTAACCTAGATACTCCCAATCCCAATAAGATCTAATGGATACTCCAATACATCCAGGCAATGATCTTTGCTTTTTCCAGCATGGAAGCTGTGCGATTCAAGAGGTCCCCAGAGAGTGAAGAAGTCTCTGAAAAATGTGCAAAATCTGAGCTGGATTCTTTGGCAAAGGTGTACGAGAGCCATGTCCAGTTTCTGTAACTTTCCCTCTGCGGATGTAGTGTTTTTTGACTGTTGAGAGAGATACAGGACACTGAGGTTACAGCATGGACAGGCTCTCAGGCTGGAGCTGACTGGCCCCAGCGAGAGACTCTATTTTGCGGTCTCGGCTTACGGATTGCCCTCGGGCCAGGACCATCATTGTGTCACTAGATATCCCGGCGAATTCAAAAGCGAATGTGCCGTAGAACAGCATAATAATGACACAGAAGACCCACTCGAAAATGGCCGATGCATGTTGCAGGACAAAACTCTCCTGGACAAAAAACACCCCGCCTGAAGAAAGTCTTGTCAAGGAATCATAGTGAACACTGTAAACTCATGCTCAGGCCTGTTTGCATTACAGGAAGAACATGCATGAACTCAGTGACTGAGAACGAAAAGCAGCGCAAAAATTAAAAGCTGAATATAACAGGACTGGGAATATATTATGACCACTGACCACTGAAAAAATAACAGCTACAGATTATAGTTGTCAGAATGAATCATTTTTGCCTTTTTTACATCATAGAATATGTTTACGATCAAAAGTTCAGGCCACTCGCCAAGCTCGCTTGTGTTACGCAAAGTGCAACAAAATTAAATTATTGAATTATTTTAAATCGCAGATTTTTACTAACAAACAGCCAAACACTTATTAATAGACATGCTAATAAACAACTACTTAATAGTAAGAATTGGTCCCTATACTAAAGTGTTACTGAAAAAAAAAGAACAAAAAACAAATAATTACATATTTTCTCATTCCTTAAAATGTAAACATGTTCATTTTCTCTTTCCATCTCCTTGGAGAAAACAAGCTAAACAAACAGAAAGAGATGGATTTGATTGCCATTTTTACATTTATAGCTATTGTTATCATGAATTATTGTGGCCGCGATAATCATGTAGTGAAAATCTGATATTATGACAGCCCTCATCTGATTTACAATCTTAATACAAATATACAATATAATAACATGAGAACGAGAGGTATTGTAAAGGATACTGAGCACCAGGGCCACAAAGGCCAGAAGGGTCATAAAGAGACGCAAATGACCTATATTATATTCTCCCTGAGTCTTGGCCAGGCGGTAGGTCAGCGCAGACTGCAGACACACAAACAGCATACTGGTGGGGAAGGCTACCCCTGCTCCAACATAGTGAAGAACCTTAGCGTTATCAACCTGTGAGGAACACAGTGACAGAAAACAGTGAGTACAGATTCACCGATCCAAACGGTTAACAACATGTCACATACTTTGGCTGTGGTTTAGCTGGTGCGGGGGGAATCAATGGTTACCGTAAAAAAAAAAAAAGTATCCTGCATTTTCCCTTTATTCCAAATGGAAAAACCACTGTGTTTTTTTCCTCTCTAAAAATAGCCACATCTCTTGGAATGTTTTTTTTTTTTTTTTTTATCATTTCCATTTTTCCCAGCTGTGGAAAAATCACATTCAGAGAGCCCTAACGATTCAGTACAAACCAGAATAAACATCAGTTCAGGAAGGACTAATTAAAACCGTGCAAACCATGAGTCATATTGCAACACATTCAACTCCTATTGAAAACATATGTCAACATATTTTATAGACTTGATCTGTAATCAGAATGACATGATTTTATAAATATTGTTTGCTCACAAAGGCACATAAATATTCCAGCTTTTAATTGTGTTTGTGTTTTGTTTTGTACATGGAACAATGAAAGCTTGGTCAGTACAGTAGGCATAAGTCTAAATGGATCTGGACAGTTACAAAACAACAGTCCCAATATTGTCATGGGGAACACAAGGAAACTTTGTTTATGAAGAATTTGCATTTTTATAGCTGCAAGCTTTGCTGAGCTTGCCAACATATGACTATCTGGTGTGTTTATGGTCTGGATGCTGAAGGCGAAAAAGGGGAGTTTACAATGCCACATCACACATCACATACAACACCAGCAGCAGAGGGCAGCAGAACACCCACAACTACAACGAGCCCTGTTAATAATACTGCAAACCACACAAGACAAGGTCTGCAACACCTGGAAAATGTCAGTCATTCAATAAAACATGTACCATAATATAAGGAATGAGTATGTTTAAAAAGAAAGTCTCCACTGCTCACCAAGGCTTCATTTATTTAATTGAAACTACAGTAAAAACAGTTTAATATTAGCACAATGTAAAATAGCCATTTTTTATAGTTAGTCATTTTAAAATGTAATTTATTCCTGTACTGCGAAGCTGAATTTTTAGCATCATTACTCCAATGCTCAGTGTCACATGATCCTTCTGAAATCATGCTAATATGCCGATCTGGTGCTTAAGACACATTTCTTATTATTATCATCAATGTTGACAATGAAAATGTCTTTACTGGTCAATTTAAAGCCTCTTAGCTTGTTAAAAGTATTAAGTTCTTTCAAAAACAATATTGCATAACAATCTATTATTGCATATTTTAGCAGACAATACATCACTGTCCCTCAATCTTCCCCTTTCAATAAAAAATTATTCTTTTACTTCTTTTCTGAGACACCAAAAAAAAAAGCCAAGTATCAAGTGTTGCAGGAAAATCTTTTGAAACCATAAATCAACTCCAAGCTTTGTCAGCGAACCACTGATTATCTCAGCAAATGATATCCTGTACGTTACCCTAAGGCTAAGACTTCCCCTTCACTTCAGTGTCTAAATATTGAGCTGCTGTTCCCGATGCTTACTTGCACTGTCATTATGACAAGGTCGTGCTCTCAGCTCTGTAATATGCCAGGTATGTAATATGCATCTCAGGTTTAAGGACAATGATTGAAGCTCTCCAAAGCTTCCAAGTCTTGTGGGAAACAAACAGAAGGGATGAGACTGTGATAGTGTGACCCATGCCATGGAAATACACTGTGATGCATTAATCTGCACAGAGAAAATGCTGGCCACTCACATTTCACCTTCAAGTGAACACCTGAATTAAACCCAAAAATTACAATTTGCTGAAAATGTACTTTCTCTCATGCCATTAAAGATGAGTTTGATTGTTTATTATTGCAACAGGATTGGAGAATTTTAGTATTACTGTACATCATTTGCTCACCAATGGATACTCGGCAGTGAATGGGTGCCGTCAGAATGAGAGTCCAGACAGCTGATAAAAACATCACAATAATTCCAAAAATAAATCCATCAATGTGTTGCAACTTTAAATTGTCATTTCCATAAACAACAATAATAATTCCAGCCATCCAGTCCATCCCTTGTTGTCCTCTCACCTAAAACATCTGCCAGCT
>JAUMHP010000015.1:902249-929003 GCA_032361065.1 Enteromius trimaculatus | reverse complement strand
TGAAATCATATGCTTTTCTAGGTGTCATACATTAAATATTAAATTATATCTAAAGTGCTTAAAAGCCAAATTACTATAAGTACACTGAAGAATTCATTAGGTTTTAAACATTTTGTCACCACATTACATATTGACAAAACCAAGAAAAAATAAACTGATTTCTTTTCTTTTTTTTTACTATACAAACATGTCTTTTACAAAACCATCTAAAGACCAACTAAAGAAAATCCTGCATTATATAGGGGTTATCTGTGGTTAACCAGAACAAGAAATAGGTAACATATGGTGGTAACAATATATTACAAGTTTTTAAACCCCAATTATTTGGACATTTTTGTGGCCTTTGCTCAGTGATAAAAATGTCTGAGTGACCTTAGAAAGTCAAGAGGCATTTTTTAAGACATTCAAGTTCATGGTTCAAGGAAACTGGATGGAGTGAATGGTAAACTTCAAGCACACTTTGACTTCCCAATAGAAGAGAATAACTGTTTGAATTAGAAGAGTCTTAGTCACATAAAAAATACACAATTTCTTCAGAGTCTTAAAAGCTATTTGCAAAGAGGAACATGCACACTTATGCACCACACTGTCTCCCAGATCTCCAGAAATGCCCCATAGCCACCTGAAGGTACTTTAAAAGACCCCAACCTCCGACAGCGCCCTCTTAAAGTGCACCTGAAACACGACACTCTACCGCCAAAAAATTACGCATGCATGGTTACATTTTCACATAGAGGTCAAAAACAGGGCGATGCATCTATGGTTCCTGGTTACACCTTTTACTATGAAGGTTTTACATTGCCTTGCCTGCCATGTCACAAGTTAAAAAAGGCCCATAAATCCAAAGAGGCCCTAAACATTTATCCCTTTCAGCCAGTCACTAACATTCTTGATTGTTAACACACCTCTCACAGAAGGTGTCTGGTGTAGTTTTTAAATGAAACACCTGTCTTTAAATGTTAACCATGTCAAATGTTCCTACGGAAACATTTCTACCAATCCTCTGACTGATTAAAAAGCCATTTTACAATGTTTACATTCTTCATGATACCCTGTGATACTGTGAACTCATTAACAGAAGAAACTGCTTCACGCTGATAACAATGCTGACGAAATATGTCTCCACGTTTATGCTGTCATTTTGAACAAATGGTATGTGATTAGTAGGTACAGCCGTCTCAGTGATTGACACTGACAAACTTACAACGAAAATGAGTGACTAAGCCGATATTTTGACTTTGTGAGAAGTCACAAAGCCCCTCATGTAAACATGTTCTAAAAGCCCCACCAGCTCGCTCTGCTGTATTGAAGAGAATAATGTTTTGTACATAGCATGCTGTATCAGGTCTCCTGAAAGGAGGTCATTATCAATTGGCAGCATCTCTCGAGTTTCAAGCCAAAAGACTAGGGACTCTTTTGAAGTTGATGCAAACAGGCCGTGTTACCTGTCACAGGAAAACGACATGTTTTTAGATCTTTCGTCTATAGAGCAAGAGTAACAAATATCATATAGCATCAAAAGTGATGTGTTTGGAATAACAATGTCTACACTACCTTTCCAAGTTTTCAAGGGATTTTAAGAACATAATTCTTTTTTTTTTTTTTTTTGACCAAGCATTAAAATCAATCAAAAGTGGCAGTATTAAGATATTTATAATGTTACAGATTATTTATATTAAAAACGCTGTTCTAACCCTACCCTAACAGTCTCTGAGAGTTAGCAGACATGTAGTTGCAAATTAATTAGAATTAGCTTGTTGACATGTAATTACATAGTCACTTATAGTGTCTAAAATAGACTATCATAATAAAGTGTTTATTCCCCGAGGCATGTCCAGGATTCAGTTTTATTATTAGCTTGAAGTGTTTCGGTCTCTATACTATTCCTTCTGCTTGAAGTTAAAGGAGCCACAGTTAACAGCATTCATACACTGCTAATCAAGTTCCATGCTTGTAATTTCCACCAGATGAGAACTATTTCCTCTGACCATGGCTGAGCTACATCAGATTTCGGGTCTGTTAACCTTACATTTGGAGGCCCTGCACATATAGTGAAGCTTAATCTACGTTGCAACAGCTTTAATGCCAAAAGATTGTTACAAGTAGGAGCATGGAAATTGATTAGTCAAAGTCAGGTCTACTCAAGAATACACCATTTACATAATTTTTGGAAAGGAAATGCATTATTTAGCAAGAGGAATATACATATGAGACCTGTCCTCTAAATGCATTAGCTGCAATGCTTAACGGCAGGAGAGCGGTCTAATCTTCTCATTTGTTTGTACTGGCCTAGTTCTCCACCTGGCTGTGAACTACATAAATATGTCATCTAGTTCAGATTTCATCCGCTTCCTGTCTAATAGAAAAGGATGCTGAAAGCAGTATATAACATACTTTAAGACAAAGGCCAGAATCTGAAATATATAGTATGATGCCTTTCTATTAGGATGGATAAAGGGAAATCCATGTCAGCTGTGTTCAAGGAGACGTGACGAAATATCTCCGGGCCATTCATGCACGTAGAAAAAACCCACAAGCACATATACATGCCAACACACACTCACATGTGTTTAAAGCAAATAGTGAATTCTCAAGCTGAAAATTTAGACAGCATTTGGATGGACAGCTTGAATTTTTGGATGTTGAGATAATTGGAGTCATGGGAAGAGATGCATTTTTTTCAAAGTGAAATTAGCTTCAGCAGACAGAAGGACAAGCTCTATGAGAGAGAGTGTTTTAGGACTAAAGCGTCAAGTTAGGACTGTTTAACTACGCTGATGTATTAAGGATACACAATTCCAATGGGTGAGAACTGGAGGAGACTGAAAAAAATGCATGGGTGCTCAAGCAGACTTTGGTTTGGGTGTTTGGCTATCTTGAAAAACATTCCATTGGTTGCTTTCTTAGAAACCTGATCCAGCTCCACCTTTATCTTTCAGAACTGGGCATGTTCACAGCATATGTCTCCCTTTTATTCTGACCAAATGGATTAGATAATTTGTTTTAAAAAAGCTTTTAAATAAATAAGCATACCTGACATGTTTATCCTGAAATCGCTGGCTGTGATGAAAGTTAAATTCAATAAAGTCCAAAATTACAGTAGCTCTTTATGTGTCTGTTATAAAAATAAACATCCTGTATTCTCTGCTTGTGCTTGCTGCATTTTATATTTAATACATTATAATAGTTTTCTGGGTAACAAACATTGGTTATTTTAGTATTTATCCTTAAGTCATGTGATGATTTCGCATGCTACTCTTACAATAGTTTTTTTATGTGTAAGGAAATTTCTTCCTCGCCTTTTATTACGTTTTTCCTCAAGTTACATAAAGATATGCTTTCACGGAAATAAGAAAGCTTTTGTTCTTTTATAAACACATGTCGGCTGAACTGTGCCTTCTCTGTTTACGGTGCACACCTGGAAGTGTTGTGGTCAGCAATGACATCTTTGAGAAAAGTGCTGGGGAGCAATGACCTCTGGTGCCTTGTTAACCAAGAGGGCAGCTTTCAATGCATGAGAACCACGGGGTGTTGACCTCGGGATAAAAGAGTCCTGCACAACGCCATGTCACGGCTAATGAGCTGAGATCTAAGAGATGTAGTCTACATTGCATAAACTTCCAACAAATCAGGTTACTTTGGTAGAGGCACATGTATATTTTCACAGTTACGTATGAAGATAGCGTAAATGTGAACTAACAACCACGGTCCAGCTGATAAAAACTTAAGCTAAACCAGATGGCAAAGTATGTTTTTGAAAATATCAGTGAGGTTAATTGTGCTTAACCTTATTGAACACCTCATTAGAACTTAGAAGTTATACCCCTTTGAGTATGACGCCATGATCCACAGCTCCTCAATAATGCAGAGACTTCAGACAGCCATTGTTAGCACCTCAGATTTCAACAGTCAGGCAGACAAGGGCGAGGCAGCCTTGAATTTCTTATTTCTGCAAATGATTTTTACAGTCATCAAACATTATTTCTATACCTCCAATTTTAAACGGCTTCACTGATCAATGATGCATGAAGAATTCTCTGTAGACCAAGGATACCGGCCAGAAGTGTCTGAGCCCTTCGGTTCAAGATTTTCTTGAAGAGATCCTTTTGCCATTACCAACCCCAACCCTGTATACTGTTATTATTATTTGTATTATTTTTATCCTCCTCTTCCCAAAAATAATGGTAGCTCATAGTAATCAGAGGCTGTCAAAAAAAGACTAAAAATGAACTATATCTGTATCTAGAAACTGCTACTTTCCATTGCCGTTTTGGCTTAAACAACATGGCATTTTTGGTTCTGGACATAGATGCAGGCTTCATAGAAACATGAGGTGAATATTTTGTGCTCCATTAATAATTAGTAAGGGCATGTGGGTTTAGAAATACATGAATGCAGGAAAATACAAAACCTTTTTTTTTTATAAGTCAGTAAGTCATGAAAATAGTGGCTTGACATGAATAGAAATGCATTTACTACATTTTAAAGAGAACACAAAAGACAAGCCTTAAAATTTGAGCTGAAAGGGTCAAAAGCCCAGCAGACTGCATGAACAATCCGTCTTTTCACCTAATGTATACATTGATAATCAAGAGGACAGAGAGGGAGGCAAACTCATTCATCATCCCATCTGCTGATGGGTAATCACAGCCACTAACTCTTTCCTGCTGACTAAACACAGGCCTAGAAAAACACTGCAAGTATTTAAAGTACTGAAAGTGTGTCACTTCTAAAGCAATGTTGGGAAAAAAGCTCTTGGAGGTGTTACTTACAGTTATATGTCATTTCAATATTTTCATCAATCCAGACCTAAATCATTGCCAGCACAATGTCCTTGCACCGTCTCCAGACGCCTCCAGAATAAAACGACTCTTTGGTACCACCCTGAGAATAAAACAAGGGACATTGGCTCCGGTGGCCAAGCTATAAACCCGGCTGGTGGACAAACTATAAAGGACATAACTCAGCACTATGGGATCTAGTGAATGGGTAATAAATTACAAAAGACACAGGGTCTGGGCCTATGTCACCACAGCGGCCAACCTGAGGTCTTGGCATTTTTTGTGATATATTAAAGTGCTTCTAATTTGCAACTGAAAATGAAAAACAAACTGGGTTTTAGCTCCCATTTCTCCCAGTCCCATTATTGTGTGGTCCTAGCTGAACAATGCCCTACTTACACGCTGTGTGTTAACATGCACCTTCATCGCTTGTGACAGCAAGAGCAAATGGCGGTTCTCACAATCTGCTTGGTGTTTGCAGTAGGCAAACCAGACACCTCCCAGAAGCAGCGACACCTGAGGCAACACAAGTCCACACTGTCACAAAAGGCCTGTCACCTCAACATGTGACCAACGAAAACAATTTCATTTCTAATCAAAACACAATAATAACCAACATGAATTTTGTAGCCACACCAAATCAAGATGCCCCATTTTCTTGGTAGTTAACCACTTCGGCTGAAACTGAGCGCTGAGAATTGAGTCAGGGGAGAGAGCGGGGTTGCACAGCTCCACAGAAATCATATTTCCTGTCATCTGGAAATAATGCACTTATGTTGCACGCACACAGTTACGCCTAAAGCAAGTTGAGGTCTCAAAGGGAATTGTTGGTCAGGTTAGGTTAAGAGGCTACCTTCTAGAGTGAACTCAAATTATGTGGTTTTCTATTATAGCTTGGGAAAAACAATCCAGGGACCTTTTCAGTGAGACAGAAGAAGGAAGAGGCATTCATGAGGACAGTGAAGTATGTGGATCTCCTATAGAGTGGACCCCTATAGAGATCCGCTGGGGAAATGTCTAGGTACACCACTGAAGGTTATATTTTCATTTTCTAATGAAATCTGTCAACATCTGTGATCTTTGAGATAATAAAAAGGAAAAAATCTTTTACAAATTTAAAACACATGCCAAGTTTTAAGAAATTAATGTTGGTTTCATTTGTTTCTGAGAATATTTATTTTTTAGAACATTTATGGTGTAACCATCAGTAATAGATTTTGTACTTTTTAATGCAAATTAATCATAATAATCAGAAGAAAAAAAAAATTTAATCCACAAGAATTAACTATAGCATTACTCCATCTGACTTGAACAAAATGTGCCTTTTCACAAAATAAGTGATTTTCTTAAAAATCACACTAATAAGGGTCTATCTTTCTATTCCATCCACCCATTTATATATTTATTTATCATTTTATTTGCTTTTCTTAACGCAGACAAAGGTTTTGTTAAATATTGATATATTGTTTCAAATAGAACAAAGCTTTACTTTGAAATTATTAAAGCTGATGCCTTAAAATATAATAAATTAGAAGTACTGGACCTTGACACAGAAATGTGTCAATAATTTTTAGGATCCTATTATTGGTCAGAAAAGCGCCAACCATGAATGTCTCCTTACTCAACATGGCCCAAAGTGGTCTCTACAAATTTGACCATGTCACTCATCAACAAATATTGAAATACAAAGCCTTCCTCAGATTTGCTCTTATGCAATGCACTGGTTCTGATCAAATTCAGGTAAACCTGCAGTGTGCCCATCCCATGGGCTGTAAACAAAGCCTTTTGACTATCTCAAAACAGCGGACCAAATGCCGATCACCTACCCACTGCTTTGATAATGTATCCTTTGGGCGACCTCAGCGCCCTGCGCATCCACGCTTCCCTCAACACCTCCAAGTTATTGGCATTGCCTTGGACGAGAAGCACGGAGTTCTCCAGCCATCCCTGGAAGGAAACTTCCGACACCGCTTTCACGAGTCTTTTATTCCAAAAGCTTCGCGAATTTTGCGATTTAAAGTCCGCAAACACATCCTGTCCGCTGGTGCTGCTGGCGCTGTATTTGCTGTCCTCGTCGCGGCAGAGCACAACCGCGAGCGACGCGGCTGACAGTTGGACCAAGCGGTGCTGTACAGACATTTCTGCCCTCAAATGAATCTCAGTCTACATGTAGTCTCAGGAATAAGGCCTCATCATTCGTTTCGCTTAATCCATCGATTGTAGTGTGTCACGTTTCTGGAGGGCAGGACGCCTCGACTGCATGTGTGCACTTTGGTGTCTGCGCTCCCAAGGCAACCGCCGCTGCTGACGAACTGACGCAGGGGAGGCGCGCAGCAGCGCACCAATCAAAACCCTTCTTTAATTAAATGGGCGTGTTCGCGTCTGGTCTGCTATTGAAAAGAATCTACAGGTAGCAAACAGGAAAATAGCTGGTTAATGTGCCGCTTTATGCAGAAATTTTTTTTACACCACCACAATAAACAAACAATTTTGCTTCAGTTTCAGCAGCAAACAAGCAAAATCACTATGATCTACCTTACATTTTCAAAGTCAAAGAAGCTTTATTGTCACTTCAACCATACACTGTAAAAAAAAAATCCGTAAAATTTACGGTAAAAAAAACGGCAGCTGTGGTTTCCAGAATAAAACCGTTAAAAATACGGTAACAATTTTTTTTACGCTTCCGGCTATGTTAAATTTACAGTTAAATACCGTAATTTCTAATAATAAACTGAAATACTATACTGATGTAATGTTAATATACCAATTTATTAAAGTAGTGAAATCTATTTTGTACCTTTGAAATACACTGAAATCTACCAAATGCAGGTGGTGATGAGAAAGTCCAAAACACCATCATGGTAAGAATTATTACACTGAAATGTGCAATAAATATCCATTTACCAACATTACATGTAAAATACAACCCTAATAATCATAACTGATAGAAAAAAAAAACTAAGAAGAAACATACTAAGCCTATTTCAAAGAAGAAACATCAAACAACATTTAAAATGCAATGCAGGGAATTCTGGGAATGTCAGTTTACAGTGTTTCACTTTAAATATTACAGGAATTTATTCATTAACCATTTACCATGTTTTTACAGTAGCATTACCGTTAAAATCGCGGCCATTTTTATGTGTACTGCATCTGTTATACATGTATATAGCAGATGCAGTACACATAGAGGTGAAACAACGTTCCTCCTAAACCAGAGGTGCTACACAGAACACAAGTACAGAGATACAGACATACATGCTCCAGTCAATATTTCAAGGCTGGTTGTCTTACATTTTTGCTTACACAAAATGCTTACACAAAATGTCACAATGGAACCTGCCATTACACACACTTAAATAGACTAATGATTAAAACAGATTAAACATAACATTGAATATTAATCCAGTGCATTGACCTGGCCAACAGATATTGAAATGTATAAATTGTATGAATTATTGACATTTAAATGTGAAAACCAATAATTATTTTACAGCCTGTTAGCAATATATGCAATTTGGGATTTTAGTTTTAGTTTTACAATATAACTTTGGGTGTTTTTGAACAGTGTCTGATACCCTCTGATAAAGAAAACACACTTTTGCTTTTTTCACCTAAGACTACACTTTTAAAAATTAATTTTGTTTGTTTGTTTTTTTTGCAGTGACGACATAAAAAACGTTGTTGTTCCCAAATAACCTTTTAGTGAGCAGTTCTTAAAGTATTAAGTTTTTTTTATCTTTGAATCCTTTTATTTATTCGAAATGTTCCATTAGTGTTAAGGTTCTTCAAAGAAACATGCCAATAAAGAACCTTTATTTTTAGTTATAGTTATATATATAGATCTTTTGAAACCTTCCTCATGTGACAACTAGCCCCATTGTCTTCTACATCTCCCATATCACGCTATCATCAGCAATGTGTCGTGTAAGAATAGATAATGAATACTGAGACTAAAATATCATGAATTATGTCACATTTTTCTATAGACAGACTGTTATTTTGAAACCTGTTCAAATTCAAGAAATAATTTTGACATCTGAAATCCTGTACAAAGTTTTAGCTCATGCTTTGTCTCATATTTAATGACTGAAATCAAACCTAAAGGACTAACATATGACAGACAGATCAAAAGGTGGCTGAAATGTAAGTATGACCATAGGGCGAAGGTCTAGCAGTGGAACAGGATATAGTGTTTCCTCGGTGTATGTAAAGAATACATTCCCTCTTCCCACAATAAATCATGTTAAAGGTAGACGTGCATGACCGCACACTCTTTGGAAGATTGCCATACAACGCATTTAAAGACCCCTGTCAGTCCTCATGTTCAATGAATAAGACTTTGTGTCTTCATGCATCTGTGTTTTAACATGAGTCAAGGCATCTGTTCTGACCACAACCACATTAGGATTGGTAATTTTCTTTGTATGTATCCAGTGTCTCCAAGGTCAGTTTGATTCAAAGCTTTTATACTTAGGCAACGAATTCAGCTGAACCAGAATCAGTATGCTTTTTTAAAAGAAAGCATATATTTTATAATGCATTTTAGATTTGTGTGTGTGTTTAGTGAAGAGTTTATTTGCGAACACAGATAACTGTTTTTTAATTTTTTTATTTATTATTATTATTATTTATTTATACGTTTTCTAAAACTTAATCAAAATAACCCAACTGCAGTTTGATTGAGATTAATGGACAATGAAAAAAACACAACTTTTGATTTTGTTTTGTTAAAATTGTTAAAAATTGAGTAATCTGTTTTTGCAAATGAGCTCCTCATATATTCCCAACACCAGATGTTTCATTATTTTTTCAGAAGCGTTTTAGGTTTTTGTTAAGTTTAGATGTCCACAGGGGGATGAAATGGAGTAAATTACCACTAGAGCTAATGGACTGGTGAGTATTGTTGGTCTATTATTTTAAAACACACACACTTGAAAATAGTATAGTCTAAAGTGTGATGTTAGAACATTTACAAATTGCAAAAATAAAGTTGTTTGCGTCATATTTAATCAGTTTCCTTGGCTTTGACAGTGATTTTCCTTTTTCAGACTGAAACATGACTCCTTCATTACTCTTTCATTATGAGTGCACATGTACCCTTCTGCAGTAAACCAGATCAAAGACACTCTTCACTGCTTCCTGTTAAAACTTTATGGTGTGAGCTGATGTATAAAAGGCAGTTAAGAATTCCATTAGACGTCAGAGAAAAATCAATGAAGGTTTTGACTGAGTAAATTTAATTTTATTGTTTTGTGTGTGTGTGACTTTTTTTTTTTTTATGGAAAAAATCGAAGGAAGAGCTACCATTAACACTGCTTATAAATATTGAAAGCATCCATGCTAGTACCATATAAAAATGAAGTAAACGCACTTTACCATTTTACAGAAATTATGTTTACCATCCAGTATGAGTGACTCCAGTTCTGAGATTTGCCCATATATTAAGCCAATAAGGGCACTGGTTGAGCAAATGGTTCAGCTGAATGCTTAATTAGACAGTCTAGTCATCACGATCTCAGGCTAAATAACTATTTATTTAAGGTCAATTATTTTAATAACAAAAAAAGGTTGTATCAGTAAATATGTTTGTGATATGCAAGTCATTGAAAATGATACAATATAAATCAAAATGCCAATTCTATTGTGATTTTAGTATAATTTTTGGTTATTTTTAAATACAAGGTGTCCGTGTTATTGTAATTATACACTTAGGTACTACTAATAATGTGTACTTTCTGTATGGCTAAAGTTAGGTTAGGGCTTGTCTTACAATTACTTTCATGTAATTATGCATACTTGTTATTATGGTAACACTTTACAATAAGGTTCATTAGTTAACAAAAGTAATGTTAATTTCAGAATTTACTAATGCATTATTAAAATCACAAGTTTTCTTTGTTAAGATTAGTTAATGCACTAACATGAACGTTCATTGTTCATTTATGTTAATTAATACATTCATAAATGACATCTTATTGCAAAGTGTTACCGTTATTATAATAGTAAGTACATGTAACGAGTAACAAAGGCACCTTAATATAAAGTGCACCCAATATTTTATGTCAAGATAAATTTAGCTCAGAACCTCCACAGATGTCGTCAGTTACAGAAAGTAGCCCAGTGCTGCACAAAATTCTTCCCAACTCTAAAGAGATTTTATACAAACATATTCCTGAACACGGTGATGTTCACAGTAGAGTGAGAGTTTGAACCCAAGCGCTAGAGTAATTGTAGGGTGTACAGCAAGACAGGAACACACACGGGCTCTACTGCAGGTGCATCTAATAATGTCTGTTATTAGGGGTTTGCACAGTGCGTTGAATGTTTAAGATGATTATAAAGTTATATCTCGTATCTCAGATTCCTGTGCCGTATCATCTGTCACCTCATAACTAGTGTCCAGTCATTGACTTCCATTTGCTTTCATGAAGAATACTTTAAAAAATAACCACTGCAAGGAACAATCAGCCTTCCTAATGCCTTGTAAAATACAACATCAAAGGTAGCATGTATCTTAGGAGGTTTCTTAGGTGAATGCTGGTGTGTTAAAGGACTCCTGCTGCTTCCAGTGACCCTGCACCAGGGTGACTACATCCATGCAGGAACTGCCTCCCTCGGACTTCCTGTTCTGTGTTAGTGCTTTTCACATCATTGAGGGAGATATCCGGGTCAGTGCAGTGTAGGATTACACTAAAATGCACAGACGTCTTATTAAAACATGAGAGACTCCACACATGTTTTAATGCGGTTAGATGAGGTAGATACAAATATATAAAGTGCTTTGTCTTAAATCTTCATTTTAAGCTGACCGTATGAATTACACATATTGGAGGTCAGTTTTTTTTTTTATTATAATCGAATCTATTCAGTGAGAACACAGTAAACTGATCAAAAGTGACAGTGAAGACATTTATAATATGTTTAAAAAGGTCCAGTAATCCTAAAATTTGTGCATTAGAGTATCCCCCAAATTATTAACAGCACAAATTTGTTCAACGTTGAAAATAATAAAAATGTTCAAATCAGGATCATTTTTGAAGGATCATGTGAATACTGAACACATCAGGGTTTTCTGTCACAGGAATGAACTATGTTTTAAAATGCATTAAAATAGAAACCTTTAATATGTAATAACATCTCACAGTATTATTGTTTTTACTGTATTTTGACCAAAAAACTGCAGCCTGAGCACAAGAGACTTCTGGTATGTATCTGATGGTGAATCTTCATTGTTGATAGTGGGTTTAAATTGTACAAAATGTCTTCCTTTGGACTGTTTAGACTGAGAAATGGTCAGTGACGCTCAAAATCAGCCTAGCGACTAGCAGGAAAGGAGTTGTGTTTTCCTGTGTTTGTTTCCATTGTTGCCTGGTGTATAGACTGAAACATACATGGCGGAAAAGTTATAGTAAATAACACGGCGGCTGGATCAACAGAGTATGTTTTATACAATCTAATATATCTCCCATGTTAAGGCATAAGACCATACTATAAAACGTACAGTGCCTAAACTAATGAAACGACTAACAGAGTCAGAACAAGAAATCAAGGTACCTCATGTCAGCCATGTAGACAACACAGGGGTGTGGTGTTCCCTCTGGGAGATGCCAACGAGCCAGTCAAACACAAACGCACAGGTTTCTCACACTGTAACCCAGTATTCCCTTGCCTTGGAGCCAGGAAAAAGGATAATTTCCTCAACAACTGCTCCACTTTGCTTGTCCCCTGAGTAGTCCAGCTGACTAAGAACTGCATACAAGCGCCTCTCAAACACTGGAGGGCCTGGCAGCTGATATAATGCCACTGGCACAGATGCCCTTCGATGGTCAAAAGACCATCGACACATCATGTAAGAGGGCCGGTTTCATGTTTCTTTGACAGTTATGTAGACGATCAAGTGAAGAAATAAAGAGAAGCAGATTCCTAAGTGGTATTCAAAGATGGATTCCACATGCTATGAGAAAATTGCATTCTCCACATCGGAGTGAAGTGGTGATTTAGTGCTGCCATTCTTCACCAAGCATGCAACGTGTAGTCCAACATCCTTTCCTTATGAATGAATCACTTCATAAATCATTTTTAAATTAATCATTCGAAAGGAATGCAAGCTTTGAGATTTTGAGTGACTACTGAATCTAAACATGATGTCTCTCAATAATTGTTTCAACATATCCATGAGACTGCATGTCATCTGTGCAACTTATTGCTAAGGCAAACCCAATGTAAAAATAGGACCTCAGAAAAAAAAAAAAAAATTAACTGACTACAGTAAATTTAAACTAAAAAGGTTTTTGATATAGTGCACTTCTATTATTAAAGCTATACCCACATTAAACAGGATGAAGCTATAGTTACTTTGTTTATTTTTTTGTTTAAATTTCCTTTTTAACCTAATAATGAGCACTTTTTGAAATGAGGGTTTTAGTAAGATTTTTAAATGTTTTTGAAAAATTATTTGATGCTCACCAAGGCTGCATTTTATTAAATAAAAAAATAATAATAATAATACAGTAAAAATAATAATATTGTGAAATATCATTACAATAAAATAACCATTTTGTATTTAAAAAATAAATAAATAAATTATGTAATAATTCCTGTGATTCTTCAGAAATCAACTTAATATGCTGATTTTATGTTAAATAAACATTTCTTATCCTTATCAATGTCAAATATCAGACATATTAATAGCAAAAAAGCATTGCAGCTTAATATTGTCTGTGAAAACCGATACATTTTTAATGACTCATTTGTAACATTTAAGTAAAATTTATTTGTAACAATTAGGGTGACTTTGATCAGTAATGCCTACTTTCTGAATAAAAGTACTAATTCCTTACTGACCCTAAACTTCTGAACAGTTTTGTACATGTCAGCAAACACTATTCATACACTTCCTCTTTTTTGACGTCTAAAGCCACAAAGTCAGTTGTATTTCCAAGAAGTCATGCATATAATAACAAAAAGAGAGAAGCATGACATGTTATGAAAAGCTGTCACAGAGTCTCCAGAGTCTCCTGCATTCCATTGTCATGATAATTACACCTTAGCACAAGCGACTTGTTGAAGGCGTTGAGACTTTGAGCAGCAGGAGCAATGAAAAGAGTGATAGTGTGAGGAGGAGGAGGAGGAGCAGAGGGGCTCGCACAAAGTGTGGGGTCTTCTGAAACAAAGCTATGTGCGAAAACAGGGGGAAGGGAAAGAGAACGTCAGCACAGACACACACAACTCAAACAGAGATGAGGGGATAATGGGTCTGACCTCAGACAAAGGGGAAACATTAGCCTCTATATGCCACCCAGCAACGACAGACAACAGGAGCCTTCCAGAAACAAAAGGAGTAATGGTGAAACATCTACGATCAACACCTTCACTGATCGTTTAAATACACAGGACAGCATTTGCCAAGAAAGTCACAGTTTTTGCCCAGAGGAAAATGAGTGAACCTCACTATTTAGAGAGAGAAGTGATTGTTAGATGAGGGGAGAGTCGTAACATAAGCTCAAATGCTCCTATAACAGATGCAACCGAACTCTCCACCCAAGAGAAGAAAAAGCGCCGCGGCTTGAATTCAAATAAGCTGATTGTTTGCGAGTCCAGTGTGAGAGTGTTGTCGAGCCCTCTGAAGGAAAGAGAAGCTGATTGTACCACGGCTCTCTAGTGTGTGAGTGTTAGCCAGACTGCAGGGGGAAGGTGGGGGCACAAAGGCCCTCTGTCTCAGGGAAAGAGTGCGTTTACCTGCACCGGCTTTGATTTCACAACACCGCCCGCTCCTGCTGCTGCAGCTGGCCTGCCGACTGAACCTGGCCCAGATACAGTGTCTTTTCAGTGTTGCAATGTGGAGAATCACAAAAGATGGACCCTAAACCTGACTGGTGCTCATGTCATTATGGTTATTAAAATCACGTCATGGAGTGTGAGATTTAATGCCATGTTTACTCAGGGTCAGGGTTACACCAATCATTCATCTTTGGAACACAATTGGAGAAACCCTTTTAACAGTGTTGATAGACTGGAGTTACTCATTAAAATAGACTTGGATCATAGTCATGGATTAAATTCAACCCCCCAAAATTACCTGGTTCTTCACTGGAACAAATTTGAAGACATTTAGCATTACATCACTTGCTCACCAATAGATCCTCTGCAGTGAACAGGTGGCGTCAGAATGAGAGTCCAGACCTCAAACCATTGCTTCTGGGTAAAATACTATCTATTCATAATACTGCTTTCTCCGGTGACAGCCTTGACTGAAACACGAGAGAAATATGGTTATGGGTATCGTGTATGCACATATCTATACAGCATTGTTTTTGTCACACTTCACAATAACTACTATTTTTATTATTGTAAGGGGTAGGTTTAGGGTTGGGGTAGATGTTAATAAAACACAATCTAATAGGTAGACAATTCATTTCATTGTTCGTGTCCAGTCTGAGCTGTATCCCTTCTAGCCACAACTGGGAAATACGCACAGGCCAAGCACCGTTAACAAGCAAAAACAGCAAAACTGCTCTAAACAAGTATGTTTGTGGATTTTGATGCGAGAGGAAAACAGGGGATGGATGGCACGCATTCACTGCAGAGGATCAATTGGTGAGCAAGTGATGTAATCAAAGTTTTCACAAATTTCTTCATGAACTACTCTATTAATGTACAGTTACATGTATTGTTGTTCTGCGAACTGTCATGGGCAAAATCATTTTAATTGGAATCTGTGCAATCTGGAATTTTATACAAGGGAACAAGGGATTTCTGCCAGCAGATTTTGGAAAAAGGCCAAGCTGGTAACACAAATTAGCACCGCTGTACAACAGAAAGTAACTTGGTTTAAAAGTGACTTCTGTGTAAGCAGTGTTTGAAATATTGCTATGTGACTGACAACAGAGAATGGACCTTTTTACCAGCAAATATTCTCCAAAATGTTGCTAATGTGACCATACCTTTACACTAGACCTAAATGGACAGGTTATGATTTGCTGGATCATTCCCAGTCAATATATCATTGTGGCCATCAAGTTCAGCATACAGAAAAGTGTTGCCAAGTCCATGGTTCTCCCGCGGAATTGGGTTACTTTAACGCTCCTTGATGTCTGCGGGTTGAAGCGACCGCAACAGCGTGATATTTAGCCCCTGGATTGAGAATCAGGGAAACTCCACCAACAAGCATGTATTTTACCCCACCTGAACAATAATTTTCTGCGAAATCCCCCTGAAAATGTGGCTTTTGGAATAGTTTTGAGTAGCAATTGGGCGGGGTTTGCTGTGAAAACATGGCAACCAGGTTTTTTAACTAAAAAAAAACAAACAAACAAAAAAAAAAAAAAACGTGTCACACTGCAGAAAAGTTCATTCATGGCAAAACTGATTCCTGGCCCTTATACTGTTCAGTTGTAGTCTTTCTACAAGTAGAAATTGTAGAAATTCTTAGCTTAGGTCTGTACAAAACATGTCTGTATTATTATGTCTATATAATAAATTATTAATAGGAATAAACTAAGACTGCTTCCGTCTTTTGAATAATTAATTATTCCACAACAGTTTAAAAAAAGCATGTTTTATATAGAATGCATGCATGCATCTGGACATACTGCATTTATCTTTATGTCACGGTTATGTTACCTACAATGTCAAAACTTCTCATTCAGACCGTTTAAGAGACTTTCACATTTCCCACTATGTAATAGGAAAGCTTATGATTTTGGAAGCAGCCAAACTAATAACCAGCAAAACCTCAACATAATGGGCAATGCAGCAACACAAACAAAAAAAATAGTATCTTTTCACATCTGTCCTTAAAGAAATATAGACTGTCTCTTTCTTCCACTTGAAAACTGCTGCTAGTACAGTACTGATATAGAAATACACCAACTCGCCCTATTCAGAGAAACCCATCCTGCTATCAAACTAAAATCATTGCAACACTTTACACTGTTATTACAAGAAATTCAAAAAGTCTGTGACAAGAAGAATATTTGTTTATTAAACCCATTGCTTGTTTTTTCTCATAAAAAGTGCATGCATAATCCCTCCAGATCAAACAAACGTTGCCATCTACTGGGGGGAAATGGCATAGCAAAATTGCCAAACCCCCTTTGTAAATTCAAAACAATTGGGGAAATTCAAAATTTAACTGAATGTAATGTTAAAACGATGCATTTTTATTTCTTTTCTTTTACCAGGACAACCACAGAGTACATCCAGAATAGAAAAATAATATGCACTTGGCTGCCATGGGCTCATTTTTATCAGGTTTGGCTCTTTTACACTCAGCAGAAACCACCCACTGTAATCGTTTCTTTAGTGGGCTAACAGGAAAAACATAAAAATAATTCACTGCCTTCCAAACAATTCCAGCAAAACAAACTACTGGAAAAACACACAGTATCTGACTCACACATTACAATCACTCTGATATGAAGTAGCCAGGACTCTGAATGGACATGACCTCAGTCAAATCAAGCCTGTGCATCTTTAACAGGGTAACTGCCTTGGTTTTGTTTGAAATGACAAAGAACATGGCCCCATTCACACAAAGCTACCCTGGTAGGATTACACAGAGATCACAGAACAAAACATCAAGATCAAATCAAATAAAAAAAAAGAATATTATTGAGAAATCAAGTTGATATGCATGCGCTAATTTAGGTGCATGCTCAGATGTGACCAAAGTAAACAAAAGACATTTGAACAAAATATGTTTTTCGATCACTGTTTGTCACGGAACAAAGAAAGTTATCAGAAAGCAGCTTCACATAGGTCCTAATAAAATCCTAATCGCTGTTTCTAACATTTGATTTAAACATAAATAACACTTTTATTGCTAAATAAACTCTGCTAATAAGTCACATACTGGCACAAGTCATGTATTATTTCAACAATGAAATATGCTGATATAGCAAGACGTGTTAAAATGACTAGCAACTTTTGGAAAAAAAAATAAAAAAAGGCCAAAAGCGCTTAAACGGATTAACAACCAAAAACGTTTACACAAATCAAACAAATAATTTCAACTTGAACTTGCTAAGTGTAATAATTTGATTCTGAAGAATTATTTTTCGAAATAAAATAATTAATTTCAAATATAGAATTATGAGGAAAGGAGAGTTTACCTCCACTGTCATTAAAACTTTATACACAGAAGCCCCAAAAAACATGAAAATAAAACGCTTTAGAATTGTGTTAGTTTTCAGCTTATTTACACATTCGAAGGGAGATTAGATGTGGCTGAGCTGCAGGGGGACGTTCACTCGTCTGAACCATTAGCTTGAGTTTTTTGGTCACGGTCATCTGAAGAGTCACCCTGCGGTAAAACAAAACTCTTTATTTAACCCATATTCTACAGTTTCACAAGTTATGAGAGAAATAAAGGTTCATACGTGTGATAAAACGCCCTGTAGTTCCTTCATGATGTTGTCCAGGCTGGACACGGTGCTGTGGAGCTGTTGTTCGTAGCTGTCTTTCTGCTGGTCTGAGGCTCTCAGGTTGTTCTCTTTCTCTCTGAGATTGCTCTTCACCTCCTCCAGCTCCTTCTGAAGCCTGCGGTTTGCTGCATCTAGCTCGGTTATATGCTTTGATTCCTCCTCTAGAAAACCAGAAAGGTTTTATTAGCAAATGTAATTGTACTGAGGGTAGAACATTACAATTACAGAGTAATTATACATTTAAGTACTGAATGATATCAATTAACTACATGTGCTTACTGTATGGTTAGTGATTAGGGTTTGGCTTTGGGTTACTTGCATGTAATTATGGATAATTAATTGGTATCATAAAAGTAAAATGTAAAAAAGACATTGACAAAGCTACATGCAATAAAAGCTGTGCAATTTCTAAAAGAAAAGAAAGAAAAAAACACCTTGCGTTTCCACTTCCATCGGTACCCTTACAAGATAGGGGTGGTGTATGAGAGAACGTAGCGATCGATGGTAAAGCATGACAATAAGCATGCATTTTTTGTCAGTTTTAATGAACAATAATAACCCTTATATATAAGTATAAGAGGCTTAAGAGGAAATAAAGACAAAAGCAAACAAAGTCAACGCTGTACTACGGACAAGTTCAAAATAAATGTATAAAGTGTATAACTTTGTGTATAGTCAAAACTATATGACCAGGAACAAATAAAAGATGCATGAGGCCACGAATGCCTGCTACCCAAAATGAAGTGTATATCATGTTTAATCACTACAGAGACGTCAGAGCCAGCGACAAGTGTCTTGGGGTTGCTCTGAGCGGATACATAAAGCACTGAGCGCCCGGTGATCGTCAAGAGCTATGAAATCAGCATATCAAATAGGTGCTGTCTTTATAAACAAACTGCAGACTTGAATTTTAAATAAAACTATTCTCTCCTGAAAACTCTTAAAACTACACTTCATGACACAATAACAGTAATGTTTTGAAAATTAGCATGTTTTTGAGCAAGTCCACAAGAACAGAAAAGAACACCTATTGACTACACCCTATATACACACTATTGTCTGTGTGAAATTATAAAATACATTGTTATATAGATTTTGTGTTTTCGTAGTCTGATGTAAATAAATCTATAACTCAAAGACAGCAGATCAGAACGAGTAAAGTGGATCCCACTGTATCACGCAAAAGGTTGACTCTAGTCAACCAATCAAGGTTCTGCAGTGAGTTTAGCTCCACCCTTTGATGTGCTAAGTACCCTTACGAAACGATACCAAAAAAAAAAAAATGGTACAGTACAGTTCGCTATTTTGGTACCACCATCACAAATAATTGCGTACCGTATTGTACAGAACCGTACAGCTCAGTGGAAATGAGCCACAAGTCAAAAGCAGGGAGCCAAATCAACGAAATCACTAATATTCAAATTCAAATATACAATAAAAACGAGACAAAAAAAGAGGTTATTACCCATCTTAACGTCCTGCTGCATGAGCTTCTGCTCAATTTCCTCTCGGGTTTTCTCACTCTTCTCCAGCTTCTGCATCATGCTCCCCACATCCACCATGGCTCCCTTGTAGACGATTAGGCTAGACGACTCGCCGCTCTCCTCTGATTCCCGCTTCATCTTTAGCCTGGGCAGCAGGCTTTGGTTACCTGTCAAGCACACAGTGTGATTCAATCCACTGTAACGTCATGCACTGTACTCTGGCGTTATCAATAAGTCTCTCAGTTCCAGACGTCATTCTCTTTGCATACCTAAAAGGTTGTCTATCAAAGCATCAAAGGTCAACGCGGGGCTAGGCTCGTCTTTAGGTCTGTCCGTTAGCTTGCGATAATGGCAAGACTCTCTAATCAATGGTTTGTTTAACAATTTCTTCACCTGAAAAAACAAACCAACAAACAAGATATGTTAGTCTTTTAGAAACATGCTATATAGCTTGCAACTAAGAAATTACAGTTAACACATTGTGTCCTGATCAAGCAACATGCAACTAAAAGATATTTTCTCATATTATTTATTATTAACCAATTAAATATATTCTTATATTTAATAAAGAAAATAATAATATAATAATAACAGTAATATATTTTATATAATCTATTGCTGTCAAACTATTAATCACATACAAAAAAAAAAACTTTTTGTTTGCAAAATGTGTTTTCTGCGTCTATTATGTTAAATAGACACACATACAGTAACAAACATAATAATATATTTTGGTCTATATTTATATTCATATAATTTGTTTTATAAAAAATATATTTAATAACATAAACATAACATTGTTTTGAAATACATGCATGTGTGTGTATTTATATATACACATAATAAATATACAAAGTACTATACATACACATATATGTGTGTGTACAACTTTAAATGTATGATTAACATTAAATCAGATAAAAAATATTTTATTAAAATATATCATTCTAATTAGTATAACACTTTATATTATAATTTATCATTATTATTATTATTATTATTATTATAGCATATAATAGTTACATTGAATTAAAAAAAAAACAGAGTAAAAAGATAGAAAAGACAGAAAACATTTTTCCTAAAATATTTGCATCATAAGGAGTAAATTAATGGTACTTAACGCCTCCTTAAACCTTCCCAAGTAACAACTACACACAAAAGCAGCAGCACCTGAGCTCTGGAGAGATGCAAGCCCAGCGTGTACACAATCTCCTCCAAGTCCTTTTCCAGAAGGTAGCCGCAGTGACTCTGGTCGAAGTACACAAAGGCCATCAGCAGATCCTTGTTAAACGTCACCATCTGCTTTTTCTTCTCATCCTACAGACAGATTGAAATGATAAAGCATTCCACTCCTCTCAATATTATCATCATCTCACTATTTGTGTCACAAAAGGAGATCTGCTGTTGACTCACTTTATCTTTAGATGACCTCTCTTTGGACTTCCGTTCGTCTCGCCGGTCATCTCTTCTGTCTCTGCCATTTGAGTCTTCATCATCTTTATCTGAGGAGTACAAAGGATCAGTTTCTGGATCAGAGCTGATCAAAAGCGTGTTTGAGGATCCGGGTGCAAGCAGTATGACCCTCACCGTCGTCATCATAGTCGTCTGCGTCTTCTGCCTCCAGTGGGTCATATTCATCAGCATTGTTGTTGCTGCTGCCGTCTTCATTATCATCGTCATCTTTGGATTCTTCTCTCTTAATACCTCTCTCCTTCTCCTCATCCTTTATACAGGACATATTAAAATACCCATATTTTAAAAAAAAGGTTAAATTCATTTATTTGAACAAATCACAATGCTTTTAATGCATTTATCTAACATAAATCAAAGAATCTATCTGTCTAAACATGGTCCCCACACTTTCTGACCAATCAGTACGGTTCCTCTACAACTTTCCAGTTGTTAAATGTTAAAACTGATAGGTCTCAATTATAGTGTAATGTTGAATAGCTATAGTCAATGGGTAGATATTAGGGGGGAAAATATCTCCTAGAGACATCAGTAATACTGGTGTCAGTGATTCTGACCTTTCATCATAAAAACAATGCACAAATGATTATAAAAATATTTTAAAAATCTTTATATTGTTTTATGAATGTGAAATTATTGCAATGAAAACATTACTATACAAATTTTAAATGTTAGCTGGAATTAATTGTGATGAGTTAATTAGTTATGACAGCACTAGTCCTGATATTTTTCAGGTTTTCCATGGTCATAAAAACTAATTTGAAGTGTCTCCCCCACCTTCCTCTTCTCATCCTCCTCTCTTATTCTCTTTGTGGCCGGCTCTCCATTTTCTTCTTCCTTCTCTTTCTTTACGTCTCTCCTTTCTGAATCTTTTTTGGCTTTCTCTCTTTTATCCTTCCTCTCATCCTTGCTCGGAAGAGAAGCTAGCGCTTTGTAGATCCTGTAGCCGAAGTCTCGTTGAAGCATCTCATTGAATAATTCAGCAAACAAAGACACCTGAAACAGACACCAGTGTTATTTGGCATCATTGCAATAGTTTATTAATCAATATTCATTTATTTTTTATTTAGTATTGATTTTAGCTTTTTATTTAAAGCTGCAATCCATAACATTTTGTTTGTTCAAAATGCACAAAAAGAATAAGTGAGTGCATCACAAATCCATTTTCCGTAATACCTATAACTAGAAGAGTTATATTCAGACTATTTCAGACTGGTACCGGTGGAACTGTAGTACCTGCGTGACTTGTCGCTAAAATATTCTTCCACAAGACACACGCAGTTCTGTTTATCAGCTGCTAGAGCATCAAAATATTTTTTAAAGTTTTTGTAACTTTTGTGCTTTTAAATTCAGTTTTATTTTCTTTAATATTTTAAAGTAACAAATGTTTTGCGAATTAATAATATTTGAACATCAAGTCAGTGTCCCAAAACTTTGCAGTATACAGATGAATTGTTAATTGATCCTCACCTCAAAGGAGTGCTCTTTATTATCTTCCAGTCTGTAGTCCAGCAGCACACTCAAGGACATGATGCTGCAGTCAAATTTGCCGTTCTTGGCAGCCCAGTTGGGATGGACAATAATGGTGGGTTCATCTGGCAGAACATAACGTCTCTCCCTGCGCTGACGTTCCTGCTCCTCCTGCCGCTTTCGTTCCTCTTCCTGAAGGGAATATTTTTTTTAGTATTGATCAAAAAGGCTCTCTAAAAGAGCAGGATTCTCTGATCTTTTCTCACTTCTCGGTCATCCTCCAGTTTGCAGGACTCCTCCTCCTCTACACTGGGAGGTTCAGGCTTCTCGGGCTCCTTGGACTCCTCCACCTGCTCCTCCACCTTCAGCTGTTTGGTGAGGCGAGCGATCAGCTGAGACTTCAGCCCTTTAGAGCTCAGTGAACGGCTCTCCAACTCCTTACGCAAGTCATTGACCTGTGCGCAAATTCATTTCATCAGCATCCATGATGCCACATAATATGTTCTCCTATACATTTCTATGGCTATTCCAGTTGATTATAATTTTTTTTTTAACAATTTTGTACAGATATGCCAAGTACAACTCTTTAAAACTATGATTATACTTAGTGCACAAATGTTCATAAGACACAAGCACAAAATTGATTTAAAAATACAAAATTTGCAATGTTTCATTATTTTTCTAGTCCTACAGAAGCGTATCTTTTTAAAATCCTCTTAAGATGTATCAAAAACAACAAACTCAATATCAAATTGTTTCTTTCTATAAAATACATTACCATTCAAATTTGTATTGTTTTTGATTCCAATTTTTTTCTTTTATGCTCACCAACTCTGCTTTTATTATAACAAACTGCAGTAAAAAAAAAAGAAACAAAAAAAAACTACGATACTCTGAAATGTTATCACAATTTAAAAATGACTTATTTTGCATCACGTGATCCATTTTCCAGGATTCTTTGCGGAGTTCAAATGAGCACCAATTAGTTAAATTTGTTGTAATATAGTAAAAGTCACATTTGATAAAATTAAAATTAACGTGTCCTTGCTCTGTAATAAAATTACAACGTCATTCCAAAAACGACTACTGAATGATAAAGTATGTATTGTTCAAAGGGGTAGCCTATATATTTTTGTCCCAAAAAAAAGTGCTTAACCATCAGGTGTCTATAAGTCCAGAATAAAGTTTTGAAGAACTGTGACTCAACTAAAAACTATTTTTAAAAAAATGACTTTTCTATGCCACAGCATTTAATAGTTCTATAAAGAACATGAAGACCCAAACGTAACATAGGCCTAGAGAATATTGATGTAAAATAAATTGAACAGTTGAGTTGTGTGTGGGAATCTCACCTTCATGGATTTCGGATCAAGCTTAGACCAATGAGTCGGCGTAGTGACTTCCTTTGAATCATCTTCGTCCTTATCCTCCTCCTCCTAGTCACGTTATTTTAAAGAGAGAGGAAGAGAGAAAAGAAAACAGCATGTTAACATACCACTCTCAGACTGAAAGGACTTTTTTCTGAAACAAAAGCAGATCCGTGCAAGAAGCAAGGTCACAACTGTCTCTCATTGTCTCCTCCTACTGAGCTCTTGACTGGGTAAAAAAACAAAAAAATCCACTTCTAGGATACACGGAAGCTCTCTAGCTTTCAGAAACAGATCCATATCCCACTCATCAGCCAATCAACCAGTTCTGTGGAATACAAAAAGATAATCAATGACAGTGGGTTCAAGAGATGGACATGGGACAGATGCACTCAGGGAAGGTCTCCAAACCCTATGTCTACGTTTACTGCTCCCTTTTTTTGGCCCACGTAATCTCTTTTTAGCTTGTATTTTTTAACGCCTAGCCAGAACTGTCCTCCCTGGAAAAATCACATCCACAAGGGGTCTAGGCACAGTCCAATCAGAGAACAGCGTAAATAAAAAAAAATAAAAATAAAAAAGAGACAGACAAGAGACAGAACTCAGAGAGAGTTCGGCAGATACTGAACAGGAAAACAAAACGTTCTAAAAACACACACAAACATCATAAACACAACTGGCTCTCCAGATTCCAGCATCGGTTTCTCAAATTGGTAATTTTTTGGATTTGTTGGAATTAAACTTTAGGAAATTTAGAGTTATCTCAATCACGGCCATCAAACGTGCAATCGGCAGAGCTGGAAGCTGTTTTACCAGTTGACAGGTGTCAAAGTAGGACCTAAGCTCTTCCGCTGTGTGTGAGACTGCGTGACAGAGGGAGAGCAGGAGGAAATGGGGTGGAGGGTCAGGGATGAGACAGGGATGAGAGGAAGGGATGGTAAAAGTGGGTTCTGTATGATGCCTGTGATACTTGTCTGTTTCTTTCTGTGTTTCTGAGTGTTTTGTTTGTCTATTCCTGTGCCTGTGAGAAGCGGAAATGAGAAGAGAGGGATTAGCGTTCAGTGCCTGTTCTCCATCAGCCTCCTTCCGTTCAGCCAAGAGTTTCTCTGCCAGCTGCTCCTTGAGTCCACGGGACAGGCCCTCCCACTCTGAGCGGGTAGGAAGACAATGCCAAACATCCGGGAGAAATAAAACCACTGTCTCCACATGTGCGGGGACTGTCCGCCCTTTGTGAGTCTCCTCAGGGCGGTGATAGCGTATCTCTGCAAAACGATACCTGTCGCAAAGGAAGAAGCGCGTTGGAAAGAAACATTCTGTGAGACATCACCCATTTCCCCCAACACACACCTACACACACACACACACAAAGCTCAGATCCCCTCGACCCCCCCAGAATGAGACACGTATGAGAAAATACAGTCTGCGGAACTCCACAGGGTTTCTCAGGATGAACGGCAGCCACGCATCAGGGAGGTCGACAGACAATATCAAAAACGACGAAGAGCCCGCCCCCCTGCGCCCGTCAATCTGAACCGGTTGCTCGTGAAAGATAGCTTACGAACCCCCGGGGGTGTGAGAGAAGGACAGATTCAGACACAGTGAAAGCAAGTTAAATATGTAAGATATTTAACACAAGGCAAAGGTCAGAGAGAACAGAAAGTAACGATGGCGGCGACTCCTCTGGCTCTGCTCTCGGAGCAAAAGAATCAATGCATTCACCACATAGATATAGAGGCAGGACTGCCACACACATTAGCGTAAACATTGCAAAACAAAATTTGACAAATCAAAATTATGAACACAAAAGCATCGAACATGTCAGGAGATACACTGCTGTGTCAAAACCATGCAGCGGGTCACAGACTTTTACATGTTTTCTGCCTGTCTGCCTTTTTTTATATATTTTTTAAATAGCAAAAGATGCACACATGGAGATTACAAGGAGATGCATCGGCACAGACAGAGAAAAGAGGCTGTACTTACCACTGGGTACATAAACTCAGATCAATGCCTGTCAGAGCCTTACAACAACGTATGGCTGTCTTTATAAGGACAGAGGCATCGTTTTCCGGGTCAGCTCCATCCAAAGTGGGAGACCAGTGACCCCCGATGGCCATGGCCTCGTCTTTGCCCCGCATCCCCACCAGGAACTGAAAACAGAGGAGTTCAAATGCGTTACGAGACGCTGGGGAGTGCTATGAAGGTGGCGTGTGCGGTGGACACAGGGAGAGACAACATCAGATGAGCTTATTCCACACAGCAAAGCCTTCAGCAATGGAATAGGACAGAGAAACATCACAGTCAGCTCCCAAGCTCCCACAGAAACTCCCCACATCAAACACAGGAGCGGCAAACATATTTCAGTGCGCAAGGGGACAAGAAAACTAGTTTCAGTGGACAGTATATTTGAGGATCTTTAAAGTTAAATCCCATTCAGCGTTTGAACTTAATTAGTTCAATAGTTGGTAAATGGCTATTTAAATATGGTGTAAAAATATGGGGTCAGAACACTTTTATACAGCAAGAATGGAAGTAAGGTTATTTATAAAATTACAAAAGATTTCTATAAATGCTGTTAAATAAATGCATGGACCTTTTGATAAAGAATCCTAAAAAATCCATTAAGCAACTTTCATTGATAATCTAATATGTTTCTTGAGCATAAATCAGCATATTTTTGAACATGAGACTGGAGTGCTAAATGATGCTGAAAATTCACTTACAGTTATTTTAAATTGTAATAATATTTCATATT
>JAUMHP010000015.1:888497-902149 GCA_032361065.1 Enteromius trimaculatus | reverse complement strand
GCCGCCATAAACTAGATTACATTTCCTGATACACATACAAACACAACCCCCTATATTTTATTTGAAATAAGATGTTATAATGATACGATTAATCTCAGGATTGTTTGTTTTGGTTCAGCTCACAGAACTATTTATTTTTGAATGACTCATGGAGAAAACGAATGGGACGAACTTCAAAAACCAGACCCACAAAAAGGGTCAGTTGTCAATGTTTTTCTATAAGCTCACTGATTAGCAATTTGCTGGATTACAATGGACCCTTTTCACTTTTCTGACATTCTCGGTAGCAGAAGGCATCATAGTTCTTTTTAATTTCCAGTATAGAAAGATACATTTCATGAATATCACAAATATTCACAAATGTGGCAAATTTGCCATCACGTCATTGTGTTAAAAACGGTGGAGTTAACTTGTTTTCTGAAATGTAATACCTAGATAAAACTATAGTCTTATAAATGAATATAACATTAAAAAACATAAAATAAATATAATGACATTATTATCTGTGGAAATGTAGCATCACAGATTTTGAAAAGGGTCCATAGTAATAACATCTACAGTCCCCGACACCGTAATGTTGTCCATTCCTGTGAAATACAGCAAAAGTGCAAAACAATTCTCGTAAAATAGCACCCATGTTAGTGATTGTGCTGCCGTTAGTCATGTAATTCAGAGAGCTATACCTTGATGAGGCGGGCAGGGTGCTGGAAGGAGTCTCTCAGCTCTTGCGGATCTTCTGCCAGAGCACAGGACTTATGATACAGCTCATCTAGACTAGGGTTGGCCAGCAGCATTACCTATAACAACCATCAACATTAATCATGACTATCATAAAAAAAACACTCCAAGAATAAGAAACTTTATTCTGAAAAAGAATTTAACAACAAATTATGTGGGGGCTTTACCTTTGCGCTGTACGTGTGATTGGCATCAGGTGGGTCCAGCACAGCAGTGTTCTTCACCAGAGAGTCCACCTCTTTATGCATGATGTGGAAGTTGCAGTAATTTCCAAAGGTGAAAGGTCGTGTTAAGGGAAAGGCGTCTACCCAGGTAAACACAGCGTCAAAAAAGTCACTGGGGATGTAGAGGCTCTGATACCTCCGCCGCAACTCCATCATGTCACAGTTGCAACTGATGAGAACATATGGAGTGTCATATGGAGTCATACCAAACATAGACTCAACAGACATCTAAACAACACTAAAAAGTGCATTATAATAAAGTAGCTTAATTATATTCCATATTCCAAGTTCTTAGCGTGTCTTTTGATTCTGTGGTGCTCTTAATATAAGTTTAGTGTCTGTGAAGGTCAGATTCAATTACTTTTCAAATGAATCAATGTATCTATCTAAAGCTAATAAATCCAATCCAGTGGGCCCAAATGTTTTATTCTATTCCTTCCAATTGACATATCTAGCTTCTCAAACAAGAAAAAAAATGTAGGGAGGTGTTTCAACTGGTTCACTGTTAATTGAATAAATCATTTACGTTTGCTATGACTTCGATCTCATGTTAATAACAGGCTACTGGAGGGGAGTGGATATCATTTAAAATAAATAAATCCACAATTTTAAATCTTTTAATTCTATTGCAAAATACGATAAGATATGTTGAGTTTGATTTAATGGCAACTTTGATATAAATGACTGAATGCAACAATAACAACAGATTCAATAGGCGGATAAGTGAATAAGTGATTTTAATTGGTTAGAAACCAAGCCAAACCCTACATTTAAACAATAAGTTTATTGTCTAATTCTAACTCAATTCCTCGAGGGCTACAGCCCTGCACAACCCTAATTAAACATACCTGATCCAGCCAATCAAGTCATTAAGGCTTTTTTGAAAACCACATGATATGTATGTTGTAGCAGGGTTAGGCTGCGGCCCTACAGGAAGCGAGTTTGACAACCCTGGTCTAATCTATTTCAGCGTTGTCTTTGTACTACATATACTACATATACTGTACTGCACTGTAATCAACATATACAAATACGCCCCCCCCCCCGAAAGAGTGTCTAACTTGCAACAAGACATCAAAATTCTTCCTCTACAACATTTAACTTACCCATCGAGAGAGAATTTAGAGAACTGCACAGTATATCTGGGGACGACTCTGCGCGGGCGTCTTGGAGAGCGTTCTCTGCGAGGAGACCGGTCTCTAGAACGCTTCCGTGTCGGGGAACGTTCTCTTGATCTCCTTCGCTCTCTATCTCTTTCCCGACTACACAAACAAAATAAAGCATGAGCATGTACAGCAAATAAAAATTCATAATATCCAATATTCCCAGACCAAACTACTGAAGCAGTTATACTTGTTCGTCTGCATTCGTGCTGACCTGCGGTCATCCTTCCTCAGGATGAGTTCTGGTCGGTCGTTGCGGCTGGGGAAGCGGGGTGAGGGGTCTACACGCCTCACTTGTTGTGGTTGAGGCATCATGCGCACCGGGGGCTGCAGCAACCCCCCTGAGAACACAGAGTCTACACAAGACAGAGAGAGAGAGATGGGAGATTAGGTCTGATCCTGGAAAAGTGTGACTCTGTAAGAGATGGAGGGGGCTGATGTACCTTTAGAGGGAGGTTGGGGCAGCAGGGGCTGTGGGGGATTCTGCAGGAGTGGGGCCAGAGAGGCAGCTGAGAGCTGGGCCTGCAGAAGAGATGGAGGAGGTCCCTGGGCCGGGACACTGAACGTGGTGGGTGGGGGTAGAGACTGGAGCATGGTGGGACCGGGTTTCATCATGTTTGGGCCTGGTGGCTGGCTCTGGAAAATACAAGAGAGATAGAACATTTGTTAGCATGTATAAACACAAGTATTATTGTGCAATTGTGTAAATCCCAACATAATTTGTATTAAGTAGTGCTTAATGCTAGAGCTGGGCTATACATTAAAAACTACACAGACAGATGTTCAAACATAGATGATGTCAATCAAAGATCTCAAAATTTATGTGTTCAACCTAAAATGTCTCACAAATAAAGGTAGTAATTTTCAATCAATCTAACACTGTTGGTGTTGTTTTATTTTTAATTTAATTTTAAAATTTAATTTGTTAATTTGATAAAACATATTACTTATTCAGAGTTTACTCCTATCACAGGAATAAATTACACTTAAAAATATATAAAAATAGAAAACTTTATTACTGCCTTTACAGCAATTTTATTCAAATAAATGCTGCTTTGGTGAGCGTAAGAAAATTATTTTTAAACCATTTTTAAAAAATGGTACAAACCACAAACTTGGTTTTGTGTGTGTGTGTATGTATATGAAAATATACCAAATACAAGATAGAAATGAGATTCAATTGACATCGCCTAGCTCTACAGACGCCAAGCCAACATCTATTGTCTAAACACAAACAAATTACTGCACATTAACTCAATTCACCAAAACGATTATGACACTTTTAGCTAGGGGCTATAAATAAAAACAAGAGTTTAAATATAAAACATTAATCCAGTACATAATATTTACGTTTATCCTGTTTTATATGATGATGGAAAATATGCTTAAATGAGTAATTAAGGAGCACTAAACCCAGTGAAAAGAAAAGAAATGGTTAGAAATAGCTGGAGACATAGAAAGCAGAAGCATTACCATTTGCTAGTTTTGGCCCCGGTTTAGAAAAAGAATAGATTTTTCAAATCTTGCATTATAGAGAAAAAAAGCACAAAAGGCATTCTCTTTCAAAATAAAAACAAAAAGGCAAGCATTCTGGCCATTTTTAAAAAGGAAACAATGTCTCACATATATTGCTAATTACATATAACAAAAAAACAGCAGTCTGCATTTGCTTTATCATCATGCACCTGCTCAGCGAGACATTGGTGTCTAGGTGTACACAAAAGTACAGGTAACTGATTAGGATTATAAATATAAAAACAGCAGTAGTAACAATATCAGTCTTTCTTTACGTTATTGAAACTTTATTAATATATTAGCACCCTAATGTCAGTATTTTTTTTTTTTATCATTTACATTAATATTTTACCTTAAATTCTGCAATTAGCTTAATTTATTTGTAATCAGTTTTAAGAATCGTTATAAAAAAGTTTACATTTATGGTATTAGTTTTTTTTTTTTTACAAAACTCTTTCTCAAAATGTAATGAAATAATTAGCTTGGGTAATTACAAAAACTTAACTAAAAAACTTAAACTAAATAAATATGACTACAGCATCCCCCCAAGACAAAGTTTATTAATAACACAGCAGGTGCTGATTAGCTAAAGATGGAATCTACGGATTGTGAAAAAATTTTAATTACTAATGCAACACGCAAGCTGTGAGCTGTAATACAGGGAAGGGTGAAAAAGCATCAAAAGATACTGGTCTTGGGTGGAAGGAAAGAAACCCAAGGACGTGTGACTAAAGCCTGTTTGTGAAACAGGAGAGTGGATCAAGCAGAAGACAAAGGGGAGGAGGAGGAGAAAATTTAGGGCGCAGGGGTCAAGTGGCGTGGGTTACATTTTGTCTTGAATCCACCGCAGAGTGCATGTCAGAGTAGCGCTGCATTCCTGCTTCAGAGTAAAAGCTGGACAGCTGTGGGGAAACCTGAGGTAAGGGCTGAGGCGGCTGGTGCTACATGGAGATTGAGAACACAGGAATCAACAGTAGCATCAAGACACACTGTGGAGGCAGAACCATATTAGACTGTACTGCCAGGGATCCTTTCAGACCACGTGGGTTTACTTACCGTTTGGTTGGGCAGCTGAGGTAAGGTCTGGATGCGCTGGGCATTCCACTTGAAAGGCATGTTGGGATTGTAGACAGCTTCCACCAGAACACGATCGCCAACTTGGGGTGTTTTCCCCTTAACCGCACTACACAAAACACACACATTACCCACCTGACCTATAAAGCTCTCAAATACAACTACACATTTACAAGGTAATGCACCTGAGCTGGAAGAAGACATCCTCATCAACAAAGCCGAAAGTATCGTGTAGCTTGCTAACGACCCCGGTGAAAACACGCTGCTTTTGGGGTTGGGTCTGCTGCTGGTGACTGGAGCGCGGGGTTGGGTAGGATACGGTTATCTGTGCCGTCTGCTGTGGGTTGGACAAGCTCAGACTAGTGGGCAAGGCAACAGGGGGCTGAAAAATATACACACCACAAGGGTTAGAACATAAACTGGTCATAGCTGGCAATGTTACGTTACGTTGCTTTATTGTCAGACAAAGTCTGAAACTTGTCTTGCGTTACGGCAGGTTCACTCACAATTACAAACACTTGGACAAAAAAAGAAATGAATTCAAAGCTCTGAAACAGATTTAAAAAGAAACTCTTGCTTCATTTTACACATTTAAAAATAGGAAATGAATAGGCTGAATTTGGAAACACTTTGTACCTGTGATAGCAGGGCTTGCTGGGGTTGTGGAAGCTGTGAGAAATAAAAGGAGACAAAAAGTATACATTAACTAGAACCCAAAGTGTTCAAATATAAATACATTATATCTATTTAAAAATCTATATAGATATTATTATTAATATTTTAAGCTCCAAATAATACACTATGGCCTGTTTTCACAGACATCACTTAGGTTAAGCCAGGATTAGGCTATAGTTCAATTAACACATTTAAGTTTTTTTTTTTAAATATAATATATTTCAAGATCAGACAGTGTATGTTTCTATCAGGTCAATCTGGGACTAGTCTTGAGCTTTGTCTGTGAAACTGGGGTATACCATTTAAAAATTTAGGGTCAGTATAAGTACGTTTTTAAAAAAGTCTCTTATGCTTGTCAAGGCTACGTTTATATAAAAAATAATAAATAAATCAATTAACATTGTTTTCTATTTCAATGCATTTTATAGCTTTTAAAAATGATATTAATATATTTTTAAATTGTAATTAATTCCTCTAAAGCCATGAACCTTTTGAAATCATTCTGACATGCTGATAAACTGTTGCCCTGTTTAATATCTTTGTGGAAACCAAATTTCTAGAATTTAATTTCTGAAACAACCACACCTACTAAGAGTCCTCATTGTTAAATAATGCAGAAAGGCACTCATGCACTTGCCATCTTTAGAGGAACCACTCTGCTGACTGTAGCGCTTTTAGTTCATCTTTCATGATGTATACATTTATGAACCTGACAGGCTCGTTTATCCAAAGAGACTTGCAGTGCAATCTACTAGCGCATACATCAAACCCGTGACCTTGTGGTAGGCACAAGAAATCATACTGAAAAAAAAACACACAACTTTGATAATAACTAGGGCTTTGGAAATGCCAAGAGGCAAAGTAGAAGAGGAGGTGTGGATGAGAGTGAGTGCATGTACCTGATGTGGGACGTTGTAAAGAGTTTGTTGAGGTGGAGGTTGTGGTGGGGGAGCTTGAGGCGGCTGCTGCTGTTGCTGCTGCTGCTGTTGTTGCTGCTGCTGCTGATACTGCTGCAGGGCTGAATTGATCTGCGACTAAAATAAAACACATCAGTGACTCAAGACTGCTCACTGCAGGCTGGGGGAAGGGCTCAGGTTGCAGCACTCCAATACTAAGCACTGGAAATGCAGATGAGTACAATTCAGAATGATGTGCACTGGAGTGAACAGAATGAGATTGGGTTTGGTGCAAAGCATACGCTGTATAACTACTACTATTTTTGGAAGATAATGGGTACTATACTAGAGCTGCGTGATTAACTGAAATAAAACCAAAATTACATTATGGCTTTGTGTGATTATCAAATATCAAGGGCTGAGATTTAATATATGTTTCAGAGTGAAGGGGGGTATTGTGAGTGGCTTGTGCACTCTCTGCATTCACTCCGAGTTTAAGTTTAACATGCATTTGGGAATGCAACATTTGGCAAAAATCATTGCATATTTGTGACGAGAAGTGATTAACAATATATGAAAAGCATTAAGGTAGACATTTGATGGTTTACTGTCATTTATTATTGTACTTTTAAAGTTGTAATATAAAATAAATGTATTTTAACTGCATTTTTTTTTGTTTAACAGTGAAATATCACATTAGTAATGTATTTTGCGGTTAGGAGTAATGTTTATATATTTTATTTAATAATAGTTTTCATACTTATTATTATTAATGATAATAATAATAAAGTTTTCATACTTATTATTATTATATTATTATTACTTATTATTATCACACTTTAAAATGCAATCGCAGTTGTTTTTTGTTTGTTTTGGTTTTTCAGAAAATGTAAAAAAAAAAAAAAAAAAAAAATCAAGCAGTTGATACTATACTACCCAGCATTCCAAAAGAAAAGTAGTATGCATTGCAAACAGTAGTATGCTACTCTGCTGTTACATTTTGCAAAAACATTCTTAACATTCTATCAAAAAACTGATTCATTCATCACACTGGAAATGCAAATGATTGTTATTCAGTGTGAATCTGGGATAACCGCATTACAAAACAGTATACATACTATATCCTAATCTAGCATATTCCAAACAATATTTTATTGTGCATTTACTCCAGCTGCATTACTGTGATGCACAGCCAGGGCCTCACCTGCTGTAACGCAGCGGCAGCGGCTGCAGCGGCTTGCTGCTGGAGCGCTGCGGTCTGCTGTGAGAGCTGGTAGTTGGCAGCTGACTGTGAGTTGAGGGAGGCTGCCGCTAAAGCTGACTGCTGAGTGTACATAGGAGACGCTCCCAAGAGGGACGGCTGCTGTACTCCTAAAGCTGCGGGAGACATGTGTCAGATTGTAAGGACACTGCAACTGCTGTAAACAACAACATGAAAACTAGCACAAGCAAACTTCGATCAGTCAGTGAAAGCCAAACAAAAACATCTGGAGCTTTAACCTTCACAAAAAGATAAAGCTAGAAATGATGAATGCATGTTAAAGTGAAAAGAATGCAGCGACAATAATTATGATGAATTATGATGACTTACAGTGTAAACTGTTCAGGTCCAGTGACTGTCCTGAGTGGCCAGGCTGTGAAACCGCTGTTGCGGCAAACTGGGCCGCCCATGGAGGGTTCTTCTGCCCCCCGAACTGGGCCATGGAGACCTGCTCACGTTTTCTGCTGGACCAGGCGGGAGATTATTTCCTGTGGGGGTCGGTAATTAAACTTACTATGACTACAAGCATAAAACTGGATGAACAGGAACTTCATTATAGTGGCTGCTCGCCAAGACAACACTACTGATAATCACAAGACATACAAAGTCAGTGGTTTTTATCTTTGTTACTTTAACGCCCCTACTGCCCTAGATAGACAACAATAAAAAGGCCCTCATATATAAACAACACTATATATTATTACTGCAAATGCTGCAACTGACACATAAGTTGGAGCTGTTAATGGATTCAAATAATCAAGCTTACAATTATCCAAACGTTTTTTGAATAGTTAGCAGGTTTAGGTTATTATATAAGACTTAAACCCAATTAAAAGTCTGTAAAATAAGTTATAAGCTGTGTTTCATTTACAATTGACTAAGAGCTGTGTTTAATTTCAATAATTCAGCATTATCTCACTGCGACTAAGAAGGACATGCTGCCTAACTAGTGATCTTTCTAGACTTTTCAGCACAGCTAATGCCATCTGTCCCCTCACTGAATAGTTTGTAACAAAATTATTGTGCGTATTTAATTTCTCAAACAAATAGTCACAACTTAAATTAAATTTAGAAATACAGTAGCTTCAAATGCGATCTCTATAATTGACTTAAGAGCAAGATTAACTAAGTATTTATAAAATAAAATAAAAAACTCGCTTGCTGTCTATTTAGTGAGCGTACTAGTTTTTGAAACACAGCCAATGCCATCTGTCAGCTCCAGGACCCCAACAGACTATTTACAACCTCTCCCCGCTTTAAAACTCAGTTTAAGTTTAAATAAACAGCGAATAAGAGACATTAACTGCTTTAAGACCTTTGTTTGAAGACCAAAATAATCACATGTATCACAGAATCTTTTTTATCTGCACTAGTCTAGCTTAGCACACCAACGTATTCTCAATGCAGCAAGCTAACGTTGAGCAGCTAACGCACAACAACACTGACCAAACCACTGAAAACCTTGTTATTCTATCTCTCAACCACTACAAAGCGTATTAATTTAAATTAAACAGCAGTCTCAGCGTTAGTATGTAAAGCACAGTTGTGCTGACTGCAGTGTTTTGTTTTCCAGCAGTGCTGTCTGATCCGGGCCCTCGGATGAGCACACTGTCTAACGTTAGTGTTTTGTCCACGTACTTACTAGTCTCCTTCACACCTCAAAAGTGTGTACAGTGTGCGCAGAATAACATACTGTCCAGTGCATGACGAAGCATTAATCAAATAACAAAACTTCAGTTAGTATGTAAGCATGCAAGCTAGCTGTTGTTGTGGCTGCTTACCCTCCGTCGTCTCTCATTCACCGGCAGAGACACACTGAAATCGGGGTGAAGCGCATGCGCAGTTCGATTGAGGCACTTCAGCACAACGCTGATCCAGGAACGGGAAAACGTGACAGTGCCGCATACTGAAGCAAATCCAAACAATCCGACATACATTAACTAAATCATTTTTATTTTTATCAGTCATATTATTACTTAATCATTTTACTTTAAATCATGCTTTTAGGAACTATAGAGTGTGTAAGTATATTGCATTCAGAAACTATTAAGACTCTTATTTTTTTTTCATTATGCTGTGTTGATTGCAAAGGTATATAAAATAAAAATAATTAGGATTTTTCAATGGCGTAGTAGTAAACAGTAGTAGAAAGTCTGTTTAAATGCTTTCTGAAAGTTTTTCCTTTTAGGTTGTTTTTTTTTTTTTTAATAATTTCTACGATCGAACAGGACAATAGTCCTGAAACATGTTCGTGAAACATGTTAGTTCATAAATACAGTACGTTGACCTTTTGCACTGAAAAATAGAGAATAAAATAAAAGATTAAAAAGAACACACAAAATGCATGTTTAACTATTTGTAATAGTTTTAAGTATTTTAACCACGGTGGTGAGAAAAGAAGTAAACACAAGACAGATATCTCCACAAAGACAATCACTAATGGTATACACAACATTTTTATTTCAATATAGGTCCCCCAGAACTGCTGTATGGCAGCTGTAGATGATCATGAATACAGACTTTCACAACTCATCTCATTCTTAAAGACTCTTAGAACTGTGGAAGATCTGCATTACTTCAAGTGCTCTTTCGAGTTTGAGAATGTATCAGGAACACAGCATTGCATTTCTGCTATAAAGAACTCCCACTTAATTACTGCACTCTCCAGACATCCAGGTGAAACTGCAATGTTCAACAGTAATTCAAAGTATAACCGTCTTGTCTTTTAAAATGGGCAAAAGTGTTAAGAATCCCTGTAACTCAGTGAGTGCCAGTCCAAACACGTGAAAGTGGGGAAAAGTGCAGAGCTCAGTTGTCTATGTACGTGCAATCACAATATTGCACTATTATATTAGAAACAGAACAACTTACAACTGTGAGCTTTGTTAAATATTATAATATATGCTAGATTCTGCAACTTAAATATACAGTGTCTGAATCTCACTATAATTAAGACTATAATATGTGGACAGCAGAGCTGGGTCTTCTGCTACGAGTCTTGCAATTTCTTCTCCACTTCTGCAAAAACCTTTGTGTTGATCTCATCCACTTCATCCACAACCTTAATAAATCAAAATAAACATGCAATAATGAAAGTCATGCTCACTGTAGTTAAATATGTTATGTTATTTTAAAAGATGTTCTCACTAACAACTCACCTGTTCTACCTTGTCCACCTCGGGTATATAAAACTGCAGCATGTTCTGGATGCCATTTTTTAGGGTAACTGTGGAGCTGGGACAGCCCGTACAGGAGCCAACCAGCTTCAGCTTCACTGTGCCATCCTCGAAGCCCTTGAATATGACATCACCACCGTCCTCCTGAACCGTGGGTCTTAAAGAAAAAAGACAAAGCACTAAACTCTGCTGATCTTTAAGTACTTTCAGTACACTAATAACTACTAATTTAAATGTCCTTTATATATATATATACACAGTAATTTACTGTGTTGTGCTAAAAGCTTTTCAATCATGTTTATGGGTAGTATTGACATTCTAAAAAATTCTAAATGAATAATTATAAAAAGTAGTGAAATTAAATAATAAAGATTAACCAGAATGCTTAGAATGAAAATTTAATTTGTGAGGAATCTTGCCAAGAAAAGAAGATTATTAAAATGAATTTGGTATACATATTGTGAACTATTATTACAATTTTAAAGAACCATTTTATATTTTAATATATTTTACAATGTAATGTATTCCTGCAATGGCAAAGCTAAATTTTCCGCATCATTACTTCAGTCTTCAGTGTCACATTATCTTTCAGAAATTATTATAATATGCAGATTTGATGCTCAAAACCATTTCTCCTTATTATCAATTTTAAAAAACAGTTGTGCTGCTTAATATTTTGTGTGAAACTGATACAATTTTGCTTTAGGATTCTTTGATGAAATATCGGTTTGGACCAGTACTACTTTTTTAAAGCAAGGATCCTTTGATCTGATCCAATCTGATATTTTATCAAAGAATATAACAGTGTATGTTGAACCAAAACAAAATAAACATACCTGATCCGTGTGTCTAAAAGCTCCTTAATCATTAAGACAATTTCATCATCATCTTCTGTAACACCTTAAGAATCAAGAAATAAAGACCATTTTTTTAAAATACGATGTATCAATTGTATTTATTCAATGTGTATGTTTACTCACTGCTCTCAGCGTGTGTTGCTCCCATTGCGATCGCCTCTCCACTCTCAAAGAACTTAGTAATGACCTCAATAGCATGCCGCTTAATGTCTGTCCATTCAACTTCATCATCTGCCTTTAATTAGTAACAACAAATTCCCAAATTGAGTTGCAACATTCAAAAAGGCTTGCAACCAAACAGACTGTTTTATTGTTGAACACTACCTTAGTCAGTGTGATAAAATCTGGGCCATAAAAGACACTTTTTATGCCTTCAATTTGAAAAAGATCTCTGTTGGATGATTATAACAAATATAGTAAATACACAGCAAGGATTTACCCATAATGTGCAAAATGACAATGTACTTTGACAATGAAGCTTACCTGGCTAAAGGGGAACTCTCTGCAGAATTTGAAGTTGGGAAATCACGAGTCCCTGTCCCCAGAACAGGCTTACCGGGAAGAAACTTTAGACTTCTGGGGTTTGGTGTGTCTTGAGTTAAAATTGAAAACTTTCGTACTGCAATAAAAAAATCCTCAGTAAGATTACAAGGCATTGCAATATCAAATTCAACAGCCTTAGAAGCTTTACTTCATCAAAACTTAGTGACCTGTCATGGAACAATGAGGATATCAGGTAAAAATGAATATGTCTCACCTGAGAATGGTTTGTACACATACTGTTGAGACTGTATTCTATGGGCAGCCCACACTGAATAGCACTGATTTCTGTCATTTACAGGCAGTCTAAGAGAGAATATATACGCGATTAGTCTACAGGCATAAAGAAGATATATGAAGAGTTTATTTGCAAAAACAGATTAAAAAAAACATGTTTTTTCATTATGTCATCACGTTTTGTGTGTGTTTATAGTTTGTGTTAGTTAGCTTTATTTTTTTATTTGCTAACCTAAACAAAATAACTAAACTGCAGTTTGTTAATTATCTGTTTTTGCACATTAACTTTTCACACACACACACACACACACACACACACATATATATATATATATATATATATATATGCTTTTATAACAAATAAAGTTAAGACCAAGGCAATCGTGTTACCGAGGTATTTTTTTTCCAAAGAACGGTTACTGTAGTAAACCAGCACAATCATAATTTGAGATCATATTATGCAACGATACACATCTTGGATCTGAATACTGTTAAAGATGCATTATATCATTTCAAACCTCAAATGATGTGACCGCATGAAGCGCATTAGACTCCATCTTACAGACGCCGCCATTTCGATTGTTTTGAAATTTAGGACCCCAGAGCGGACAGTAATTCTCCTGCTGAAAAATACGACTGTGTGTATGTTAAATGAAAATTGCGTGTTATTAAAATATATATAGTGCTTACAAAAACATGCAGCGAAATGCATATAAAATCAGAGTGAATCACGAGAAAACAACTGCATTGCACCTGGCATGCCAATATAAAAAGAGGCGCAAGTGGACTACGCTTTCCAGCGCTTCCCGTCTTAAAGGGGAAAACCCTCAAAATAAAAATCACAATTAGTTTAACTTAATTAGTTTTGGGTATTTCCTTTTGTTCAGTCTTTCTGAATAATGTGCTCTGATTGTGCAAAATATCTATTTTTATGATTTATCTTTATTTTTAAACATATATACAGTATACATACAGCGGAGTGCCCTCCACTTATATTGGCACCCTTAGTAAATCTGAGCAAAGGTGGCTGTAAAAATAAATCTGCATTGTTTATCCTTTTGATCTTTCGTTAAAAAAAATGAACAAAATTCTAACCTATCACTGAATTAAAACATGAGCGAAGAAATGGAGAAAATGTCATTGTGAAATAGATGTTTTTCTCCAAAACTTGGATTATACAATCTTTTGTATAAACCTGTTATTTATTGAGAAATGTTATGTGCATAAATGTAAATATACTAAACCCCACTTTAACGTCTTCAAACAAGAAGTGAAGTTGTATTTAAAAAAGAAAAA
>JAUMHP010000015.1:860427-880991 GCA_032361065.1 Enteromius trimaculatus | reverse complement strand
GTGATGCAAAGCTGAATTTTTTGTTTAATTACTGTTAATTAGTTTTTTTTTTTATTGTTACTTGTACATGTAATTGTCAGTACATTATTTTTGTAGAAAACATAATACATTTTTTGGGATTGTTTGATCATTATACAGCATTTATTTGAAGTAGAAACATCATAAATGTTTTTACTGTCAGCTTTGACCAACTAAGTGCATTTTTGCTAAATAAAGTATTTAATTCCTTTCGAACAAAAAAAGTCCCACCAACTCACACTCTTACTTTGAGTCTTACTGACCCAAAACTTTCGAATAGTAGTGCATGTGAGCTGAGCGTTATGACAAAGGCAAAGTGGCTGTGATGCATTTCGTTTATGCAGAACCCTAAAAAACTGTTTTTTTAAAACATTTTGATGCCTTGAAAGGACATGCTTCTTTAGTTAATGCTTCTAACTTGCTGCTTTGGTTTCTGTTTTGCATACAGGCTGGAAGCCCGTCCTCTGTGAACGCACCCTGCAGCTTTCCCAGGACTTCAGTGACACCCTCAAACCAGGATATATGCAGGTGAGTTTGCCCTCGCTCGGGCTTGAAGCCTCAGTGTGCTCCTGCATTATAAGGTCTTGTCCTGAAACAGAGTTAAAGGTTCAGAAAGAGGCCGAACTGTCAAAACTTCAATGGGCCATCCATCTTGATTCTGGCATTTTGTTTTCTAAACCTTCCTCTCAGTTCCTCCCACCTGTCTGTTTGTAATCTTTCTCCATTTGTTCTCTAATGCATGTTGCATGTCTCTTTATGTCCGTTTTCTCTCTTCCCATCTCTGTTTCTGTACCTCTCTTTCTGTCCCATCCCTCTCCTCTCCTCTCGTATGCAGTTCTAATGACCTCGCTCAGGACCAGAAGCCTTTACAGGCCACTGTAGTGCTGTTGAACTCTAATGGTAAAAACTCAGCATCTCAGGGTGTCACCATGACCACGCTCTGCATGGACTCCCCCAACAAGTCCAAAAATAGGACCTTGTTTGGCACAGAATGGCTATCTCTACTCAAACCGTCAGTCAACTTGAAACCAGAAGGTGGAAGTCTCAAGTTCTCAAAGTCTCTGAATGACGTGGGACAAAAGATGGACAGCCTATGCAACGGTCTTCACTTTATAGACCGCACGTGTTCAGATGGGGAGCTGGGAGCAGAGAAGGAACAACTCGTGCAAGAAGGCCACATCAAAGCCCTCAATGGTCAAGCCAACTCTCCTTCTCCTTTTGCTTCTCAGCCTCCATCCTTCCTCAACAACTACAAATACATGTCCAACCCAGGACCGGAGCACTGCCTGGCTCCTCCTGCTCCTCCCCATTGTGACCTTCAAAGAAGCTCCAACTTCCTGCGCCTCATCTTCCCATTCACCCGCTCGTCCACTGCAGGGAGCCTGCAGGGATCTGAGATGGGTAGCTTCGCTTCAAGGCTGCACATCGGCAAGTCATCCAGCGCCATGCTGGACGCCAGCGAGTCCTGCTGTATGGAGGAGATAGGAGACGACGAGGTGTTTGAGGAGGACTCGTCCCGATGGAAGCTGAAGACTGAGGGCTTGCGGGCTCCTCTTTGCTCTCTTGAGGAGGACGGCGACCTGGATCAATGCTGCTCTCCACTGTCGGAAAAAAACGGGCCGCTGTCGCCCTACTCCCTATCGGGGGACTGCTGCAGGTTGGTGGGACTTACTCACTCCTGCCCAGCTCCTCTTACCCATGGGCTCCACCTCTAGAGTGATTCATCCTCATAGTCCCAGCACAGCCCTCACCTGGATGTTCAGTTCCTACCAGTCCCTGTTTATCCTTCCTGTTAGAGGCCTGCTAGTGCTGTGATCATTTCTAATCCTCTTTGTAATGGTGAGCGATTAATGAGGTTCATATATAAGTGTAGTTCTTTCATGACAACTCTGAGAAGATTTTAGCATGGTGATGGATATGAAAATGTTAATGTATGTGGTGAAATAGATCTGCTTGGCTGCTGCTATTAGTTATCGCTGTTGTACATTATTGCTGCTGCTGTAAGCAAGTACAGGAACTTTCTACTGCTGATACATACGCCGACACTGTGCTGTGAGTATTTAAGGGACATACTGCATACATAATAACCAGTAGCAGATCTATACAGGTGGAGCTGGGGAAGGTGGAGGGTTTCAGGGTAACTAGTAAACGCTATCCAGACTTTTAAATATAGAACAACTGTCTTTTTTCAAGTAGTTTAACACTGTGAATGTCATCAGTTTGGATTATCAACCCATCAGACTGCGCCATCTAGAGTTTAATGACAGAAGTTGGCATTTATGACTTGTGTGGAAGAGGAAGTATCTGAATTTCTGTGTGGGATATTGTATCGCAATGCTGTCATGGACAGTCCAAGAAGATTTCCTTGGAGAGATCCAGTCAATGCTTATGGTAGCTTCTCGATTGATGTGGTTCAGCCATATTGAATGAGGTAGAATGAAGATTGAAATCTGATTACGGTTTTGGTTGTGGGTCTCTGGCTTTGCAATTTGAGACCAGGCGAAATAATCGTTGCATCGATATTCATCTACGGGGCCACACGGATGCCTCGGGAAACAATTAGCGTAACTTATGAGGTATGTAATTGACTGTAATTGAGCTGCGGCCTGCCAGCAGAAAACTAAATAACTCTGGGGGAAAAAAATACTTTTGTGCTCCAAGTACTACATCTTAGATATAGGGTAGTAGCTTTCAGGTGAATTCTACTCTGGCTTACATAGAAAATGTTATGACCTCATCCAAAATTGCATGCTGGTTGTCACTTCACTGCCTCTCTAGTGGCCTCATGGGGTGATAAAGTGTCATTTAGATTGACACTTCATCATTTTGCTGTAAGTAGTAATTCAGCTTTTTGCCTACTTTAGTATGAATACTGTGAATTTGGAATACTTTCACATACAGTTTTTAGCCTGCTTTACAATAGGGATTCATATGCAGCTTATGTTTCTTTGGAAAGTAGCCACATCCAACAGGCTTTTTGACAAGATCTGCTTATCTCCAAGCTAAAGTCATTGCTTAACACTTTACCTGAGCTTCACTAGACTTCTTCTGTTTTTTTAATTGTTTACATCTTAAGGGTGAGAGGAGGTTTCTTCCCACATGTATTGCCACTCTCAAGCAGTGCTGAGAAAACACATGTGCTCTTAAAATAGCTGACATTTAGAGATCAGCCAGCAAGACTTATTGGTTTAAACCAGAGCTGAAATGCCCAGGCTTGGAGATCTGCCATAAATCATGATCAGGTGTCTTGAGGTGTGACCCATGCAAAGAAGGAACATCACATGTACTGGTGCATTTAAATGTTTTAACTGCATCTGAATATCTTAGCTAATGAGGGATCTATTCATGGAATAATATAGGAATTATTCATATGTTTCTGTCTTCTCATTATTATGTGCTCGGTCACATCTACAGTTACAGTATATGTTCAAGAGAACATTCTCAACCACAATGAAAATGTTTTATACTTAAGATCTTTAGATAACCATTTATGAACAGGTGTTTAAAATAAGCAATGCAATGATGTGAGGAATATAACATGGAATATCAAGACCTTATGATTTTTAATAGGTCTGGATGATAATCAATCAACGTTTGCTAATTAGTATGTTTTATTTGTTAACGTCTAAAAATTGTGAAAATATATGAAAGTTAATTTGCAAAAACAGAGAACTCCTGTTTTAACAATTTTCAGAAACAATGTTTTTTTTTTTTAAATTGCGCAGTCCAATTAATCTCAATCTAGCTGTAGTTGGGCTAACACAATAAAGCATTACTTTTTTAAATTATGTAAGAAAAGAAACTTTTTTTTGCAAATAAACTTTGTAATCTTCTCTTTCAATACTTATAAATCAAAATAATCATATATTATTTTAATTGTTAATTATATGAAAAAGGAGTGTAATGTTAATTAAGTGAAAACAATGTTATTATTTTCTTTTTAAACATAAACCATGTAACAGGAAATACAATAATATTTATTGGGGATCCTATTAGAGTGTCATATCTGCCAGTGTATTTGCTCTAATACAGTGCTTTGTTTGCCTAATAAAATAATTTATCAATTCCAGAACAGCGGGTCAATGAGCAATCGTGAAACCTAGCGAAAAGGCCAGATTGAATGTCTTAAATGTGGTAATTGGATTGAGTCTTTCTATTTTAATGTAATCTAGTCTAGCTTTATGTGATTGTCTTAATATATTCTGATTAAAATAGAAAGGAAGTGAGAGAGGGAAATTAATCTGGCCTTTGTAGTCAAGAAAAATATGAGCGATCATAAACAAAAGGAGTCCATTAAAGCAATGCCCCATAAAGCACTCACGGATGTTATTACACACTGTGCTCAGACGGGTTGTAAAGGCGGGTGTAAGATGATGGAGATGTGACAGGCTTCGTTTTTCTCTTTCTCTGTGCTGTTTCTTGCACTAATCTTGTAGAGCCTTGACTGGATCATGCGTGTCTGAAAATAGTCATTATCCTGGTCGTTCAGTCTGAAAAGCCTCCTCTGGACACTGACACGGAAGCAATCTTCCCTCTCATTTGTGCCCCGGCAGCTAGTTAACATTTAGAGGGCCAGTATCGTGGAGGATATGATTGGTACATCCATTACAATGTCTAAACCGCGTTCTGTGACCATAAAGTCATTTGTTGTATGTTGTTGTTCTGTCAGCAAGTATACACATCAAAGATCAAATTTATGGTTGCCTATCTACAATTTTCCTCATAACAGTACTGCTGTTGAAATGCTTGAAATCTTTAGTGAAGTCACAGTCTCTTGTCACTGAAGACTTGAAATTTTCCACATTTGCCAGATGGTTTTTATTTAAAGCGCCTTCAAACTGTGCATTTTATCATATTGTGTTTTCTGGGAATCAATCTCATGACAATGACATTGCAATTTGCATAGAAATTTAATTCCCCACTGTTTTTTTGTTTTTTCTTCTTAAATCCACTAGCAGCCATGCAATTAATAATATCCAAATTATTCTGAAATCAGAAAAATATGTATGGAGTATATATTCTGTAAAATATGTATGTTTAATTTCCTTTTTTGTTGTTATTGTTTGTCTCATTGCATCTTATTTACTGCTGTAAAATTATAAAATTGTAATTTTTGTCCTATGTAGGGGGACAGGGATTTTGTAACCAAACATTGTTTTTTAATTACATTTTTTATATTTTTTAATATAATGTTATATTATACATGTTTTTAAATTATTATGCAAGTTTTTGGCCAATGAAAAGTCAGTTGATCTCTGTTTTGAAACAACGTCTCTTCCAAAGCACCAGTGAGATGTGAGCTCATCTGTGATTCACTTTGAACTGCTTCTTGCCTCAGTGGAACGATGGTGCTGACATCCTCCTTATATGAATGTTGACATTTGTCACACAGTTGTTTGTACGTGTTGCTTTCCCAGATGACCTCTAAGCTTATTAAACACTAGCTGAGTCAGAAATGAAAATCATGTGCATAAATAGAGAAAGAAGGGGAGAAAAAAAAAACATCTCATTTGTTTCTTAGCAATGAGATTACATAGAGAATAAATTGAGCTTTCAGCTTAGATCCTGCTCTCTCTCTGTCTCTGTCTCTGTCTCTATCTCTTATCTCCCCCTGGACACTCTCCACAAATCCAGCCATCCTTCCAGTAACCAACAGCTTTTCCGTTTATGTGTGATTAAATGTTTAACGGTTGTATGCTTCTATAGGTTCAGTTGATGTTTCTGTAGGGAATAACTTTCCATGAATCCTTCAGGAAAGGGAAATGTTTGATCTGTGTGTGTGTGTGTGTGTGTGTGTGTGTTGTACTGATCTGAACGTGGGAAACACAGAAAGTGTTTTAGCCTGTTTATAGTGTCTGCTTTATAGTCAATCACTTTGAGAGTATTTCTTGTTTGGGAGATTATGGTTTATTCAGAACATGAAAATGCTAACAGCAAATATTAAGAGTTATGAGATGAGTAGTATTACAGGATTCCGATGATATAAGCGTGTGGAGTTGCTTTGCAGTGGTTTTAGGAGGATGACCGAATGTTTCTCCCTCTTTTTTCTCTCTCTCTCTCTCTCTCTCTGTAAATAAAATGTAGGATTTGTCACTGTGAGGGGGATGATGAGAGTCCGCTGATAACACCCTGTCACTGCACTGGGAGTTTGCGGTTTGTCCATCAGGCCTGCCTGCAGCAGTGGATCAAGAGCTCTGACACACGCTGCTGCGAGCTCTGCAAGTATGACTTCATCATGGAGACCAAGCTCAAACCACTCCGCAAGGTAACCTTACATACACATACACACATGCAGATGGTAAAACATTGAGGGTTATCTACTCATCCTGAACATCTTTAAAAAGCACACTATAAAAAGCCTTGTGAACCTGCTCTTATAAAACAGACGTCAGATTGAATTCCGTACGGAGAACATATAATAATTAAACTTTCAAGACATAGTTAGCATGGTGGAGGTGAAGTCAATAGTCAGCTTTGTATATTTGTGTATGCTCATTTCTTTGCCATCATCTAACTCTTACTTACATTTAATCTTTAAAAACACTGATATTCAAGTATATTATTTAAAATGAATCCTTTTTAGTTTGCATAAAATCCATTTAATTTATGCATGAATATATTTTGTTTTCGTCTTCAAATATTTTTTTTGTTTAGACTCTAAAGTTGAATTCAGAGCGGATTCGGATCAAGGCTGGAAACCTTTATTAAAGAATTCTATGGCAAAAATGAATGGAAAAAATAATTTTCGAACTGATGCTGTTTGCCAGATGGATACAGGCTAAAGTAGGCACTTAATGGAAGGTTTTTATTATGGGTATTAAAAAATTACTTCTAGACTATTGGTATCTTTTATCATATTGCTGTATAGTAACAGCACTAAGGCCATGTATAATAAAGTAATAAGCCACAAGAGTCTGCATTTGATATTAATTTTACCACAGGTGAAGGTTTTTAAGGCCATTCTGCTTCATGTTATTTTATACGCAGATAAAATAGCTGATCGGTGTAGATAAGTAGCAACCTGTCCTTTGAGAGGAAGTTAGTCCATAAATCCTGCAGGAGGTTTTGATTTTTAATTGTGATGATTTTTTTTTTACACAAATGAGATGAAAGTCCAGCCACTTTAGTGTTTAGTCTTTGTCCACTGCTTCCTCTTTTAATTAAATGTCTGATGGTGTATGTCTTAAATGGGGTTTAAAATAGGGCATCTCTAGGACAGCCTTTATGTCACCATAGAGATTGTGCTTGAGCAGACTTCCTCAGAGAGAGAGAGAGAGAGAGAGAGATGAACTGAGACAGTGTGACACAACAGACTGAATGTTAACCAGTAGACTCTGCTGGTCGGATTCATTCAGTTTGTGTGTTATCACTGGCTGTAAATTGATATTTGAGACACTGTTCTGTTGAATAGGTTATGAATTTGTTGGCAGGTGTTACTCGTGTTAACAAATGAACACAGCGTGTCAACGTCAGCATCCTTCCAGAAGAAAGAGTGCAGATCAAATCTCATCTAAAATTAAGTTTGAATGACACCCATAGATACTGAAGAAATTCAGATTAGTACTTGACTGGTGCTGTTTTTTATTTCATGGTTGATTAAATAACTACACTTGGTCTCCTCAAGGTTAAAGCTTTCCTTGTGTCCCATTTAGTCTTCCCTGGGTTTGTGCAAAGTGTTGTCTTTTTTTTCTCAGAAACTATTATTGGACTGCCATGTGATAAATTATTCAAACCCAAAATAGAGGCATCACGTCTACAGAAATAAGGATTGTTGTACTTTTCAGCTGTTCTCGGTTTTAAAAGTAAATAAGTTATGTCCATTGTCTGCTCATTTTTTTTTTTTTTAAATGGTTAATGCTTAATAAAATGGTTAATATAATATATTCACTCATGTAACCAACAGGCTTATATAATCATTTTCTTGGACTAGAACTTGGCCAAAAGTATGCGTTACCCCAAACACCACACCCATATGTGCTTGAGCATTTCATGTCGAAAGAGTTTGAACTCCCTCTTATAATAGATTCCAGTCTTTTGTGAAGATGTTCTGCTAAATGTTGGAACATGTGCAATTGTTTATTCACGTTCAGATGCAAGAGCATCAGAGAGGCTCACAGCCAGTGGTGTTCAGGTTTGAGTCTAGGCCAGTCGGTTTCTTCCACATCAGATTCAGTAAATCACTGGTTCCACTTTGACAGACACAGAGCTTTTTGGTACATCCTAATCTGCTTAAAATGCTTAAAAAGCATGAATGCTGTTTTTCTTTTCTTTTCTTTTTTTTTTTTTGCACCTTTTAGCATATATGCTGCTAAAATAGTCAAATAGTCAACCCTCATGCTCCTCCAGACTTTCATTCTTCTGTAGATCATAGTATTTGTTTCTCCATACAATGAAAATACAATTAAATTAATGGTGTCCGAAATTGTTTACCAGCATTATTAAAAATGTCTTCACAGAAGACGCGAAGAAGACTGAATATGGTAACATGGGACAGTTCAAAAAAAAAAAATTGTTTTTTTCCATAATTTATTTACTCTAAACTCACGTGACTGACTTTTTTTCTGTAGAACATAGAAGGATTTTTGTACATACAATGTAAGTCAATGGTGTACTACTAATGTAATACTACTAAGTTACTAGATTCTTTAATGTATCTTCACAGAAGGAAGAAAGTTGAGTTTGAAGCGTTGTAAGGATGAATAAATTATGAGAGAATATTCATTTTTGGTTGAAATACATACATTTAAAGACTGTTTTAATCATGTAGTATATGACTACATTTTATGGCTTTTTACTGGATTAAATGTGTGATACAGTGTAAAGAAACACAAGGTGGTCATTCTTTGTCAATATTTTCATGTTAAAAGGTTTGGTTTGATGTGGTTCGATTCTGGGCTATAGCTCAAACGAGAGACTAGCACTGAATGGCTAAAACAACAATTAAAGAACGAATGTGTTGAATCATTTCTGTATGTCTTTGTTATATCTATGTGTGCAGTGGGAGAAGCTTCAGATGACCGCCAGCGAGAGGAGGAAGATCATGTGCTCGGTCACTTTTCACGTCATCGCCATCACATGTGTCGTCTGGTCGCTCTACGTCCTCATTGACCGCACAGCAGAGGAGATCAAACAAGGTTAGCCCTCTCCTGCCTTCCCCTTTCCCAGCCCGTTTAGCACTACCTCCACCTTTTCCTCATCCAGCTCTGTCTGCCTGTTTCCCACCATCCCACAGTCCTTCCATCCCCTCTGGATTGTTCTTTTGCTTATTGAACGATCACATTCCTCTGACTGACAGCTGTTTGTTTTACTCAGCGATGCATATCTTGATGTATTTATTAATTCTACACAGATGGTTTATCCTTTCTTTTGAGATATGGGTGTCTCATTTTAAAGATGTGAGAATTAGTACGCTTGGTGTCCTGTCCTCAGACGACCATAGTTCATTTGCTCATAAACTTTAAACACGCAGCCGGAAAACTGTAGTTCCTTTAGAATTCTTCAGCTTCTAAGAACTGCTGGTTGTCTGGTAGTGGGCGGAACTAACGGAAATCTAATTGGCTGGCTCTCACCTATTATTGTCCCTCTTTTGATTTCAGCAAATCAATTAGGGCGAACGCAGACTACTGTACGTGATTAATATTCATGAACCCAGCAGCTCATTAATCCTTTTAAACAAGCATCACCATCACTCCTAATTCAGTCAACATGACAAATATGCATTCATACTTGGTAATTCTGATTACTGAAGTTATATCATCATAGAATGCTAAATTATCATTATAATTCTTTACTGACTGCTGCTATATATCAGTAGATGAATAGTGTATGTATGTACAATGTTTTATAATAATTATTTATTATATTCAGTGTCTATTTCATTAACTTAACATTTAAAATTGGGAGCATTCAAGTTTCCAATATTTATTTATTTATTTTAAAATAACACAATAGTTACTTTCCCTGGAAATTACTTACTTCAGTATTGATGTAACTCGGTTACTAACTCAGTTACTATTTGTCAGAAGTAACTAGTAACTATAACTAATTACTTTTTTAAAGTAGCATGCCCAACACTGGTCATTGGTTGAATATGGATCAAACGACAGTTTTGAGAGTGCAGATGTAGTTATCTTAGATTTTATACTATATATCTGTTTAATAAAATACAGTTCTTTGGGGTATACCGCTAAACGTGTCTTTGGGAATTAAATAATAGGCACTTAGTTGCAGGTAAACGGGACTTCTGCAAGCAAAAATGTACAATTTACTTTCTTTTCTGTGTTTGTGCATTTTCCAGCTCTTAAAGGTCCAGACGCATCAAACTGAAATAATGAAAGAAAAAACTCACCTAAGTCAGAAAAGTTGCGCTTGAGGTTTTTGCAAAAGCTAAAGCCGACTAGCACACTAATATGCATCTGGGTGAAGGGGAATAACCCTCCATACCAGCAGATGGCAGTAGTCTGCATTCAGCAATTAAAAAGGGAAACCAGAAAAGCTAGGAATGCAGTTATACAAACCCTAAACACAGCCCTTTTTAACTCCGTCACTCCTCTTTTCTTCTCGTGCTCTGGTTTGCCAAGCTGAAAAGCCAATTATAGTGACCTCTCTTACTCTGCACCCATTTTTAACAAAGCTACTAATAAGGGACCAACTAGGAAAACACCACAGAAGCTATGCTGACATACTTTCAGGGGCAGCCAACATTTGTGTAGCGTTCTTACCTGCAGCTGGTCGCTTTACATACCAGTCAGACTCGGACTCGTCCTATCGTAAGGTGTGGTCACTTTAGCCAAGCTTTGGCCGTTATCAATAATATAGCGATGCATTAGCCACTGCTTTCTCACTTCCAAACCAATTGGCTCTATCCACCTTATTTTTGACCCTGGACCACAGAACCTAAGGGTGTATTTATAGCAATAGCCTTGTATGGGTCAAAAGTATAGTTTTTTCTTTTATGCCAAAAATCATTAGGATAATGTTATTGCATTTTATCCTCATCAGAACTGATTAGTCTCATGCATTGCTAAAAACTTTGGACAACTTATTGGACAAATATATATATATATTGTACCCTCAGATTCCGAGATAGTCTCTTATTCAGCTTTTGCATGATGTAATTAAAAAAAAATGTGACCCTTAGGACTGGTTTTGTGGTCCAGGGTCACATTTTTTACGTAAGAACAGGTGTGGACGTTAGTAAATTTATTGTCTGGCTTCCAGTTGCATTGGCTTCCTGCTATTTTTAGCTTGATGAAGCGGGTGTCTCTAACTAAATTATTTTATGTATTATCACACTGTTTTTTTAGTGCAGACAGTTTTACCGTTTACCGTTTATTCTTCTCGCTATTTCCCTACAATGGCTAATGAGCCAGAAGTCTTGCACGTTTACAGAAAACAGCTTACTTCCACATCAAAAAATAAGGTGGATATTGTCAACAAAGTGAAAAGCTTTTTCAAAATTCAGCAGAATCGAATTCAATGTGAAATTTCTCATAGCTACATTTTTCACACATTGTATTTCTCACAAAAATTCTTAATCATGCTGACTCCTGCTTAGAAGACACCATTATGGCATATGGCAAAATATAATGTCATATTAAGGATGTAACAGTCAAATGACTTCAACATAGAGAAAAAAAACACAAAAAAGCCAATAAACTAAAAAAAGGCTAATTTTGAATAGCAAGTGGCTGGTTTTGTTTCACAGCCCTGGCAACCCTAATGTGCACTTCCCTACTCTCACAGATTTCGAATTGTTAAAACCTTATCATCTTTGGTGTGAACAGGCCTAAAGCTATGCAGGACTAGTACGCTAATGGTAGAGTTGATTTACTCCCAGATCATCTCCCAAACTCCACCTAATCGATACCATTAGAGAGCTGTGGAGCACAGGGACCGGATGCGTTTCGGAGAATATGACAGCAATGGATTTTATTTCTTTGAGCTGTGGTGCAAGTGTGTGTGTGTGTGTGTGTGTCTAAAACACGTCATCCTTTTTACCTCGCTCTATAGATGAGTTTTAACACTGACCTCGACCCCTACTGACACATCAGACAGCAGGCACTTTACTGATTTGCTCCTAACGTTAAGAGCCCATTCACACGCGCCTCATTGTACAAGAACTGTAGCTTTGAAGGAGATCTTTGATCACTGTTACCATGGTTACCCCATTGACGTTTCTTCATCTTGCATGGTAAAGCTTGAGCAGAGTCAGAGACCTGTCGAGCGCAGTGCATGTACACAAACCTGAGTGTCTCCACGTGTCCATTCCTCATCTCACGCCAGCTATCTGAAGATATAATTTGCACCCTCCTGCACCCCTCACCCTCCATCCCTTTCAGTGGCTTCATCTTTTGCAAATAGTGAAATAGTAACAAACTCTTTTTAACCATGCAGCGGGGAGAATACCAGGTAAACGCTTTTACATTTACCATTCTTTCCTCCTAACTCTTTCCTCTAACTGTAATGGTTTCTTTGAAGGTCCCTCTCTTCCTCCCCCGGCTACATCAGCTGTTTCTAGCATGACTGTTGTAACGTGAATAAAGGCAATAATGCTTCACAGCCAGAACACGCTCTGAACGCAGTTTGCCTGGCTGCCCCATACTGTCGATTGTGAATGTGCTGGACAAAGGCAATTTCAGGCTTGATGGCCACTTATCACAGCCTGACTTTTTTTTATTTTTTTTTCTTGAATCTATTTTCTGGATCTATTCAGGCACAAACGCTTAAAGAGAAAGCGACTGCGAAGATGATGTGGGGAACAAAGCACTGCATTTTAATGGACTGGGGCGTGTTTTATTTGAATTTTCGAAAACGACGTAAGTCTGTATCGAACTGCTCTCTCGATATGGCTCACGTGAAGGTGTCGGTGAAATGCAATCAAAGCGGTTCTTTGTATATAATTAGGTTGATTGTATCATTCAAGATATTGATTTGAAGGCCACTTCTATCATGAAAAAAAAAAACACATAGGCTTGCAAATAACTGTCGTGTATGTGCAGCACTAACCTCATTCTCTGCCCTTTGATAATGACGTCAGGTGGACTAAAGCTGCACCCCGGCCTGACTTACGGAGCCTCCGAAAGCAGTACAGTATTTCATGTCCAAGGCCTTGTGCTTGAACAGTCCGTAGCATTTATAGACTTAGCACATGGCAGTTCCCTCACACTTGATCTTTGCTGACATTTCCAAAGCTCTGTTCCAAATAGAAAAGCAACTGTAAACAACTCTTTGCTGCTGGTCTCGCTTTCTCAGCCATATCTAATGATTGGTCAAATGGTCAAGGGTGAAAATGCTTTCTATGGATTCTAAAGCATTCTTTAGAAGCTTGGGAAGGGATTTCAGGACTCCAGTGGCCTGTCTTTGCATCCCCGCTCCTGTGTTTTCCCCAGGTTGTGCTTGATGTATTCTTTAGATCTTGTGTTGTATTTTCAGAACCACTTTGTATGCATATAGATTTTATGTGATATTGCTGCAGGGCAGTGTATTACTGCAGTCTTGCTGTAGGATTACTGCATATGGGTGAATGACACAAGGCACTTTTGGTCCAGGTACATTAATTTCATTTAATAACACACTCAAAATTAAATTAAATGCATGCAACCACTTGTGTAGACCTCTTCTATGATGGAAGACTTATGAAATGTGACCTTGAACCACAACATTATAAAATATTTGGCCAAGATAAAACTATTTGAGAATCTGGAATTCGAAAATATTGAAAAAATCACTTTTACAGTTGTCCAAGTTCTTAGCAATGCATATTACTAATAAAATTGACAGTTGGCAATATTTAATTATGATCTTTGCTTAATGCTCTGATCATTCTTGGCATATATATATATTATGACATATATTCAGTAATGTCTACTTTTTCATTTTAATTGTATAATTTTTTTTTGTAGTTACTTTATTATTATTATTATTAATTGTATTTATTTAAATATTTATTATTAATTGTAAGGACAATTTCAGTTTTTACTGAGCCCATTTCTAAGAACTTGCAACATGTTTTTTAATCCAAAAGACTTCTCCTTTTCGTTTCCATGAACATTTGGTTTGTCATTCACCCGTATGTTTGATCCTGGACTGTAAACAGATGCTCACATTACAATGTGAAATGAGCACTTCTAATGTGTGTCGTATACTTACAGCGGTGTACTTTCTCCTTTTCGTTTCTCGTACAGGGATACTGGAATGGCCTTTTTGGACCAAACTGGTGGTGGTGGCTATAGGCTTCACTGGCGGACTGGTGTTCATGTACGTGCAATGCAAGGTCTACATCCAGTTGTGGAGGAGACTCAAGGCCTACAACAGAGTAATATATGTGCAGAACCGCCCAGAGACCTGTAAAAAGAGCGTTTTTGATAAGCCCTCTCTTCTGGAGCCCAACTTGGAGAATAAAGAGGCGCTCGGGCTGGCGCAGTCGGACACAAACTCTTCCCAGTACACAGAGACAGAGGACTACAGTATGGAGATCCTGCACGTCTGATCGCTTGGCCCACATAAACCCCCTCCTCCCCCTGTAGAGGACTGGCTGGGGCGTTGCATGCTCCGGGACACATGGGGAAGCCACACAGCACGGGGCACGAGGACTGACTGAGACTCGTTTCGTTGTTTAGATGTTATTTTCTCTTCGTTCGTTTGTCCAAACCTGTTCCTGTAAGTTGTTGGCTAACCATAACGAATCAGTGTGTGCTAGATCTCGGATCATTCCAACTACTGCCATTGTACTGCTGTCGTACACCAGTTGAAAATCCACCATTTCGAGCTGTGTATGTGCGCTGGAGTCGATGCATAGAAGCACTTTTTATTTCCCTGTTCTAAAGAGCCCTGTTTTAATATATATTCATTCCCTTTCTACGTGGATAAGACATTAAAACAAACTTGAAGTTTTGCGAGCGAGATCTCACGTTTTATAGGTGCATTTGTATCTCCGCAGACCCCTCATACGGAACAAAAAAGGAACCCGAAGGAGCGATGAGGGAACATTCATGTACTGTTATGTATCATTCCACTTGTTTTAGAAATCTGTTATGACTGAGTGAATTTTGAATTTAGTCATTGTGAAATTGACACGACCTAGGCTTTGTTTTGTATCAGCTGATTACTAAATAATCTGGATTGTCTAATTACAATATTTATCCTATCAAGGGCTAGATTTACTAAAGTGCAACGCTACAGTCCTTAGCATGCGCAAAAATGATCCCATACGGTGACTAGTCGCCGGCTATGCTGCTGATTTTTGCATTTGCTGAAGACTTCAGTGCGTTAGTGAAATACTTTAGTAAATCAGGCCTTAAAGTGTATGTCGCGAATGTAAAGAATTCAAATTTCTCCCTGAGGGAAATGAACTTCAGTGTAGCATCATGCAAGCTTTTGCAATGAATCAGTCATGATTTCTGTGTGAAAGAGATTTGCCTTTATTGTGAATTTTACCTTTTATCATTCTAAATCCAAAATTCTTTTTGTTTGTTCTTTTATAAAATGGATTATTAAAAACCTACCATTGCTTCTGAGTCGATTAACACTTGAATAACAGAAATGAGCTTTTTAGCCAATGATGAAATTAGCAGGACTGCTAGCCCTGTTCTGCTAGTGCTCAGATTTAGCAAATTTCCCCTGGGTGTAATTTCAGGTTTGTATTTATTCAAAATGTTGGGAAATAGCCATGTTAGTTTTAGCCGTGAATCGACCTGGACATACGACTTTGACTGACATCCCCATCAATGATCATTTTTCTGGGCTGTGCTTCTTATAAACTCGTTTGTGAATGATATTTTTCATGCTCTGATATGTTGAAAAGGTACAGGATTCTTCTGCCATCTAGAGCTACTGCACAGACAATGCACATTCGTAATTTTTTAACCTCTTCTGACTGGCTTAGTGCCGTTTGACCAATAAAAGATGCTCAATGTTCAGTTTGCTAATGGCATAGCTTTTGTAATTCCTTATCAAGTCGACTTGTATGTGACCAAGCATATTCTTTGGATAACATCACAGTGTATGCACTACAACAATGCATTAATGCAACCCGTCAGCTTTGAGAACATCCAAATGAAGCCATTTTTTGTCGTCATTGCTGTTGAAGATACATGAAATACAAGTATCCCTACTCTGGTTATGTGTTTTACCAGTAAATCCCTACCAGCCCCCGTAACCTAGCGGTATGAGACATTTGACTCAGTTTTAGGGCAGTAATTAAGATTCAGTGTATACATTTCCCTAGTTTGGTTTCTTTAATAGCATATTTGTAAAATGATGGGAGCTGGCTCCTTTTGCTATCTAGTGATGGAAACACTTAAACCGAGAGACACATTTTCAGAATCGTTAGCACTGCACTGCATCATATTTTGATGGATGTGTTTTAAAGTGCAGTAATAGTCTTGTTCGTTTCATGGCTCGTCATAGAAGTGTCCAGTGCATCAAACTGCAGTGCATTACTACTGAATTGGCTTGAACATGGATAACATGACTGTTTCTTGCATCTCCCTCTTATTTCTTGTACTTTTTCTCTAGTAGTAAATAGTTTCTCTAAGCATTTTTGAGCGTTAAAAAACAACCAAATAAAGGAAATGTAGAAGTTATTTTCACCAGCCTGTGTTGTATCAGATGTTTGTTTTTATAAATTACTGTAATAACAGGTGATTAAAGGTCTGAAAACTGCCTGGATACGCCGAATGAATTATTTCCCATAGGAAAGTTAAATGCTATTCTCAGTTGGTCATTTATGTTTAGTCAAGGCCTTTAATAAACACTGTGTCAAATAGATAACATCAGTGGAGTTGATCAAGCATTTCACGTCGTGGCTTTCTCAGTGGATAAATACTGGTTTTGTGAAACTGAAAAGGCTGTAATTTACGTGTATAGTTTTGTATTTTAAGTATGTTTATCTCTCTCTCTTCCCCCTCCCCCTCTCAGTATTACCACCTTTATCTGTTTTTTTTTTTTTTTTAGTTTCTTCGCTGAGATATGAGTGACTACATTTGTGCTGTTTTTAAGGGGAGTCTGAATGGAGCAATAAAAGAAATCTTAAATTAGCCAATGTCGAACTGCACCGTTTATTTGTCACTGACACATGAATTTCAGTTGAAGTGAGATCTCATGTTCTCGTGTGATGCATCAAGAGCAAGTTTATCATCATCACAAGGTCAATTAAAATTAAATGGCCTTAATCTCTATGCACCTACATTTAAATGAATAATTTCGTACAGTGCACCTATTGTGTACATGTTTTACAGTATACTTATATTTTAAAAATACTTGCATGTAATTACATCTGTAATTATTTATAGTTACACTGTTGACCTATCCCTTACACTTTAACCTTCCTGTATCAGCAGCTAGAGTGTTTTGCAATACGATACGACCATACATTGTACTTATTTGTTTTAATGCAAGTACATAGTAGTTAAAGCCACTTTAATCGACCCCAGTAACAAATGCATTTTAACAACCAGTCATTTAACAAAGTAGGCAAAGCGTTAGATCCTTATGCATTGCGCATGAGCCATACAGCAAGGGTGGAAAAAAGGGGTCACCGAGGTCAAGCAGCTTCCATATATAATCCCATTAGCTTCATGTCTTTGCCTTTAACTCCTCCCTTGGTAGGACACAAAATCCAATTAATTTAAAACCCATACATGATAACTAAGATATAAAGTTTAGTTTGAAATATCTACATAAACGAGTCATACTCTCAAATGGTCCCTCAGCACAAGAAGAGAAGAAAAGAAAGATCATTGCACAGAATACAGTTCATAAAACGGCCCATGAGAAGTGACCTTACAGGCAACCTCCACAGCATTGATCTAACAGCAGCTGGACTCTGAAATTATTCTTATAGCCTTATTTTACCAGGCTAGTCTCTGGAGATTAAGAACTCTTTTCCGAGAAAGGCCAGATTGTGTATAACGGCTAAATGTATTATCAGGCTGTATAATAAGCATTTGATTGAATGTTACCAAGATATGAAGCCAACAAGGTGATTAGTGCTTTATGAAGGTGTACTGTTAAAAATGATCTAGATAGAAAATCTAATAAAAACTGTGGAGGAAGCCTTTCCCAGAAGCACACGCGTGATTGATGGATCTGACCTCAGCTCGACACACACAGCATCGGGCCGCAGCTCTCAAGGTCAAAGCAGGGATGTGTCTGTCCTTCCTGCTGAGGAGGTTCTCTGTGTCTTCACAGAATCATCTGCAGTTCAGAATGAGCCAGCCAACATCAAACATTTGGAAACAGTGCTGTATCAGCATTAAAGGCAGATGGTAGATATGTACAGGATGCTCATTACGAGGAGTCACATTCTATTCTAACTAATGCACAGCAGCACTAAGTTATTACAGGTCATTTGTGATTGAAGACTTTTCACAATTAGCGTAAAGGATACCACTGTTTTAGTGAAGGACAGAAAAGATAAATTGCATGTCGTGGGTCAGTCTCAAGGGTAAATTTATCATTTTGCAATTTCATTTTAAGGCCTTTATTAAATATATTGCTAGAATTAAAGGCCACTGTATGCGTGGCATATACTAAACTTCAAAACTTTCATGTGCAATGCATTGTTAAACTGAAACTTCAACCAAGCAAACACTTTAATATATGTGTTATCAGCTCAAAAGGATAAAGGGCTATGTTTGCTGCAGTGGAAGAATGCTGCATATTTCTGAAAACATGTTTGAAAAAGTATGAATCAAACAATTCTAGGTTCTCTCAGCTGGTGTCAGGGTAAAATTACAGATTACAACTTTATTAATATAACATTATATATATATGCACATATTTATAAGATAGTATAGCCTACTCTGTTATCTTAGAAGAGACATTGTTTATTTTCAACTCATATGGGAGACATATGGGACCATCCTGACAAGTGTATTCTCCATGATTTACAGTCTCTTGCACCAATTTAGGGCAGAAGAAGAAGAGGAAGAAAGAAGGGGGGCACTGTCCAATTTCCTATTTTTTTAATTGGGTGCACGTTACATTTTTGCTGAAGGTTAAACCTGAAGGACAATTTATTTACCAATTAATTAACATTAGACAACATCATTATACAAACTCCTAATTCAGTAATACTGAAATTATTAATAATTGATGTTGAATTTTAAATGACTGCTTGTATCTTTATTATTAATATAAAACGCGTTGTTTTAATTGTTAAGGATGTAGGAGTGTCATGTCTCATAGGCATAGGCTACAATATCCAGCTACATTTCCAATTTCTTTAGGATTGGACGGTCAAAAAAAATGTCAAGTCAATAAATAAATAAATGAATAGCTAAATAAAATTGTAGATGATCTACAGCGCCCTCTGCTGCCCACTCACCCACTTTGCAGACGTTGCTCTACTTCCAGGTTCAGAGGTCACCTATGGTCTCTAATGCCAAACCCTCCCCAGTAATTATCTGAATGAATGTATGAATCATAAAAAGTCAAAAACACGCTTAAACCATATATTGAGTGCTTCAATATATTGTAATAATTATTTTAGATTTTTTTGTCACATTAACTTTTCTTTCAGCAGCTCATAGAGATATTTAGCTAGATATTGATTGAAAATGTGTGTGTGTGTGTGTGTAGCCTATTGTTCTTTTTAGTTAGTTCTTTTGGAATTTTGTCAAACATATTATGTTTGAAATATTACATGTTTACATTTTTTTTGTGGGATATGTTTTATGTGTTTTTGTGAACCAAAGTTGAAGTTAAACTCGTAGAGTACACACTAAAGGTTCCTTGTTTTTATTCTGTATTGTTATCATGACATAAAATTATGAATTGAATTCATAATATGCCTACTTTAAACAATTTACTGACATGTCAAATACAAATACTGCCCTATCAAGTTAGGCCTGGACACGTCTAGGAAATGTTTTTATATTGAACATGACTTAAAAGTTTAATGGAACGTATGCATTCTTGTAGGGCTGGAAAAAAATGATTTTGCATTTATGATGAACTAAAACGAGAATGCACAGATTTATAGCGCCTCCTAGTGTCTAACATATGAGGGGAGGGGCATTTCAACAAGTTTCAGACTCCAGACACTTTTAGAGCAGAAGAAATATAAATTGACAAAAATAATAGGATCTCCTGTTGTGCTCAGACCAATAAAATTATTGTAGTCATTAGATTTAGCAAAGCTTTTGTAACATCACAGCATAAGGAATGGTACAATCTAAAGTCCTACGCCTTTTCACATGAACCGCTTTAGCTCCAAGAGGCCATGAGTCACCGAGCACTGCAATCCAGCTTCAGATGAAAGTGAAATGAAAGACACAAGCTTTCTGGACACACGAAGAATATTACTCTATAAGAATAGAATACTCTATAATTTGTAAATTATAACAATGCAGATAAATAGCAACCTTTTTAAATAGTTTCAGAAATGCAACTCAGTGAAGTTCAACAATTATTTACAGTTAAACAAAGAACACTTTCTTTTTCACTTACATTGAAATGGAAACCAGGAAGCAATGCTGTTATTGCTAACTAAAACTAACTATTAAAAAACATTTATTGTAATAATGCTGAAATAATATATA
>JAUMHP010000015.1:831147-842844 GCA_032361065.1 Enteromius trimaculatus | reverse complement strand
GGAATAGCAATATGGCGGCGCGGTGGCTTCACTTCTATGACGTCATGAGCTATCCAGTTCTCTATATAGATCAGTGAACCACACAGAAACCAGCACCCTGGCAACCACATAGCAACAAAAAACAACTGCACAGAACCTCCTAGCAACTGTTTAGCAGGGCCTTAGCAACCTCTCTAGCATTGTGGCATCGAGTTTTCTTGGAAAATGGAAAAAAAAATGTGGTGAATGAGCACTGGTCATTAATGAATGGCAAATGTATGCATCTTATTTTTAAGCTCGACTGGCGTTTTAAAAGTTTTAGTCATTTCTTGGATTTCCTCATGTTGATGGAGTAATAAATGAGTGCGCTGACGTTTGTAACCAGAGAGGACGATTTACTCAGTGAAATGTCGGACTGGGCTCCATCTTGTTTTTTAATTAACATTATATTGCACAGGTGTTGAGGACAGTTGTGACTTCTGACATTAGTGTCTGGCTATTAATACCCAGCATGTGACCTTCGGGAAGCTGGCATTCACTGTGGAGCTGACAGATTCATGGCTCTGTTGCCCTGAATAAGGTTGTCACATATTTTTAAGTGCTTGAAACAGGTCCAGGGTGCCATAAACCCCAGACATTTTAATTCAGGCTGAACTGTAAGTCAGAATTTGCCGTATAAACGTTGGCCCTTGAATAATACAGACAAGGCTAATAGCTGGGATTAAAGCATTACTTGGACTTATCCAAGCATGATAACATCCCCTAGCAGCCATCAAGTCTCACCCTGTGTAAACCATAAATTCCAAATGATGTGAAGTCATGAGGTGAAGTCACGGTAGTAACTCCGCTGCGACCGAAACTCAGCGCTTCAGCTTCTGTGCGTGTCAGGCGCAGAGCTCACGTAGTGTCCGTGAGAAGGATGTGTCTGGTTATTGTGTTTGATCACCACGCGCTGGACGCGGCTTGCATTGAGGGACTGTGAAAGTAGGGTAGGGTTACGAAACCGCCGCTGCTCTATTGACAGGGAAGGGTGGATGTGAGCCTGTCTGCCCTTTCTGCAGGTGTTGCAGAGGTGCAGATTCCCTTCCAGTCTCCGTCCGCCTCTGCCAGACGGGCCAGCGGCTGCCAAACAAACGCTGAGATGCGAGCTGACAACAATAAGCTATTCTTGAGGCTTTCTTCCTCTCCTAGTGCCTACAAGTCACAAATGTAACCCTGCGCTCTGACACGGGATAAAATAATATCTCTGAATCACCTGATATTGGCAGGGGGAACAGTAGCCTGCCGGTGGCACAATGGTCGCGTTTGCTTGCCAGCTGGAAGCAACAGTCGACTGGCTTGTTTAAGGTAATGTGATAAGTGGGCTGCTCCTACTTTCATCACACCTCTTCCAAAAGCACAAGGGATCTGGCCCTTTTCTCGGCTGTAAAGCAAGACGCAGCCGTTAAATCAGATAGGTTTACCGTATCCTGTCATAACTCATCAGATTCCAGACAGCTCTGTAGACATCGTCCCTACAGAACACTTCATGTTTTTCTAATTTTTTTTCCCACCAGCTGTAGTTAGCTTCAAGTCACTCAAATAAACCTTCCTTGATGCACGTCTTGGAAATGCTTCTAAAAGGTTGCATGTGCTATCACAGGGAAAAAAGAGAGAGAAAGAAAATAATGCCACAGACTAGACGTAGACGTTTTCTCTGATCAGAAAAAAAATAAGCTTCTGACGACTTTCATCAGTTTGCAGCGCTGTTTTCGGGGCAATCCTGGATGTCATTCATGTCAGGACGGGCTGACACCTGTCTGGTGTGTGGGGCTGGTCTGAGCTCTCTGTGTGTCTGTCAGGCGCTTGAGAGACTGTTTGTTTCCAGGCCGCTTTTGGGCCAGACGCCTTGCTGGTGCTCCAGGCCATGACCAGACTTTGAGCTCATCATGCCAGACATGACAGGCCTCCTTCTCTTTGGTGTTGAGAGTGAGTACGCTCTGTAGCCCAGTGGGGGAACCGTTTCAAAATGGCGGCTGACTTTTTTTCATCCAGCTTCTCTTGAACTGCACATCACAGGGAAGATCAATATTGTCTGTGCTAATATGTGCGGGGTGATTCTCGGGTAAGTTCAGCGAGAACTTGTAAACATCCACCTTCACTGCAGCTTCTAGATACGTATAGTATGGGAAACTGCTAAATTTGTAGAAGCAAATGAAGGATTGTTCGTTTCTCTTATCAAATGTAGTTCCCAAGTTCCTGTATGTGTATATATGTGTATACAGAAAAATGTAAAAAAAAAAAATACCAAAGTGAAATGCATGCATACATTAATTTTTCACAATAATATCAGTCATATTTAGAAAACACATGGTGAAATTTGAATTCATGCTGATAAGTAATTCTAATGAATCATTTAGTTTTGTTACACATAAAATATGCACTAAGAGGTCTATTTGCACAGTTTACGTCAGAAAGCATCTTGACCTTTCCATTCCGTCTTTGTTTATTCCATTCATCCATCTAGTTGTTATTTACTAACCTGTGCTGTCTTTGATTAGTCATATAATCTCTTGAACACGGAGGGATATCTATGTCATGACATAGGCTGGCAAGCTTGCCATCGGTATCACGTTTTGAAGGCATCTGCTTGCCTGTCTTGTGAAAGGAGATATAGTGATGGTTTCATATTCTAACTCAAGATTAATGTGGTTTTTTACAGCCTGCTGGGAGCTGCAATTGTACATGTCACTATAACATAATATCTGGGCTCTAAAGACATGACTATTCATTTTAATGGCCTTTTTGACTCACAATTGAACATTACAATGCATACTACTCGTCTCGGAGCTCACTCATCACTCATTATGATGTCAAATCATCATAATGCACTATTTTATGGAAGTTCGTGCCCAGTAGAGCTTGCTTGTTTTTTTTCCTATTAGATCTAAAGGAAGTGGTCTCTCTGTCACTATCTTCATGATGCACAGTTCAGAGAAGTTTCAGTAACTAGACTGATTGTTGTCAGTCCACATACATTTCTAACAGGGAATATTGTAGAAAGAAATCCAGCTTTGTTTCATGACTGTAACCCATTCATTTTCCCAGTCCGGTATTTTCCATGTTTCTATAAAGCCAGGTTTGACTGGTCACTGACCCAAAAGATCTTGCCTCTTTGAACGCTCTTGTTTATCTTCAAATAAACAAATCTTTAACTGAAGAACCGGCTTAGACCTGCTTACACGAAATCTCTCAGATCAAATGCTCTGCGTTATTTTTCTTTGAGTTATTGTTGGATAAATGGGGGCCATCGCCGGCCGGTACAAATATTTTCAGTTAGATAATCCAGTAATGTTTCGCTTTGCACTTTGTACAAACACACAGCTCTGTTTGAGGCCAGCTGCACATGACCAGAACTCTTTGTGGGAGCAGAGTTTGATTAAACAGTGCAAGTAATAGCCATGAGCTCATGACGTGTGGTTTACATCATTTTTTTACACATTCCTTTATAGTAGCTCTTTGCTTTTTCATAGTTGTCAATATTATTCACATTAACAGATGAAAACTCAGTTATTTAGCTAGGAGCTTGCACTTTGTCCTAAAAGATTTGTTATTCTGCTTTAAGGAACTTAAAACATTGTTTTATATCTTTTGTTTGTTTTAATGATGCTGAAGATTCAACTTTACCATTACAGGAATAAATAATATTTTAATAATCATTTTAACATTACAGTTTTTCTTTTTATAGTATTTTGATCGAGCAATCATCAACCTCTAAACCTTAATGAGCAATGACTTGGCTGTCAATAGCAAATATTATTAATAATTTTAATAATTTAAAAATAACTTTTTATTACAAAGAAATAAATGTCTCTTCAACAGTAAATAAAAATCAAAGCCATTTTAAATAGTTAAATGCGTTTGAGAAGGTCATGCAAAACTCTTCATAGGAAGGTTATTTTGTTAAATATTAATTTTATTTATCCAAATAATTTTCACTAATTGGTGGGACATACACTTTTAAAAATAAAGGTACAAAAGCTGTCACAGCTGTTCAAAAGGGACATGTTTGTACCTAAAGAGTCCATTGTGGTACATACTGGTACTTAAAGTGTACACATTTAAACCTAAAAAGTAAAGAAATGTACCTTTTGAACAGTTACTGACCACCCCAGTGACAGATTTTGTACCTTTATTTCTGAGAGTGTACAGTACAGCTTTAAAACAAGTGTTTAACATCATAACACAGTTTTCTAGCTGTATTGACCATCCTGATCATCAGCATCCTGGAGGTTGTGATATATTTCCTTTTAATGCATGTTGTCCGTTTAAGATGCCGTCCCCTCAGGGCTATACACCATGAGAGGCGTGTTTAGGGCATCTCTGCTGTGTGTTTTTGTGGTGTTATGTCACCCCCTCTCTGGCTCTGTTTGTTTAACGCTGCCCGCAGGCCCAAGTGGCACGGATTGTGACCTCAGTGAATTTCCGCAGCGCATGTCACAACGAGGCCATGCCGCTGCAGGTATATGTGTGCCGCCACGCTGCGTCTCTGATCTATACTCACCCACACAGCCGAAGAGGCCACAGCCGCTGCTTTATCCACTCCGTGCCCGGCAGAGCCAGATAAGGATGAAATAACCAAGCGTATTCTGCAGCACGCTGCTGTGTAAACATCTGTGTTTTACCTGTCATTTCCCCCCTGAGAGCTGTCTCATTTCCTTTATCTCACAGCGCTCAGCGTTCTGCATGAAATTTGATCCTGCCCTTTCTCCTGCTCTACATGAGTGCCATTTTGTCAAACAGGGAAGACATTCTTCATGGGATGAGTCGTTTAACATTTGTTAAATATGGCATTCACCGGCGTGGTGGACCGCGGTTTAAACCAGCGCTTATTACTGTGATTTGAAGAGGCTTGTCTGCTCTGCCGTAGGTGAAACATGCGCCATAGCTCTTGTTTTGCTCAGTGGTGCTGTTTACACATTCATTAGCAAGCTTTGGTTTCAGCCGACACTCAGAGACTTATCATGGTGCTTCATCACGTATATATCCATGACAACATAAGTGCCTTGAGGAAGAAGATACTGGGTGGTCCAGCGGTGGCCTTTCTGGAGAGCAGAGCAGCTTTGACTGCCGTTAAGGGATCTTATCAGGTCCCATCATTGTAGTGCACACTATCAGTGGAACATCAAAAGAACTCCTCAAATCAAGAATTCTTAACTGTGTGATCTACAAGTACTTTAAAGCAGTAATCCCGTCATCATTTACTCACCAAACCTGTATCCTACTCAGTGAACAGAAACAGCCTGGTTACAAACTTTTTTCAGAATATCTTCCTTTGTGTTCGGCAGAACAAAGACATTCATATAGATTTGAAACTGCTTGAGAGTGAGTAAATGATACAATTAAAATGATACAATTAAGATACAATTATAGTTTTTATTCACTTTTTTAATATTTATCTTTTATAAAATTTTATATATATATATATATATATATATTTTAAGTCAAAATAAGCATGCTTAACTTTTAAATAAATATTCGTGTTACACTGAATAACAATGTTTGAAATAAAACATTATTTTAACCAAATTTTGACATTTTACTCTTCAAAAACGTATTTGAAATCTTAAGAGTAGACCGTTTGCATACATTTAATGTGCTTTCTATGGACTTGACATTACTCTTGTGAATTTCTTTTGACATCTTAATGTCTTTGACCATATATATAAAAGTTTTTATGATGTCGTTTTTGTTTTTGCATTTTTAGCACATCAATTTAATAATAATTTGACTTTGATTTTGACTTCATCATAAAAACAAAACATGTTCGCTCACACTTTATTTTCAAGCCTTGAGGCCTCATTTAGCCTCAATAAACTATAGTAGTTAGTAAAGTAAAATAGTTAGTGAGGTAGTTAAGTATAAAAAAAGGGTAGGATTAAGTAGACTGGTCAAGCATTTAAGTACTAATAAACAGCCAATATGCAAGAATTATGCCTGCTAATAAGCGACTAGATCTCTGTAATAAAGTGTTACCAAATGTTCTTTAGCATAATTCCTTTTATGTTCCAGAGAAGAACTATTAATAAGCACAAATTATGAATTTGAGGGAAAAGTTATTAATATTGAATAAGTGTTAGTGAAGCTACATATTTAAGATGCAGGTAAAAATGCTCAAATCTTAAAACTACAGTGAAAGCCCAAGGTTGAGTGTTTTAAGTCATGGCTGTTATTGCTGTTGTTCTCTTAAAGAGTCTACTAAATACGGATCAGCTACCGATGGAGCCAGGCTCTGACAGGCACTCTTCTTGCTTTCTCTGTCTCTCTTCCTGTCTCTCACCCACCAATTCTCTCCCCCTCCACCTAAGAATGGGCTGTGCCTCCGGGGGCCACATCACTTACCTGCTGACACACAGGACATGATTGATGAGCAGCCTCGGGCGCTGGAGTCGACTTTGTCAGCTGCTCATAATTTATACATCTTATCTCTGTCAGAAGAAAAGACGGAGCATGGCGTATGGAAATGAAAACACGAGCCTTGTTTAGACTTCCAGTATGCACGGCACACGAATCTAAAGAACTTTGATTGCTATCTGGCCTCTCCCTCATCGGGCCCTAAGTGTTCAGGCCCTGTGCATACTCTCCGTATGTCTCTGCTTTCTGTGCTGGACAAGTGATTCTCGACTGACAGCGTCTGCCACAGTTTTCATCCAAAACCAGCTTTGGACATGTTTGAGTGGACGTTACCACAAAATTATGCCTCTCAGCATCTTCAAATGAAGAAAGACATGCTGTTGAGAACCCTTCTGGTGAGGGTTCCTTTCTGTCAAACGTTTATAATGTAGAGGCATTTAATCTTAAAGTACAAAAATGGAAATGAATGGTTGCAAGATGCATTCTGGCATTTTTAGCATGTTCTGTTACTGACCAATGTGTATATACAGACTGTTTATTTTCCCTGTACTGTATAAATATATACAGTATACAGAATGTATATACACACACACACAAACCTTTTAATTTGGGATGCGATTAATCGTGTGTGTGTGTGTGTGTGTGTGGGTTTATGAGGACACAAATTTGTATAATGACATGGGTATGACATAGGTATTACAATATAAGGTGATTTTATGATATTTTCAGTGTCCCCGTAATTTAAAAGGCTTAAAAAACATACTAAATGGTGCTTTTAAAAAAAAATGCACACAGCTTCCTGTAAGGGCTAAGTTTAGGTGTAGGGTCAGAGTAGGACAATACCACATACAGTCTGTACAGTAGGAACACCACTACACCTATGGAGAGTCCCCATAAATCACAAAAACCAACGTACATGTGTGAATTAATAAATTACAATGATTCTTAAAAAAATAAATAAATAAAATAAAAAATTATGAATTAATACTTTAATATTAGTGCTGTCTAATGATTAATTATGATTAATCGCATCCTAAGTAAGTTTTTATTTTAATAATATATGTTTATGCTGTGTTTATTTATTATGTTTATATTAAAACACACACATACAGTTTACATTTTACATGTAAATACATTTATATATTTATTTTTGTATATTTTATATTATATCTAAATATATTCAATATATAAACATAACATATTTTCATTAAATATATACATGCATGTGTTTGTATTTATATATATTTATATATATATATATATATATACTTAATAAATATACACAGTACATACAAATATATTATATGAAGAAAAACTTTTTTGATACGATTAATCATGATTAATCCTTTGACAGCACTATTTAATATAATTTAGTTTTAAATAATTAAAAATATATATTTTTTTGATGATGATGATTATTATTATTATTATTATTATTGGTCATATTGAATGGAAGGGGTTTTTTTTGCCTGCAAGACTACATTTATAATTTCTCAGTTGCCCTTCTGAAGTCATATAATGGATGCCTTATTCATCATCCTTTGACTCAAACAATGCATGCATGTAATTTTCGTCTATCCACAAACCTTTGAAAGTCGCTACACCTAGTCAAAATGAAACCTGAAAAGCAGAATTGCAAATTGCGTCTCCAATGATGTATCTTTTCAACACTTGTTTTCTCTAGTTTGTCAGTCTTATTGTCTGATCACTCATCCGTAACTTGTTATTTTAATTCTGATGACAGATGAGTGACGCTCCAGTAGACATCGCAGCCAGGCACCCTTCAAACCCATTGTGTGCTTGTTTGCAGGAGACACACAAAAATAGTCACACTGTAAATGAAGCCAAACACATTTGCACATTGGTACGACACAGATGACCCGATCTAATAAAATTAATTCTGCTCAACAGAATGTCTTTTAAGCAATCCTTATTAATTGTTTAAGGTTGAATGTCATGTCAGATGAGCTTTAAACTGACTTGACTTCTCCTGTCTTGTTTACTGACTAGAAGCATAGCTGAATTGAAAAGTTTAAAACATTCAGCTGTAATCATTCTTTAGTTCTTCAGATGTGCTTATTTATGCTCGCTCAAACCCTTTCTTCTTCAATATTGTGCTCCACTGTTTTTTTTTTTATTTTTTTTTTTTAAACAGAAAGACTTTTTTTTTTTTTCGTCAGCGTGACTAGCAAAACAGCTTTGATTTCATAACCCCTTCCCGCTATTGATCTTTTGTCATAGATAAAAGAACTTTCCTGAAATCATGCATTTTTCATGCCGATATCAATGGGTTCAATTGAAGTTTTTGTATTTGGCGCTAAGGTTTGCTTAAAGCTATACTTAGCAATGCTGTCTGTTTTGCTCTATTGATTCAGTAGTTTTGTATCTTGGATATTGGAGGCACCAGTCCCTTGACATCACTTTACTTTGCCTTTGATCAACATAATAGCTCTGAGCAAGAGTGTAGAATCAAGTAAATTAGACTAATTATGAAGTTTTAGGAAGATGGCGTATTGTGTATTGCATTAAATTTTAAAGAGATTCAAGCAGTCCTCAGAAAATGCGTGTCTGAGGAAGATTGTTTGAGACCTGCTCATAACGCATCCTTGATGTTCTCATGAACTACACGCTCAACCGAGAAACTCATTTAACCCTCCTCACTATCAAATAGATGCTATTATTAGATCATAGAGGTTTTGGAACACATTAATGCCAGTTGTGAAAGATCATTTTCAGTAATGGAGTTATTTTTGGCATTTGAATGTGTTAATATTGATTGACAGACTTCGTTTCATCTGCCTCCTAATTTGCATGATGAGTTCTTTAGTGTAAATAATGCATAATGTTCCACGTTAATACATCTGTTTATATAGTGCTGAAATAATAGATTGACACAGTTGAGTTTCAGCTCTTAAGTTGTTAATTAACACACGCACTTTTTTTGAAGGTATCCTGTGTTTTAAGGTATCCAGAATTTTGGGAAAGCAGACATTGTTCAAAGACAGCTACTTTTTTCATTGTGGAGCAGTGAAGCTGTTAATAATTTTGACATGACGAACACGTTGGGAATGTTCACACACAAATAGGTGACAGACATATCAAAAAGCGTATTGCTGGCACCTTCTGCTCAGTTGATTGAGTTCTTTATTCTTCTCCTCTTTCGCTTGATGATTCTTCTCTGCAAAGAAACGTAACATCTCAGATGCCGCTTCCAGCTACGGCCATGTAATTTATTTTTCTTCCCTTTATTATGCACCGAATTATCTTTTTCATGTAATATGAGGGAAGCCGATGCTAGTCGCAGTTTTTATTTGCAAGTTTTGGTTTGTTTAGCCGCAAAACAAAGCAAGCTAATTAACAATGTGTTATAGAACAAATCAAAGTTGCTTAGCAAACATTAATGTCTTTATATAAAAAATGACAAATGTTTAAAAAATATAATTAATTAAAATATTAGTAATCTGCCATTTAAATGTCAAACAGGGTAAAATGGCATATTATTTGGCATAGTTGTTAGTGTATACAGGGGTCTCTATGAAATAATTTCCTTGTCAAATGCCAAAAAAAAATAGCACTGAATTTAATTTGATGGAAGGAAAAAATCTGGTATTATTATTATTATTGCACAGCAGTTTTTATTTGCAAATGTTGGCTGCAAAATAAAGCAAACTAATTAACAATGTATTATAGAAAGAAATTAAAGAAATGTAGCAATCATAAATGTCTTTATTACAACTTATTCTCCTAGGGAAAAAAAAATCTATAAATGAAATGCATAAAAATAATAATAACCGTGAGGTTATTCTATTTAGCAAACATTTGACAAGTAACCACAATTTTGTGATAAATCACTTGTCGTAATAACACAGCTGACTATTACCTGGATACATGCTGCTATTGGTTTTATTGTATATTTTCCATAAAAAAATCTTAGTTTACAGAAATGGGTTTAATTCACGACAGTGGGCGTTTGAAAGCAAGATCTAAGAAAACAAGCATTCGCATAACTGGATTTAAATATAATTCTGCCGTTAGTTAGTAATTGTCTGAAAGTGTTAACATTTAATCCTGTGCCACATTTACGAGAAAGTCATTGTGCCGTATAGGCTTGTCCTCAAGACTACAGGAACAATTTAAGACTAGCCCCACAGGAAATAATTCCGAAATGATGTTGTTGCAGAAGTGGCGGCTGCTTTGTTGTCAGGTGTTAAAGAACACTTTGGACCAAGGACAGCCAAATGACAGAGTCCTCTCTGGGAGAATCTAAAAAGAGGAAAAATATAGTGCAGAGAGGCAGGAAGGACTCCTCAAAGAGGTGACCATAAGCACAGCACTGAGATGTTTGGCAGCACACTGCTGCCATGGTGTAATTGGAGAGAAAACATATATGGGTGCAAATTACCCCCTGTCAGTGACATTAAAAGGAGAACCGCTGATGTCTGAGCAAGAGGGAGCGGGAAAAGAGAGAACGAGAGCGAGCGGGCGGGCGGGGAGAAAAGTGGAGGCTAAGTTAAAAGCAGATCAAATGGAAGCATGGAGGGAACGAGGAGCGAGAGAGAGCACATGAAAATATTTCGGATAATTGTTAGCCGCTCGGTCAGACGGTATGCTGTTTGCAAAAGCAGACAACAACAACAACAAAAAAAATAGAGTTCGGAAAACAGCTGTTTTGTTGTTTGGAGGTGCTGTGATTGATTTGTCACTTTTTCAATGCATGTACATTTAAAAGGGACAAAAAGGAAACATTAAAGCGGACGGAGGCAGCGCAGCCACTCATCTGATGTGTGATGTGTGTACTTAAGAGCCGAACATGCATGCTGGTGGCAGAGGCGATCAAAGCATTCCCTATCATTAGAAGCAGATAGCCTGTGCCTTCAGCTTTCAGCTCGGCCCAGTGACCAAGAGCTGTCAGAGAACGAGCTGGAATGTATGACGATATTAACTTCAATGGAAGCTGCTGCCGTGATCTTGGCCCAGATGTAGAAGCAGACAGAATCGCTGGGCTTTTGCTGCATTTTCTGTGCTGGATTTTGGTCTGCAGAAGGAGTTTCCAAATGCTAAACAGAACTAAGAATCTCTTGTTGGTGGCCGGGAGTATTAGCAACATATGTGTAAAGCATTGTGAATTTTTCACTTCCAGTTTAACTCCAATTTAATGAAAATCTGCACAGTTCAGGGCACAGATTCTGTGTGGGCATGTCTATAAATCGTGGAATAAAACAAAACCAGAGATATAACTACGCCTACACATTGTCCTTTTGTAAAGAATAGTTCATCCAAAAAAGTTACAACAAAAAATCAATGTCATGGTTGAAAATAAATAAA
>JAUMHP010000015.1:813244-831047 GCA_032361065.1 Enteromius trimaculatus | reverse complement strand
ATATACTGTATGCATTTTGCCAGAATCAGATATAAAATATATAATATCAGATATATAATAAAACTTGTAAGTATAATACAAGTATACCTTTCAAGGCTTATTTGTGTTTTATTTTGTATGCGATTTGTCAAACTTTAAGTCATTTTTTTTTTCAAGTTTGTTTTAAAATTTAAATTGCTAAGATGATGTAATGTTTCTTTGAAAAGGATTTAATTTTGCATTTTCATCTTAAAATGAAAAAAAAATTAAAAAAAAAAAAATATATACATATATATGTGTGTGTACAGTTGTCTGGTTTTAGCAAATGGTAATGCAATACTACTTAAAAAAAAAAGTAGAATAAAGGAAATGATAAAATACAGTAGTGATTTAATTTCAGTAAATTTGGTGTTAAACTAATGGCAGATGGTGTAGGCATGCTTTGTCTCAAGAAACAATATTATCTAAATATTACCAAACACTGTGCATATCTGTTTAATTCTGCTTTTAGATCTGTTTTTGGTTTTAGCCACAACTATTTGAAATACTGTGAGTTTTGTAGTGATCCCACACACAGTCATCAGTCACTCGTGTGGCTTGTTTTGATAATGACTTCACAGCGTTTCCCACACTCTTTTTCTACTTTTAGTGTTTTGGGTGAATAATTAATATTTACTGCATGCTGATTTAGACCCTTGTTAACTCGGACCGACCTCCAATGTCAAAGCGATTAAAAAGTGCTGCGATCTTTCCTGCAGTGATTAATTTAACAGCACATTGTTATTGAATCATGTCACTCGGACTCGATTTGAAATGAGCAAGTTTCCCATCAGCCATATTAATGGGACCATTACTGAAATCAGCAAACTTTTCACATTTTACTGAGGTCTGAATGACTTATCAGCTTTTCTTTTTAATTAGAAAGCACTTGCTAATGACGGCGACAGTCAGTCAGCCTCAGAAAATGTTCGTACTGTAATACTTTATTCTTATCGAATCAGACTTAACGTCCTTGACACAAATGGTTTTTAAATCATAATGACTAATCAGGTCATTTGAAGATGCTGCTGTGGTTAATTAGCGCGTGGCATCTTTGTGTCGTGACCCCACACACCCAGCTCAACGCGACCAGCAGCACCATGCTGACACACACTTGTGCGGATCCGTCTTTTACCATGCAAGCACCAGAGCCATTCCTCGTGCCGACACAAACAGCAGGGGAAATTCAGGCGGCGAATGGCTGTTAGCCGGCGTGCAAGTCTCCTTATGATAGACCATGAGTTGTTCCAAGGAGATTAAGGCTTTGTAAACTGCTGGAGCACCCAACCTCAAATGACTTCCCCTTATCTCCAGAGCCCAGAGCCACTGTGTGCCTCACACACACTTGCTCTATGTAGAATAAATGTCATTGAAATTAATTTCACCAGGCTTGAATTAGGCTGCCGCTATAATCTCTTTCTTCAGTCAAAATTTATGTCCTCCAGAATTCAATTTCCTCTTCAACTTCATAAGTTGGAGTACAAAGAATGATAGGCCCTTATCAGGTGAGCCGTTTGAAGACTTCATTAATGAATACTGCCGCTTTCAATTCATAACATTTGATTGTAGTAATCTCACGAGGGCCTTGTTCTTTTGCAGCGCTGTGTCCTCTTAAAAGTGACACTGTGGAGGTTAACGCCATTGAACGGACAGCCATTAAAACTGCATAATGGCTAATGGTTCTTTCGCAGGGTGAAATGGGCTACTATCAACAGCTGTGGTCATATGAAAGACCTCTAGCGCGGAATACTATGGGCAAAATATCAAGATTATGTTTTGCTTGGTTGGAAAAAATCATGTGGCAAATCAAGACTGTATTGATCAGAGCTTTTGAGGCATGAACTTGCTGCTTTCTCCTGACAGGCCCTCTAGCTAGAGCAAATCTCTCAACCTTTTCTCATTGCCAGACCTCATCCATGCCTGACTATCATGTTTACAATAGTTGCTTTAGGTCGGTCTGACTTAAAGAGCTGCATTTCAGGGAATTCGCAAAAGTCTGAATTGGGTTTTAAAAGAAAAACACACAACTGAAACTGCCAAGCAAATACCCTGGGCATATCCAAAAGCGCAAAACCAATAAAATACAGTAAAATAAAAATAAAAAATATATTTTGCATATTAAAAAATTAAGTTTCTTAAAGGGACAAGAAGGGAAAATAATTTTCATGATCTTATAAACAAAAAAATACTGTTAAAATATAATAAGTTCCCTGTTCGTTTACTTTTCTTTTTTTTTATATTAAGGTGAAATATGACAGCAGTGTGGTTCTCAGAAATAAGTAAATGTTAAATAAAGATTCTTGTATAAAGCTTTTGGACTTTTGCACAATGGAAAACCTCACATTTTTTTCTGCATGGACGTTCACTTGCTGCTAAAAGTTCATGTTCTCATTAGAACGAGACCTCCTGACAGATCATTAGATGTCATAGACTTGCTTAAGACAGCAAACTCTTATGTATTAGCCTCAACTTGAGTTAAAAAACTGTCTGTGTGGAAGAACAGACAGGAAGACCATCCTTATGCTTTTGGCCCATTATATACACAAGATTCCAGCCTTTTGAAGATATTTATAGAGGAGTCTGTCTTTGTGTCATAGCTTCTTAAAACACATTAACTGATTGTCCAAGCAGAGCAAGTTATGCATGTATACAATGTACAATTTTATGATTTCTCTGCAAAATTCTTTACGGATGTTCTCAGCATTGGAAAGCTATATTAAAACTAGCTTGTTAAAGCTTATGTTCAGTTATTACTGGCATAAAGCAGCATTAGACTACATCTCCGACTACAAAAAAAGAGACCTAAACTACCCCATAATGGACTCAAATTATTATGAATTTGTTTATTAACTGATTTTCTGGAATGAATAAAGATCTTCTACTGCTGAGTAAAGAAAGGACAATTTCGAAGAGTGTTTATCACCCCAGCTTACTCTGCAGTGAAACTGTGAGAGCAAACAATATGATATTAAAAGCAGCATTTGTTCACTGGAAAAAGCAGCTTCTTACTTGGAAAAGCTTGGAAAAGTCACGTTACTGAAAATACTAGTTAGCTGCATTGCTACCTTTAGTTAGTTACTTCAACACTAGTTATTATAATGCCCATCACTGTGCCCAGTAATGCTGTGAATAGATCATATACTGTACACAAATCAAAAAACATTCTTATCAGATAGTAAGAGGTGTCCAATATACGGTATGATGATTAAGCATAAAAAAGTTATTCTAGTTTCTCAAAAAATTCTATGAAAGATTATATAGCAATATTCCTGTACTAAAATGAATATACTAGTAGTGCTCTTACAAGCCACTGTCATGGAGGAAGCATTAGTTTCATTAGGAATACTGGTTCAATTATGTGCTTTTGGCCTTGGTAGCGTTTTTAGCTGATTTCTCTTTCCCAAAGCCACCAGTCTTATTTGTATGCGGTGCAATTTTCAGTTCCCATTCCCAAGCCTGAGCTCGAGTGAAAAATGGCCCGCATTTTCTTGATAGCCCATGTGGATGTGGGGTATAAATGGCTAATGAATTACAGATGAACATTGACGCAAATTAATCTTCCTGATGTCCCTGGGTTATATGGCAACCATTTAAAAGTTTAATCAATACGCTAAAGTTGAAAACATGCAGGCGCTGCAGTTGTTTGGCTGTAATAAACATCAGTGGGGAACGGGGAGGCTTGCATCCAGTGCATGCATCATAATGACAGGTATTTATGTTTAATGGACTAAATATTTTTTATTGCATGAGAACAAATGTCAGTTTAACTCTGTAAGTTATGAATTTAGCTTCCCTCGGCTGCTCCCAGCAGATGATTGACATCCTCAAAAACACACTCAAGACTTCTTTTTTCTCTGCTGCCTAAAAGCTCCCACATTTTAGCAGATGCAGAGCAAGGCTTGAGTTTTTGTCCAGAGGAAAGTACAGATGCTCAACTGTTTATGCTATTTCAAAGCTCAGTCGCATTTTGTAAACAAGCCAATTTTTCCCTGAAGACAGCAGTCCTTTTCTTAACTTTCGATGCCTCTGATTCTTGACCCATGCTGCAGTGGGACGTCTCTGTGTCTCCAGCTTTTCTCATGTCTGCGCTGATGAAAACCAGCCTCGTTTTTCAAATGCCACACATCTGTGTGTGTGTGTCAGGAGTGGTCAGTAGTTTGTGGTTCGTCGTAGGCTTTGGGCTTGAAGCCAGTCCACTTTAACTGCATATGGCTCCATTTGAACTGCGGCCCAGTACACCATCACAACTTCAGCCTCCCTTTTGATTGAATAAGTGACATTATCCAGGGTACTAATTTATTATCCTCCAACATTCTCTTCTTTCTTTCTTTTTTCTGGACGTTGAGTCTCTCTCGATGGGAGCAGAGGCAGGGGAACGCAGCTGCTCTTTGACAGTGCATGTGGATATTCATCTCCGCTGGTTGCACATATTTATTATCTGTGTCTTTGACCTCTAAGTGAATGCAGTAACATGCAGAGCGTTGCCTTCAGGATGTCATTAAAACTGTCTTCTGGCAGGCCAGCAGTAGTTTCTTATTTTTGGTTAACAGACGTCGCTATACAAATTATATAAAATACAGCTTCGACTTTATAGCAGTTGTCTTCAATAACAACTCTAAAGATCTGTGGAGAAAATCAGTGAACTGTGACATTTAATGCCATGAATTATCATTAGCGTTAGAACGTTTTCCACACAAGTGTTTAAAAGATGATGATTAAGATGCTATTTACATGTCAAAGGGAGTCATGAGGTCTTTCTGTATTGGTGTAGGTCTGCAGGGTTGAAGAGCAATACTGAAATGAAGTAACCGGTGTAATAGTCCTACTCATTCAGTGCCAAGCATGTTTTGTTTCCTGTGGAAAATAATTTATACCTAGACATATGATGTGTACAAAAATGCATATTGCATATGTACTATATTTGAATTTACTTTGCAACCATTAAAAAATGATGTTATTTACAGTGGTGAAAGGCACGAGGTGTGTTGACATAAGGACACCTCAAAGATCATTTAATCAAATGTAAACGTCACATTTTCTTGGTTAAAAAACATGACATCCACTATCAGTTTTGCAAATGTATAAAGACCAAAAAAAGGGCTGCGCGATAACAGAAAAAAATGATTATCACGATTATTTTGCTCAAAATTCACTTGTGTATTCTTATTGCACTTTACAGCCACAAATAAAGAAAAACAAACAAACCAAACATGTTTAGAAGGGAGAGTTTTTCTTAGCTGTGAATAAATATAAATATAGCTGTGTAAATAAATAAAATTAAACTGCCTCTTTTACATCAACTTGTAACTAATGCACCTTCTGCGCCTGAGAGTAATTTGCACAAGAATTGCAAACACAGGGTAAAAAAAAAAAAAAACATCATCTCTGAATGTTTCAACAAAAGATTGTTTCATTATTTTGCTTTCTTTTCTCCTCCCCCGACCAGAAAAAAACAACACTGGGTGAAGTTTATTGTGGCTGCACCTGTGATTTCCAGGACAGCAGAAATCCAGCACTGAAGCACATATCCTGTTATTTTATCCAGTACAAATAGCGAGTACAGCTAAAATCCACAGAAGCACTTGGATGCATTAGAGTGTAAATTTGACAAGTAATGCATTACCTGAAAAACATAACCTGATTTCCCGTTAGCCCAACAGCTGTAGGTCAGAAGCCGTTGTTTTAGGCCAGATAATGAGGACTCCATCACAGGATGTTGCTGCAGACTGATAAAGGCAGATATATTGAGGCTTGTATAATAGCACAGGCTCACGGCTGCAGCTGCTCTCAGCCAAAACTCACCCTCTCACACTCTCACGGATGTCCCTCCGTCTTCCCTTCAGGTATTATTGCAAGCTTGTGAGATAATAAGGGAAGTTTAATTGCATTGTTAATTGATTTTTTTTCCCACAGCATTATTACCCTGATTGATTGCAGGGCTGATGAGAGCATGGGATACAGGAAAACACACAGAGAAAGAGGGAGCAGAGAATAGATAACCTTGATGTTAAGAGCTACATCCTTCGGATATGTCTTTCCTTGACGTATTGATGGCCCTCGAAAAGAGAGAAGCTGATTGTATGCAGATCACTCGAGCGGCCAGTTGATGAATAAGTATTTCCTTGTTTAGATGGACTCAACAGATTCAATGCTTTTTTTTCTCTGTGTGGTTTCTAGGTCTTTCTAAAGCTAATTCTTCTCATAAAAAAAGTTTTACAGATCAAGAAATTAATTATATTGTTGTCCTAAAGGCATGCATCCAATTTTTCTCCAACTTCTCTGTTTGATTAATTTATGAAAATACCTGGCTGAGATTTGTACACTGAAGTGTTTTTGCTTCAGCTTTATCAACTTTTATAGCCATAAAAAGTCGTTAGTGTTATTTTAAGAAGTCTTGAGTTTGTGCGCTGAACTGTGAAATGGGAAACAAAGTGATTGAGTTCAAAGGGCTTTGAATTTATGGAATGAATGTGCTGCACATTGTAAGAAATATGCTACGTTTGTGGCACATTCTACAGTCTCACGCCTTTAGATCAGCACATTTATGTGCTTTAGATCTACTGTTGATTAATTATGACAACGCTCCCTTTGTGTTTATTGTATTATTTTGTAGATGAATGTAGAAGTGCATATTTGATCTTACTCTTCTCGTTGAACGAGCAGCTGAAAGTAGTAAAGCATAAACATTTCAAATTAAGAGTCCCAATGTATTTTGTGTCTTGGTCCAGAGAATCCAGAATTCTTCCTGGTGACACTATATATACGTTTTACTTGGCACAATAATTATCAAATAGCATAAAATAATAACAGTGACTTTTTTATTGTCTGCATTTGAATACATTATTACAGTATCAGCAAAATTCAAATGCCAAAATTCCTATACATTTATATAATAACCATATTAGAAAGTATAAATCAATCGTTTTCAAATCGTTTGAGTTTGTTTTCTAAATCTTACGTTTAGATACACTGTAAAAGGCATATGATAAACTAGTTTTTTTTGCAGCGCCTTAGCTTTCTGCATCATACCATTGCAGTGAAATACGTCATGTTTTTATGGCCTCTGTAGATTCAGCCGTGACACTGCAGAGGTGCAGGAAACACTGTAACTAGCATTAGAACTAGTAGTGAAACAAGCTTGTACTGTGTGCAAGTCTTCTGCATTTTTCACACTGTTCCTCCTGACACTTTTTAAATGGCAGTGTGATAAATGTTGGTTATTATGATTTGACTGGAATTTTGCCAGAGGAAGAAAAGCAAAGACAGCAGATTTCCAGGACGTCAGGCGCTGTGATAGCAGGTCACGGAGAGGCTGCGGAGGGCTCGTGTTGTTTGAAATAAGCTGTGAGTGCGCCGGTCCTGTCTCCACCTCCATCTCGCTCGAAGACAACCTCCTCTGCTCTCCAAACATCCAGGTATGACAGGACGGGAACAATGCTTTCAACCTTTCTCCTGCCAGAATATGCAGCATGGAAACATTAGCTTCCCGAAAACTTTTAATCTGTCACTGTAATGGCTGTGTGTGAGTGTCTGGAATAAAGAGAAGGCCAGGCCCTGACACAGTGTGTTTTTCATATTAGCTATCAGCTCATCAGCCGTCCCCATGGGTTCAAGCTAGACTCTGCTTTCCACTAACAGGTTACGTAAGAAATAGCTGCTTCTGCATTTTACCTTTGTCTCTGGCTCCTCTTTTTTTTCTCGTGTAATAAGCGGAGTGTCCAGCTGTGGAAGTTGGCTGCCGTGTGCAAAATTTGCAGTGGGCTGCACTATATCACGCATCACCCCGGCTGCCAGTTTATGCTAAACATGCTCCCCGTCCCTGGCAGGCCCAAGTGTGTTTTCCTCTCTCTGTTTCTCTCTGCTCCCCACTGAGGTTTGTTTAAAGAAGTCAGTCTGCAGGGGCAAAGAACGGACATCTCCCAGATCTGCGCCATTTGCAGAGCGCTGCTTTAAGCTCTTGAACATGTGAGGAAGCAGTCATGCTGCTTCAGGTCAATATTACAGCTTCAGTCGTCACCAGACACTGACTGAGCCACACTTTATTAATCATGTGCTGTTCTCTATCACTCAGACACTGCTCCAGGCACTCATATGAGGGTCACAGATAAATAAAAATGCCTACAAATATTTGTTAATCACCCATGTGTATTCACTGTTTGTAAAGTAACACTTTTTAATAACTTTTCATTCCACCTTGAATACACTTGTAGATTTATTTAGTTTTTTAAATATTTGTGTACTTGACCTGAAATCAGTTTTAAAAGGGAAAAACTGGTTTATTCAACATTGTTATTTCTATCAGTTAATAGCAATACAATTATTTGTATTGTTAAAATATTTTAATAATAATAATAATACTTATTATTATTATTGTAATTGTTATTATCATTATCATATATTATATAATTACAATGAATTAGTAGTAGTATTCAATTATAATAATAATATTAATGACTGTAATAAATATTTTAGTTATTAAATGTGTTATTAATTATTATTAATTGGGCTACTGCTTTAAAAAAAAAAAAATATATATATATATATATATATATATATATTTAAGTTTTTTCTTTATTACAGTTACGCCATTTACACCACTTTTTACACTTTTTAAAGGATATTAAACCCAACTTGTTTATCTTTTTGCATTTACTCATACCCTCGTGTTGTTCCAAACCTGTATGTATTTGTTTCTTCTGCTCAACACAAAAGAAGATATTTTGAAGAAGATGGATTATTACAGCTGCTGGTGGCCATTGACTAATTCCATATCGCCATAGTACCATCATTCTTTAAAATATCTTCTTTTGTGATCAACAGGTGAAAAACAGATGAATACAGGTTTAGGACAACTTGGAGGTAAGCAAGGTAAGTCCCGCCCAACATATCTTCTGGACTTAAAATCCAGAAAATGAAAACATGTCTATCATAGAAACAGCGTTTTCTTTATTAAACATATTTTTGAACAGCTTCTTATAAATCCAGTCATCATTGACCCATGAGTTTGTCTGCTGGTGCTCTGTGATCTCTCAGTCTCACTGCAGTGTTTAGGATAATAGCACTGCAGTTGGGTGCTAGTCTTATATACCCCGGTGAGGTGAAGTGCAAGAGAATCTCCTCTCAAACCAGCGCTCTGATAGTCAGAATGAGCATACAGGGATCCAGCGGCGGTACCTCCATCCCCAGGGCAACTGCAGCAGCTGGAGTGCAAAAACCCTGTCACCCCCTCAGAACAAGTACTTGTGCTGACAGAGCTGTCCGCTAACCCCCCCCATACACACCCGTCCACAGAGCGAAGGGGGTCTGATCTGATGCGAACAGACATCTCCTCACACTTCACAGTTTGGATCACCTCAACTCGCGAGGATGGCAGGGAAAATGAGCGTCGCTCGGCTACAAAAGTCCAAATTTAGATTGACTGAGTTTGTCCGTGGGCTGACACGAGCGGGCCGCCGTTACTCGCCGCGCGAGGAGAGCGCAGGACTAGAGTGACATGCCGGAGAAGGCTGGTTGCCGATCGCTGGCGGTGGGGGAAGGGGAGGAGTGGCTACTTTGAAGGAAAGTGTCAGATCAGGTTAGCATCCAGACTGGTGTTGGAATATGCTTGGCACTAATATGGCACCAGTATCTCTGTCCTCATCTCTGTTCACTGTCAGTACGTGCGATTCGGCGGCCCGTCTCTCCACGGCTCTGACAGTGTCTTTTCGGATTATGTTAGTGGCACGCTCGGAGCGCCGCCGCAGCTCGCCCATCACTCAGCCGCTTTGTTTGAAGCCTGCCCTTTTTTGTCATTAATGCACTTGATGTCTATTTAAAAACGGCGGCGAGCAGCGTATCTGTTTTCCTGTCAGCAGATCATTGACAGCATTAATGCCACTTGTCCTTGCCTCATTTACTAAAGCGCTGACACCTAGCTGCAGTCTGCCACATCCATCAAGCCCCTCTATTTCTCTCTCTGTCGCTGGCGTGTCAGAACGATCCTGTCTTTAACACACTCAGACTGGGCTGTCTCCGCACATCACCTATAGGCCTCACAGTCAACTAGCATTTTTAGCAATGCGGAAGAAAGACATAAACACTGCGTTCTTCTTCCTAACTCTGGCATATGTTTTGCCGGGTCGTGTATTGTTGATGTATGGGAGAAGTGAACAGACCCGCGCTCTCTTAATGAGTTATGACCAATCTCGTCGCTTGTGAGGAGAAAGCCTCATTAGTTGTCGCTGATGTTGCATTAGTCTATGTTTGATGATGGTTATTTTTGTTGAGCTCCATAGTAGTGCCACTAACATCCTTCAAACTGTCTAGGACAGGGCTGTCCAAACTCGGTCCTGGAGGGCCGTCGTCCTGCAGAGTTTAGCTAAATTAACGTCACTGGACTTTAACTTTTTTGTATTTATGAGATACAACGCCTTCTGATGCTCATTCATGTTTATTTCGTGCTTTAAGTAAATGTGCAGGTAGTAACACTTTAAAGTGAGTGGGATTTTTGGACTAGTTGTGCTGTGACATCATTGATTAAAATTAAAGGCAGTGAGCCTATCGAAGATTTTTTTGATTCTTGGCATGAGGATGTTTTTCACTGCAAGACTAAATTTGGTTCAAAGGGGTTGATGGAGCACATCAGAATACTGCGAAAAATACAAGAGAGTTGATAATGCGGTGGCTGTTGCCGCTGGTGGGTTTGGTCTCTTGTGTCGTAAATCCAGTGACACTGGTAGTGATGATTTACTCTGACCAATCAGTGATCTGCAATGTAAACGCCTTACATTTTAGTATCGGTACGTCCTCCACCCGGAGCACCTTAGCAATGCAAGGAACTAGTAAGGATTCATTATGGTGCTATATATCAGAGTATTCATGGTAATGTAGTATTATAGGATATTATAGTATAATAGGATCACTGTAGTGTACACTGCAGCAGTACTTGAGGAGGCCTGTATTGATTTACTGTAAGTAGACGTCTGTATTTCTGTCCTCTCTCATTGATGCTCATAATGATGCTTGATTAGTTTCAATGAATGAGTGAAGAGGATCAACAGCAGTGAGTGGCAGCATCACACAGTGGATCATATTCAAACAGTCACACATGTCCTTGTCCTGTAAGAGTGTTAACACTGTCTCTCTCACACAGGCAGTTTCTGGACAATGAATGGAGCTAAGGCTCATCTAATCAAACACAGTTAGTCAGTGGATCAGTATGATGAGCTCACTGTTGATCTTCACCCTAACTGTCTCTTAATATCTCTCTCTCTCTCTCTCTCTCTCTCTCTTTCTGAAGAAAGCAATCTCTTGGCTTGTTATTGTCTAGACAATGCCCTCAGGCTAAATGTTGTCTCTCTGGTGTTCTCAGACTTTAGACGGATACACTGTCTCCCTCGACACACCTTTCATGCCAGAAATTTGAGTGAGAAATGACAGATTCCGGAGACACATTCTGGGTTTTTTTTTTTTTTTTCAGCAGTGTGTGTATTTTACTGACAAACCACTTTCTGATGGATAAACAGTAACAGAGAACTGTAACATATTTTGGCATCCATAGATTCATAATCATAATGCACATTCTTTTTGATTTATATTCACTTAATACCTCTTAATCTATCTATTTTTCTATAATTCTATTTATAATTCTATCTATCTATCCATGCATTTCTGTGTCTATCCAATGTATTAAAATAATAAATGCTATTTTAAAATTACCTTCTTGTTTTATACCAAAAGGAGATATAATATCACGTTTTAACCACAAAGTACTGCAGTGTATCAAAAAGCTGTTATGTCCAGTACGTTAATGTTGCTTACAGTATGTCAATTAGAACTAACAAAAAAGTGTATTGTTGATAAAAAATAATGTAATGAAACAACTCCTGTGAAGTTGAATATTTGGTAACACTTAATTTTGATGGTCCCTTTTGAACATTCTGTAGCTCTAGTAATGTTGCAACATGTCAACTAACCCTCATTAGACTGTAAGTAGACTGTCTCCTTCATATGTGCTACAGTAGGTTGCCAACCAAAATGCCTATTACCGCTGCGTGTACCTCCGCCGCAGGGCCACGGATTTAACATTTAATTCTGTCGCGTGTTAAAGTCGTTCACGAAGCTACGGCCAGGTGGTGCAAGGTTTCCAAACTGACTACAATTTTTGTTAATAGATAAAATCCAAATAAAACTTTAACAACATTATAATATAACACCCTTAAATCATTAGAAAAAAAAATTAAATTACCTAAATTGCAAAAGAATTTTGACCTTTATCTGTTTCCATACATAATTTCACCTTTTGCGCAAATTAAATTCTAACAGCCTGTTCTTCATCCGTTGGAGAAAAAAAATAGATAAATAAACATTCATTTGTAGGCTATAGATCTAGATCAAAATATTTAAACAAGTTTAATGAGTTTTCATACTTTGCTATATACTATTTACATTCTTCATCATCAGGCAGGCTATTCATAACCAGGTGCAGTTGTATTAATATTATTTTCTTTTTCCTGATGAACTTTTATTTTATAATACAAATAGGAATGTTAATTTAGTTTATTTAGGGTTAGGGTTGATTCATAACCGACAACCGACGGTCGTTAATATAAACCGACAAAGATTATGTTAAATTGCAATTAAATTCCAATTGGTTTCCTTTTATTTACAAAACCACAACTGTTATTATTGTTATTATACACAAATAAAAGAAATATTTAAAATAGATTTGAATGATGGAAGGATTCTTGAAGGAGTATTGTAAGCCTTTTCCACTTTTATAAGGGAAAAAAATCAGATGATGCTGCTGGCGGCGCACACAGTTTTTCTGACTGGACAACTTTAGTCTTCAGATAATTTTCAGTGTGTTATAGCAATATCAAATTAAGATATGTATGTCTGAGAGGTTACTTGTCTTTTTCTTACCAAATATATAATTTTAGATACAATAATATGAACCTGATTTAATGCGCTTTTGAACTAGTCTACAGAGAAACGGTGCTTTGGCACAAGCAGCACCAGGTACACAGACGCTGTCTAAAGGCTTTTTTTTGTTGTTGTTGTTGTACTTATTTACCTCATAAATAAGATTAATACTTCATTCAGAAATATAATGGTCTACCCTTATTTTTGTGTGCACTCGCAATATCAAGAAAAAGCTGTGCTTTTGTAAACTAAAAAGAATGCATGGTTATTATTAGGCTAACAGCAAACATAGATATATATATATATTTTATACTGTACGAGTTTGAAAAATAAAGGGTGCTATTATTATCTGTGATATTCATCAAAAGCAGCATCAAAAAGCAGTGTCCTCACTGCATGTTCAGTTCATTATGAAAAAAAATATATAGATAATATAGCATTTAAACACTTTAATAAACACAAAACATGATCTGCATGATGACTCTTTTATTAATAATATTGCAAAGTGAGATGAATCAAGAGTGCGTCTGTCTTGCGTTACACTAAGAATTTTACCACTTTACACTCAGCAACAGAGACTGAACTGACTCCAGCTGGAGGGGGTGGAGCTTTAGGGGGGTGTTGGGTGGGGGTGGATAAAGGTGTGAATCTCTCGCTCATTCACACGGAGAGCGCAGCTACAAGTTGCAGAGCAGGTTTTGACAAAGTGTCTGTTTTAGGACAAATGGCTCCATTGGTTTGGCTTTTGCAATTTGTGGCATGCAGTATAATACACTTTTTGTTTTTTTCTCAAGATGCTGCACCTCTGCACAAGAGACAAAGAAACTGTCCGAAAGAGTCGCGTGTCTGCTAGAGAGACAAAAGCTACAGCTTATTTTTAATTGTAGGCAACACTGTAGTTGTTTTGACTGAACAAATGTAAAAATATATAGCAGCAGTGACTGTCCCGGGACCTAATCATTTTTAGTTTCATTATTGGCCAATGCCAGCATCACTGACGTGACATTCACAGCCAAAACCTTGAATATAAATTCTCACAGTTTGCATTCATTATCAGTATTTTACCAATATGTTAACATCTATTTGTGTTTTTCAAAATCCCAAACAGAGTCCAGACATCAGAACATATCGGTCTATGAGCGTGTTTTATAGACTATTTTAGATTTAGGAAATACATGCGTTATGGATTTTTGTTTGTTTGTTACAGAGAAAAAGCAATTTTATGATGTATCATCTCTCCGTTACGCACAGTTCTGAAAGCAGAATACAGAAGTGTATAATGCTTTGAACTGAGAGGTGTTTAACAGGGCGCCCACCCACTAAAGATCCTCCTAGTTTCTATATCTTCATTTAAGTTATATTATGCAACTAATCGCAAGTTTGTATTATATGAATTAGTCTTAATATATTCCACGCTCAATCACACTTATTAAGTTTGCCAAAATGCACAGGCAGAAGTGGCCTAATAGTTATGAAAAGAAAAATATTAGTAAACTAATGTTTTCTTGGACCGACCTTTATAGAGACATGCAATCTTTTCAGATTACATCAGGAGTATTCGCTTTCCTTTTAAATTGGTTCATTTAAAAATAGACTTTTCAAGCTTTCTGTATCTTCCAGCGTCCTTGAGCACTATATAAACTATTATTATTATGTAAGGCACCCTAATTTTAAGCTATTTGATTAATAGGAAAAAATTCAAGTGTTTGCGTAGGAACCTCCCTGTCATGCATGCACATTTCCCGCAAAAAACATACAAACCAAAAAACTTGAATATGAATAAAAATAGAGCATGTTTATTTTAGGTTACAGTATGGAATCCGAATTAAAAGTAAATCTAAGTCTACAACAGAGACAGATGCAGTTGTAAACTGAAGGCTATTTGACGTTTTAATATTATTACAAGTGATGCTTGATTATTAGTTGTTCTTGATCAAGATTAAACGGATGTACGAGTGTCATAAACTTATTTTAATAAATCTCATTTGTATTGAATAATAAAGATGCAATTTCATTAAATAGTAAATATACAATACAGGTCAACTTACATGGTGACGAATATTAATAATGTGAGAGTATTTTTATTTTGCACATTCATGTTTCCTAGCCTACTAAAATACTCCTAGCCTACTAAAATACTACCACTTTTATTGCTCCGGTGCAAAATAGCCTAAACCACTTTTTTTTTTTTTTTTTTAAGAAACGCAAATAACTTCACAAGTAGCCTACTAAATTGTAATTTGTGAATATTAACTACAGTTTGTTTTGTTTTTTCCTTTTTTCTTTAATATTTTTCCGTCAAATATCAGCATCAGCTAGGCAAAGCTGACGGCTATTTGCGAAAACATGCTTTGAAGAATTTGCTTAATAACTTATGGTTAAAGCGCCACTCGATGGTCAATAGCTGCAAGTGCACTCTCCGGACGTGGCAGCGGCGGTAAAACCTTCGTTCTGGTTGGCAACCTACTGTAACTCTTTATTGTGTTGGTCTCCCAACAGACAAGTAACTTTGCAAGTCAACTTATCCCAATCCTAACCCTACCAGTCTACTAATACAAAAATAATATATGGACTTTACTTAGTCAATCGAATGTGTTAAAGGGACCATCAAAATAAAGTGAAATGGAATATTTTTCCATAATCAGTTGTCAAACAGATAATGCATTTAAATATCAGCATGATGCTACTATTTAAAGTGCTAATAGTATTTTTGTGCCATTATAATCACAGACTTCAACTTGAGGGTTGCAGCATCTCATCATTTCACATGAAGTCGGTTTGACATTGACGTTGTAGTTAAATGTCATTTTGACATGCTCTTCTCTCTCACTTTCAGGGGTTTTCACCAAGTGCCGTTATGTCTACTACGGCAAGCACTCAGAGGGCAATCGATTCATCCGCAATGACCAGCTCTGACTGACAGACGGGTCAGTGGATACACACACGAGGGGGCTTTACAAAGATATCCTGCGCATATTATTATAAATATACATGTTGCCACACGCATTTTAAGCAGCCAAACACAGCCCTCTAGTGCCGTCTGCTGAGTGTGCCTTCCCTGCCACCTCCCATCGCTCTCGCTCTGTCTGAGCAGTGCCATCCAGATTGACATGATTGCCTTTAAGCAGCCCCGCTATGCCGCGGTGACAGACACACACGCAGCCGAGTGCTCGTCCTGACAGCCGCGGCTCCATGATGGATTGCCTGGTCCAACTGCTGCTCTCCCCAGGTCAAAGGTCCCACCTGAGGCTTCGGGCTGCCCACACGGAAGCCCAGGATGAGCTCCTCTCAAAGTCAAAGCTAAAGTTAAAGAGAAAGATCAGGCGAAAGTGTCGCTTTTACAATATAGCCATTAGTTTAAGTAAAGCTTATTGCAGGGCTTTGTTATTTTCTGTTCATTACTGAAGGAAGAATGTCAGTTCAAATCATTGTAGGATTTTATTTTCTCCAAAAAGTGAAAAAATGAAAGTTAAAAAGGCTAATAAATATAAACACATTTAATTAAGTGTTTAAATCGATTAGCCTTTTTAAGCTTTGAAGGCGTGTCAGGCGAGTGCTCACCAGCAATTGGCATGAAGTGTTTGTTTTATATATACATACAAATATTATATTAAATATATTAGCTGTTTTCTTTTTTTAAACACACCTTTTAGTTATGCTTTTAATCTTATATTCAGTCTATTTTTATTGAATGTTTTCAGCACGAGTCCTTTCAGAAATGCAGCTGCGAGGCCCTCACAGGCTCTTGACTCTGGCATGTGTATGTTTGCGTGTTTGTGAGGTGCATGTGCATGTCGTGTGTGTGAAGTTCGTGTGTTGCGGGGGCAGTTGTTGCCGTGCCGGAGCCTGGAGGAGCTGTGAAAGAAAGAGGTAATGAGCTTTGCTTTATTTCATTCTTTCTCTGGAGGGAGAGAGCAAAGAAAGACAGCAGCTCTGGCAGGGAAATTGGAGGAGGTGGATGTATGTATGTGTGAGAGGGGAGTCAACAACTTTCTCCAGTCTTTTTGATTGTTTCCTCATGCGGGTTTTAGACCAATTCACGTTATTTTAATGATTTCCTTTCTTTGTATGTTTTGAAAAATCATTTAAAAAATCCATAATGGCCTTTGCTGTGCTTTGGAAACAGAGTTTACAAGCAGTGGGCAAAAAGTTGGTGTTTCAAATATTTGAAACATCACCATACAGTGAAGGTGATGAATGTTTTGTGTGCATCCAAATTATTTTGCCTCTTATGTTTTTTTTTTTTTTGTTTTTTTTTGTTTTTTACAATATTACATTCCAAGTTGATCTTATGCACTGAAGTCTGCGTAAGACTTGCCAAAGATCCATTGTATTTTAAACACGAAATTCAAAAGATTTCACAATTTTACAACTTTGTTGTATGAATCTTGTTTTTATGTGTAGTTGACGTGACATGTTAAAGTGTCCTTCAGAGTGACAAATACTAAAACTAAAATGTGTGTATGTGTACTGTGTATGTTTATGTATATGTAAATACTTTCACATGTAGGGATAGGAAAATTGAAAAATTGTACATTTACATAAATTTAAAATATTTAGATATGATATAATTACATATGCAGTATGTGTGTGTATTTATATATACTTAGTAAATATACACAATATACACACGCATATTATGTTTACAAACTTATTTTGGATGTGATTAATCGTTTGACAGGACTTTTACTTTTAAACTATTATAAATATTGTTTTTATGACTTCATATTAATACAGAATATGTAGCATTTGCTAGATTATAGATTATTTAATTGAATTAAATTAATATGTTATTTGTCAACTACACATATATGTAACCAAACAATATAATAGGTAGTCTATTACTTGTATGGGAATATTGTATAATATAAATGTTAAAAAA
>JAUMHP010000015.1:772457-813144 GCA_032361065.1 Enteromius trimaculatus | reverse complement strand
TAGCGCTAATCAAAGAACCGGCTTTACTGATGAGATGCGCATAATATATCGTACGATATATATCGCCCAGCCCTAATTCATACAGTATTCTAATAATGCAAATTCTGATTTTTCCTTTAGTTTCGTAAACACGTTTAATGTTTCTAAATGTACAAACCTGTAAGTATACTGTGTGTGTATATGTATCTGCAAGCATCAATACTTGAATCAGTATGCCACTTTTGTCATGATACTCATAATAAAATTTAGTAAAAACAGTTTATGTTTTTTGCATTGCATTTGACTGGTAGGAAACAAAAAATGTACATTTAAATTTCATTGTAATTATTTCGAAATGTTATTAGTGTGGTATGTATTTATTTAGGGTGATGCATCATACTGCTGTAAGAACAGCGCATTAATTTCATAGGATGTTAATAAAAAAAATATGGCATAATTAGTCATATTGGTAAATTCTGAAAAAAGGGGAACACACACACACATCATTATTGTGACTATGTGGTGCTTGAATGTTTTTGTCTGGTTAAAGATAGTACTTTTAAGGCACATTGAAATTGCCAATAACACTAGAGTTATGAAGATACCTACCAGAATGACCTTCTCAATATCTTTGGACGGACACCAGTGAAACATTCCGGTAGAGTCGTATCTTTTCACACTGGCATCCATGTTCTCAATCTGCTCATTTCCTGGAATGAGTAGAGGGTCGTGTCTGAAATAGAGCACAAGGAAGAGAAAAAGTGTTAGAAGAAAACATGTGCGCTTGCCCTTATTTGCAAATGCAGGTTAGTGAGGAAAATAAATAAATAAATAAAAACTGACAGTGGGAATTTATCTTCTGGGCTTAATTGTGACATTTGTCAAAGGACAAACTTTCAGCACATCTCACCAGACGTCTATTGACAATAAATAAGCAGTAAACAGGCCTGTGCTGACATGGCTTGTCATTGTCAGATTGAATTTGTGCATTGGACTCCATCATAACGGCTGCTCTCTCCGGGCTGCCAAGAATGCGGAGTCATCAAAGCGTCCGCGCCGGTGACAGCACTGGAGTGGAAGAGATGGAGCCGGAGCACTTCAGTGACTGAGTGGCACCAGAATGGAACGCCAATTACCGGCTTTTACTCATGACGTGATGCGTCCAACGGTAAAAGCTTTAACAGAGCCGCACTTTAAATATTTTAGGAATTTGCCCAATCACATTTTGCTCCCCCAAACTGAAGGCCATTAATGTTTCAGCAGCATGTCACGTCCAAACAGGCTAACCTATATCAGCGCGTCCTGCAGAAGCTGATCTGGGGGGCATGTTGACCGTGAAGGAAGTTCCAGCACTCGGGTGTCGCTCACATTCAAACCCCTTGAAAGCTTTCTAAACAGCTTGGTAGCAGAACCATACGACTGAAAACCTGAATACACAAACTGAATGTGCGGCCATGTTCATTTGATGTTTGGTATGAATAGAAATGCAAAAAATTGTGAAATGCCATTTTGAGCTTGTTATCGTTGCATTCTCTGAATACAGATTTCTTGGTAGTATTCAACATGGACAGATCTGCATGTTTAACATACTCCATGAAAAAAAGAGAAAAAGACATATACATATATATGTGTGTGTGTGTGTTTAATATAAACAGATTTTTTATTCTATTCTACATTCTTCAAACCAATAAACTGCTGTCTGCGTAAACGTTTAGTCAATTGTTGTACAATTTTATGCAGATACTTTAGAATTGCACAATAATTGTAAATTAGTAATAAAAATTAGGGTTGTGTGATGTATATTAAATATTTAGACCATGCTTGTAAAGATTTAGTTGAATGTCTAATTGCGTAGCCATCATATATTCAAAAGACCAGTTTGTAATCGCTGTAAATGCTATGAAAATGATCATTTAAGCACTAAAAAATAGACACAGTTTTATTTGCAAGAGGTGGAAGCACCCCCCAAAATAATAACATACAGTGAATTTCATGTACTGATAACATACTGGTATAAAAAAAGCATGATTAACTTTTCTTTGGCTGTTGAACCAGTTCTTGAGTCATGTGTTTATGTGTGTATTTTATTCTAAAGTATGTTATAATTTTTCTCCCCCAGTGACTCTTAAATTGATTTTTGATGACATTTTTTAAGAGAAACCACAGAACTCTTGTAAATGCAAAAGAACTGTCAACTGAAACCCACCGCGCAGCACATTACCGGGCCTGGGACAGGCCAAAAGGCTGCCTTTGAGGAAATGGCCTCAGGGCAGACAACAAAGGCCCATCTCTGAGACATGGCTGCAGGGGAACATGCGCTCGCTCTGCAAAAAAAGCTTTTTAAGCCTAGAATTTTTTTGTCTTGTTTCCAGCCCAAATATAAAAAAAATTCTTAAAATCAAGAAGGTTTTCTGGACAAGAAAATTTTCTAGTAAGCAAAATAATCTTATTCTTATTTTATTGTATTTTAAGATTATTTTGCTTACACCGTTGTCAGATTATTTTGCTTGTTTCAAGTTAAAACTCACTTAATTTTAGTTTGTTTTTCTGAAAACAGTAGACAATAATTAATTTTCTTGTCTAGAAAATTCTTAGATTTTTGCAGTGCTTTCCGAGCCTGCTCGACCCAGCTAGAGCTGATAATATCATCCACAGATCAACAACCATTTACAAAGGATTTTAACAAACTAAAAACATGAAAGCCTATATTTTTTAAACCAGTCATGTCTGATAATATATATAACTGCTCAAAATAAATGAAACTGCTCAGGGAGGGTAGATTTACTCTGTAGCATTTCTCCCAAAGTTCTGAAGCTAAAGTATAAAAGATGTTCAATTACAGGATTTATCAACACAATTAATAGCTTTTTTTTTCATTAACATCAGGGTGTATTATTTTAGCCTATGCATGTGATGTAATTTAACTGACATAACAAAACCGTGCCTTGTTCTGTAATACGCTGTAATTAACACAGCACTAAATGAGGTTTGTAAATTGCATTAGCCCCTTGTTAATCACACTAATAATGAATGATGGGACCTCTGCTTCGCCTTCCATATTTGCATAACGTCAGATAATATTCTGGAAAATTAATTTACACTTAAAATTACTGCACTGACATCTCAAGCCAAATTCAAATACTGCATATGCAAACTTCAATAACGGATGTGTGGAAGTAAAAATGTGAGAATTCCGGTCATATTGCTAAGCTCATAATTACAGTTTTCCTCTTTTTCTCTCTCACCTTCCTAAGCAGGTTAATTCAGTAACACGATCCGTTTCGACTGTGTTTGATTACTAAAATATCACATCAGAAATGTGTCAATTAGCATGCTTGCATGAGATGATATCAGGCTGTGTGCAGGTGCTAATAACAGTGAAAGCATTTAGTGCTTTTACACCCCGACTGAATATTTCATTATGTGGCGCGTGTTTCACCACTCACTCCGCAGACCTCTGTCATTTCAATCTCCCCTCGACATACTGACTGGCACAGTGCACCTCTGCCAAGATAGCTATCTCTCACCCGCTGTCAGAGCCGCCTGCCAGTTACAAGCACAATCCAACGCTCCACACCACTCCAGAATAAAACATCTGACGTTACTCGCTGCTGCTAGGAAACCCGACAAATGCTTTGTGACTTCCCGCAATTAGATGTGTTGTTTCCTTTGAAGTGTTTAAGTGTGATATTGTTATTGCATAATATTTTCAATGTTCTAAATAAAACTTTATATCAGTCATTACTCCACTCTTTGAAATCATTCTAAAATACTCATTTAAATTATTATTGGCACATTTTATCACTAACAGTTTTTGTTCATTTTAACATTGAAAACTGATGAATAAAAAAAAAAAAAAAATGTATTTGAAATACAATTTTTTGAAAATATTCTTAATGTCTTCTGTTTGCTTAATTTTAGCCCAAACATTTAAGTTGTTTTAAATAAAAACGGAAAGCAAAAACAGTTTTGAGGATTTAAAATGAGAAGAATTTGTTTTATGAGCACCAAATCTGCATATTATAATGATTTCTAAATGATCATGTGACAATAAAGACTGGAATAATGATGCTGAAAATTCAGCTTTGACATCATAGAAATAAAAAAAAAAATAGATAATATTATTTTAATGTTGTTCTCACAATCTTACCGTACTTACTATATTTTCACATAATAACTGAATAAATGTAGCCTTGGTGACGTATTTCAAAAAAAAAATTTTGAATGTCGTTTTTGCAAACAACCACGCCAAAAACACTCAATTTAAACAGACATTTAATCAGAAAATAAAAAGCCTGGAGTACTTTGCAGGTACCGTAAGCGAGACAGAAAGTTCTCCATTTAATTGGTATGTCCAGAGGAGCGTTCTAGACATGCATTTGGGGAAAGAGAGAGAGCGAGAGAGAACAGAAGTTGCCCTGAGAGCCGGGCGAGCTGCTTTTCAAACAGTGTTCAGCTATTCCAGCGCATCACTCGGCAGTCACTGGCTCCCCGAATCCCTCTCCAGCAGCCTATGAAAGCAGCTCCTCGCTTTGAAAATTTTCCCTATCATGCAAACTGACAAAGGCATGCTTTTCAAAAACCCACAGCCAATCTGTTGATCATTATTTATTTACGACGGCCTGGAGGCGCAGAAGCCTGTAAAAACCATACTTGATATGGTATATGCTGGCTGTTTTTCCCTTTCCTGCTTGTTGAATAAAGTATCCCTAAGGCTCCCTCAAACAATCGCTTTTCATTGTGCATAAAACGCACCTTGAAAAGGCGAGGTATTTAATGTATGTCGTAATATATTGACAAGGAGGGCACAGGTTGAGGGAGTCCACAGGTCTGTCTTTGGTAATTTTGATGTTTCGCTGCAGGGCTCTGGCTTGAAAAAGCTTACACCTAGAACAGAGGACCTGTCATCCAGTACCCAAGAGCCAGCTGAACACACAGGCACCCTAAAGCACAGAAAACTTTGACACCGCTTTGAAGCGTTTCAAAACAGGGTAAATAACTCCCAAGAATTATGATCACTTGTAGATCAAAGAGTCGATGCATACATTACATGGCAAACGGGGACCTTCAAATCTGCTCAGAAAAACAGTTTTGTGCTGTAAGTTAAGGAACCAAAGATCCATCTGAGCAATTGCTGAAAGCTGTTTTTTTTAATTTATTGTTTAAAACCGAGAGCAAAAAGAAACAACTGAACATTGATCATTTTCACTTGGAAAGCAGACTAAAGGGCGAGATCCTCTGCAGGGCTGACAGTTTACAGTATGTAAAATTCGACATAATTGCTTCTTTTGGGGGGAGATTCATGTTGGAGACCTCTGTCTGGGGTACTTATTATAAGCTACAGAGAAATGCCTTGTGGGAGGCACACAAACGAAATCAAACAATACAAAAATAATAATAATAACTAAAAAAAAATCATACAATATTGTGTTAAATACAAAAATGAAAAGTAAAAATAGAACAAAAAATTTGTTAAAAAAATATGTTGTGTTATGAATAAAAGTGTCTGGTAAATGACGAAATGTAAATGTGAAAAAAAAACTGCTGCTACATTTTACAACTATTTCTACAATATTTAAATATATATATATATATATAAAAATGTAAAAATAAGCCTACAACGTAAAACTGGGATTGTGACTGACTCTGCACTAAATTACAACAATGCAATTTTTCCGCAAAACACCAAAATACATGCAGTCAGACATGTTGGCTATCACTTTGCAGAAAGTTGTCCTTTCAGCAACACTTTCTCGCTCCACGGCGTGCAACGGAGGGCATTGTCTTTGCATTTTTTACAACCTCTGCATAAACGTCTCCTGGCCACATGGGCGGAAAGCAAGTCCTTTTATCAGTCAAAATCAATTAGCAGCATTCTAATTCCAGAGGACAGGATAAAAGGAAGGTAATATTTGAATTCATTTTTGATTGCAATGATACATTTCACATATGGCCTTAAGTACGAAAAACACGCCTCACAGGGGTTCCCACAATAGATGAAGAGCCCCGAGGCTAAGTAACCATGCTGGCGTCTCTGATTGGTTGGCACCGTCATTAGTGCCACCGCTGTTTAAGAACTACATGTGGACGGGACTGGGGGGAGATGACAGCTGAGACTTTAAAGCAAGAGTATTTTTCAAACAGCTTTTCATAGCTGCTTTCATGACAGAAATATTTCAGCTCTATCATTAACCGCTGACAGGCTGACAGCTCAAACGCCTCGGCCTGAAAGGCCTGCTCTCTCCTCCCCCCCGCCTCTCTCTCTCCACACTTTCTTTCTCCTTCTCCACTCCTCCTACTCCCACCATCCCAGCACTATCCGTCCTGTCTTTCCTTTTGAAGACTGGAGGGAGCGTCCTGAAATCAATGTCTTACCTCATCATTTTGGGTGAGCAGTTGGGTGAATTTCGCATGCCTCCGTTGCGTTGCTTCTTTTTGGGTGACAGTGTTGACGGACGCTCATCTTCGACTGCAAACACATGCAAAGAGTGTCAGACTGTGGACAGCTGTGATTGTAAAGTGTGCTGGAGATGACATATTAAAGAACACAAAAGCCAACACTCAATCAATCATTGCAAAAAACACTCAAATCTTTGAAGACCTCCAAAAATAGAAAGAGAACAGTGTTAGTATGGACAAAAGTACACTTAAAGAAGGCAAGTACAGACCTGAAGGACAACCATTAAGTTTTACACCCTGTTTTACATGAATTTTGAGTTGGTTTAAGCGATGTGTGTGGATTTATTTCAGTCCGTATCAAACTCTCTTTTACCTCTCTGTTATTGTTTGGAGGGCATGAGCTCGAACAATGACAGAGGGGGGAAAAAAAGAAAAAGAAGAGTAATTTGGTGTGTGTTTTTTAATGGATGACTACATGGCAAAATCAATCCTCATCACTCAGAGAGCCATGAGTGATGGCTCCGCTGTGAATCTGTCCCCCATACCACAAGCACTCTCAGCGCTGAACAAGCACCCTGAACTGAAACGCTTCTCCGGAAGGACGTTACTGAGGGGCCTGTGAATGTCACAAGCTCTCTGCTTTACAAACGCGTCCTGTACGAGCTTTAAAACAAGGTTGAGCTTCATCAGAGATATTATGAATATAGTAAGATGAAATATTCCTAAACTAAAGCTTTACTTAAAGGAATAGTTCACCCAAAAAATCCTTCATTCACTCTCACATGTGATTCCAAACCTGTATGACTTATTCGTTTAGGGAAAAGGATATATTTTGAATAATGGGCATGCTCATCTTTTACACATAGCATCAAATTCTGGCTTTTGCATCTTAAGTTGCCAAAATGAACAACTCGTGTTATTCATGGTGCTTTTACAGCTTTGGTCATTGTGTTGTGGGGAAAAGCATCGATTTCCCTTAAAATTTCTCCTCTCCTCCTATTTTCTGGTGAACCGTTCCTTTAAGTTGGGGAGAAAGTGTTCAGTATGTTGTGATAAAAAGTAAGAAATATAATTTTATGTATAATTTCCATGTATACCACAGTACGTGTTTTTCATTTAGCAAAAGACTTCATATTTATTATCTCCAGCTGCTATATTTATATTACAAACTAGTAACAGAAACTCTTGAACACTGCAAGCTTGCTTTAGTGCGTCTCTGTTAGAAATTCATCAGCACAGCAAAATATTAGAGACAAATACTGCAGACGCATATACTTGTAGGTCTTTGATTTCCCTTTGTCATCTAATTGTTCTAATATAAAAAAGATAAATTAAACAAAAAAGACCAAATGCCACTGCTTGACATTTGCAATTACACTGTGGAAGGAGAAATGTGAGACAGTAATCAACTTTAAAAATATCACTACTGATAAAATGGCAGTGCAGTGGCCCTTTGTTCCGTGTTTGGTTGTTGAGCGAGTGGCCTGGCTGGGCCGGACTGCTCTTTCCTGCCCTTGCTCCTCCAAATTAGGCGGCGGAGATTTACGAGCTACAGTGGTGCCCTTCAGTAAGAGGCTTAACAATGAAATAACTCCACCTGCAACACGGCCATTTCAGCAAGTCTCTGCTTGTTCCAAATTACATTACCGCACTTTTACAACCTCAATCAAAATAGGATCAGCCCACCAAAGTGTGATTGCCGTTCCGTACCACAGGCAGCTATAGTCCTCGTTTTTTTGTGTCGCTGATCAAAACGATTGAGCTAGACATCTGTCTCCTCTGCTTCACACAGACAATGGGCTGAAGCATGCTTTAACACACAACAGAGATGTAACAGAAATAATTCTGTAATTTGGTTTTTACTGTAATTCTGGACGCCTTGTCAAATTTAGGGCGTTCATAACAACTGGCTTAGATTTAAAACTTGGAGACTACATTGAAAACTACATTTAAACCTGCAATGGTGTGTAAAAATAAAATACATAAAACGATATGAAATATTTAAGATTTGAAAAAAAAAAAAAAAAAAAAACCTTTGTTAGTTCTGAAAATCAGAGAACAAATTAAAAATATAATTTAAACCTGGAAATTAATTAGAAAGAGATAGAATAAGAAAAACGAATAAGTATTTATATATACAGTTATATTTAAAATATGTATTTAAGAAATTACATAATGATGTTAAATCAAAAATATCTATGTAATGAAAAAATATTTAAAATTAATTTAATTCTGAACACTTTATTTGTACAAATTAGGATGCCCATGGCCAACTGGTGTAGGTTTATACATCTGAGGAAAAAAGAAAAATCAAAGTAAAATAAAACACATAACGAAACAAATGCAACAATTTTTAATAGTGGGCTTGGACCCCACTGTATATACTGATGTGTAAAGTAGCTATATCGGAACACACACACACACACACACGCACGCTCTTAGTGTTGGGGCAGGGGGGTATATTAGCCACTAGCTGCTCTACATGCATGCAGCAGTGACTGCAGGGACCCATGCAGGAGGAAGGGGTTGTCTGTGGCAGCACTAACTAATGCTTCCTAAGGCGCCACCTACAGTGCGTGGAGGTGAGCGTGGAGGGCAAGGTGCTGGGGCGGTAGCAGTATTTTCCGGGCAAGCTGCGGGCCCGGTTCAGACCAGCCAGGCTGTGAGGGTGTGACTGTGAGGGCTGCGCCGGAAGGAGAAGACTTCCTTTACGGTTATTAACAAGAGGTACAGCAGTCGTGGAGCACTCCACAACCCGCAGCACACTGGGAAGAGTGTTGGGAACAGCCATGCTGTTGGCCAGTTTGATTGGGCGGTTTTGAAAAGTCGGTATAACTTCCTCCTTTACTGTCAAACAGTGGAAAACAAAAACAAGATGACTTGTGAATTGGGTCAGTGACATAATCTTTATGTCTAGGATAAAGAAAATAAATAAATAAATCATTTAAATTAAATTGATCTAACAAAAAAGATGAAATGTATTAGTGTATTTAATTTATTATTAAATGTATTAACATCTTTACACACTGAATGCGATTATACACATCCCTTACATTATTTTCAAAATTAATATTTAAATATTATTAATATTAATATTATATATTTATAAAAGAGCATCAAGCATTTGGCAGGTCATGGCTGGACATAAAATGGTAAAATTACCTAATATTTTAAGAGGCTCTAAATTAAAAACAAATCCCAGTTAAAAAAAAAAAAACATCCGATAAAATATATATTTTTTTTATAAGATTTTAAATTTCACTTATAAAAAGAAATCCAAAAGTACATGCCATTAGTGCTTCTAAACTAAATATATTATGATTAAAACATTGAAGCATTTATAATTTATCGGTGAACTGCATGAGAATTACATAAATATTTAAGTATGAAAATACAAGTTGACATGATTTTCATTGTTGCGCCATTTATTTCCCCCTTCGATTACCCTTTACAGACAGATCCACAAATCTGTGTGCCATAAAGGCAACTGCCGCATATTTGAATAATAGACGATGACCCCTCAGTTTTATTAAACACTACTTAACCACTTGGCAAGCGCTTTAGGTGAAATGTTCAATATGACATTTGCTTTTCCATTGCTAATAAACATTAATTAATTAGAAGCACTTTTCTTCCCTGCCTGCTCTGCGACAAGACAGAACAAAGCACGAACATACTATTCCTGATCCCCGTCACAACGAATCAGGTCACAGTGCAGGTAGGGATGTGCTCACACAAGGGAACACAGCAATCTCTTTACGTTCTGCCTCAATATACGGCAAAGCAGTGTTGAAATAACATCTAAAATGTGTGAAAATCAATACTTCACACAATACGCGAAAACATCTTAGATTAAGCTACGAAAGGGAGCAAAATAACAACAACCTGCAGTCTGACAGACAGGAGTATGCGGTGTGTATAAGAGACCTAAAGTGTTGCACACGGGGAGTTATCAAGCTCACTGCCTGCCATCCCAGCCATAAGACTCCAGCCTAATGCTATCTACATAAAAGGCAAGAGGTTAACCAATATCTGGTGTAAGTGGAAAAGCAGTTTCCGCCCGCTCCCCAAACCTTGCTCAGAGCAATAAATAGATGGTTATTTCTGCCGTCAGCTGCCGCATAGATTTAAAGGCCGCCACAGATAACTCCTGGATTCATCTGGCCCCTGTCAAACACGAGTAGCATTATACAGAGAACATCCGCTGTGGCACTTTCACTGTGGATTTACAGTAATCCAGACGGCAACTGTCCCTTTATGAAATGCAAATCCTGTGACAAGCCACAATTGTGCATTCTTATCAAGGCCATTGTTAAATTATAGAAAATACATCTGTGAGAAAACGCATTTTAAAACTTGATTTAATTTTGCGGCTGCTCCAAATAAGTCGATTTGGCATGCAACATTTTAATCAATTGTTAATAATTTTAGCATAACGTGATGTATATTTAAAAAAAAAAATACAGTTTTAAAATACCCCCCTTCAGATTCAGAATTATAAACAAAACATTTAAAAATAGTAAAAAAAATAATCATCATCACATCTGCCAAATATTTACACTAATACATCAGTATACATGCGAAATGAAACTTAATAGCAATAAAACTAAAGCTCTCTCAGCATTCGTTGGAGTCTGGTTTTTCTAAAACACATTCAGCTGTGAACCGACCCCCAGACTGCCGCTGCGATCCCATTTTCCCTGGAGTTGTAGCACCATCTGCTGTTGGCGGCGAAACAATACAGAGACGCATGCAAAACCTCACAGCATTTCTAGCTCTTCAATCATCCCTTGCAAGGACACAGAGCTCTTTATGCAACATCTGGATTTCATATGGATCCCTCTATTCAGCACCTGACCTTTCTCATGCACATGTTTTAAAGTCGAGCAGCCCCTCTGATGCATTTGACCAGAACCCAGTGCTGAGAAACTGTCATCACGGCCCACCTTCCCATCAATCCCCGGTAATCTACAGAGAGCTGAGGATGGCAGCTTTTGTGCTAGTGGCGGTAAAATCAAAAGCAAAGAGCCAAAGCAGGCAGGTTGCACGAACGAATGATGGAATGAGGAAAACAGAGAAGTACACTTACGTGATCTGACATATCCGTTAAACTTATATTTGGCTGAGGGGAACGAAGAGACCGATGAGAGGATACAGAGGGGAAGAGAGAGAGAATGGGGGGTGAGACTGACAGCAGAAAGACACTACATCACACTCACACAAGGACAGAGAGGAAGGAAAGTCAAGTTAACAGCAGTTAAAGCAAAGAGGTTGATGAAGATAATGATATAAGCAGGAGATGATTAAACAAAGGAGATGATTGGTGGAGGGACTGGATTTCAATGAAGCGATGAAAATCAAGCTGCCTGTTCAGTGTTTCCACAGCACGGATCCATTTTAAAAGTCAAATGTTGGATTCCCGTCCAAAGACCTATGACGAATATACAGCCCGAATTCCACCAACCTCACAACGATCATTATGGTATTCGGAGTTCGCTTGGAGAAAAGGGAAGGCTTTGATAAGTCATAATTTTATCCTTGACACTAAATTTGATGAAAACCAGTGAAACCGATCAAACAGATGTTAGCAATCTTGAGGCTTAAGCAAATAGTTAAACAACAAATTACAGATGTTTCCCATCGCATAATTGCTTCTGTAAAAATTAAACGCTGCCGGCTGATCATTTCTGATCGGTAATTACTATCTTGTCAACTGCAGATGAACGCAAAAACGTAGGCATGGCATGCTGGAAGAATCAAGATTATTATATGCTACAAACTTGTCACAAAGCAAACCGCATTAATCATTAAAGTGAACATGAATTGATGTTTAGAACTAATGTGGTTTCTGTAATGTGCTGTATTTCCATATTAGTGAAACAATATTAGTGATATTAATATTAGCAGAATACTGCCGAACATATTCCAATATTAAATATTATTTTATTATCAATATTTACCAATGACAATTGGTAAAGAATATTTTAAAAAGGTAGAGCGAGATTCGAGTGGACCTATTGGTAACCAATTGCATACAGGTTCAATCCATCCAATAGCCTTGTGCAGCCTAAATGGCATAACCTGGAAAATTTTGGAGAGTCATTTTAGAGAAAGATCAGGCCAATTTAAATCACCATCATGAGGCCAAACTAGTACTGTCTTTGGAATAATGAGCACTGAATCAGTTAAGAGGAGGAATGCATTTCAAGCAGGTAAACAGCTACATGTACATGTTGACTTTAAGTCATACGTTGCATATGTATCCGGGTTGTTGCATGCAATCATAACGCATGATGTGTTTGGATGCATGTAGGCTGCTCTGTACTGCAGCCCCCATCGTTGCAAAGTCTCATCTTTCGTTCCGAGTACTGTATCTGATGCCATAAAGGTCACGTCGCAGGCCCAGGGCGGGGCGGTGACACAAGCGCTCAAGCAGGGGCCCCGCGCCGGTCCTGGCATATGTCGCTTGCGATCTGCGGGCGCAAGAAGAGTCGGCCGACTCTCTGGCTAGCATCTGTCCTACACGGCAGAGGGGATGACCGGCCCTGCTCCTGCCTGGTGGTAAGGAACTGTCAGGTTGAGTTTCATGACACACCAGCTGAGCTGGGGAAATGAAAATGCAAACATAATTTTCATGTCAGGCTGCATAAGAGCCGACGGTGCTGAGTTCCACCCTGCAAGGAGCAGACAAGATCCACTCTCTGGGCTGCACCGCCCCACCCTGCCACGCTCGTCACATCCTCGGCAAACTCCATAACCAAGAGGAGAGGAAAAAGAGAAGAGAAAATATGCCCTGGAGACTCCAAAAAGCCGCAACCCCTCTCAGAGTGCCAGGCGATTGTTGTTTACAAAACAGGCATGCTTAGGATTGCCCTGCTGGAAACTTCCTAGTGCAGGCTCATAAGTTCAAAACAGGAATTAATACCCTTTGTGATGCTGAGCACCTTGAGAGTCTTTAAAGCTCGTGTAATTAGGGGATAAGTCTCGGCAGGTGGAGCGGAGGGACTGTTATTGTCATTGTAACTTAGAGCGGAGGCAGCTAACTCACTCGTTCAGGATATTTGCTCCCTAAAGCCTGCACTTGCAGAGATAACAAACTCTTCTTAATAGTGTGCAGTGCACAGAGCTATAATGAGTGCTCCATTGCTCCCTACTCCTTGTCAACGACTCTCTGGGCTTTGACTGCAGCCAGAAGAGAGCAAGAAAGACCGTGTCGACTTCTCGCGCATCTCATTTTCATACTAATAATTCTTTGTCTGGCTTTGGCAGAAAGGAGCATTACTATCCTGAGTGATGCATGCACAGAATCAGAGCAAAAAGTGCACCAGGGCTGTTTGAGAAAGTGCCCATCAGGGAACATTACTTCTTTAAGACAGAGTGCATTTACTGCCATGCGTTTCATGCATTCAGCAAAATTACTGCATCCAGGGGAGTAGTATTTATTTCAGCAATAACTTGGCAACTATAATGTGCAAGTATAAGACCACCATACTGTATCATGCTAAGCGCAGAGATGTGGCGATATTTATGCTTTCTGACCCATTTGGGGTGTGGGAAGACATAATCTGCAACTTAGCGGAGAGTGCTACTAAATTGCCAGTTTAGTTGTCAAAGTTGCAAATTTAATTGATGCAAGACGTCAAAGAATTTAGCAAAAATAAGTAATACATTTATTTTGTCCACAAAACCAATATAAATTAAAATAAATTACATAAAATAAAAATACATATACATGTATGCAACCTTTTACTGAGAAACTATTGTATTTGCATTGATAGTTTTTTCAGTTATAGTTTTTAATTAATTTTTAGTTATTTAGTACTTCCAGTTAATCTAAATTAAATTGAGAAATGTTGCTTTGCCAACATACTGAAATATGTTTTTACATTTTATTTCAGTTAACATTTTTTATAGCTTTTATTTATATATATATATATATATATATATATATATCTATATACATACACACATACACATACACACGCATACAGATAGATAGATGCAATTAAATGTATGTATTGTCATTAATAAATTAAAATAATTTAGTTTAATAAAAAGTCAATTTCAAGTGATAGTGCACAGAAACTTAGCAACTAGAAACTGTTTTAATTTAAACAGGTGCAGAGGGTACTTTGTTTGGGCAGACGTATGCCTACAACTAAATTTGATTATTTAAAAGTATCTTAAATAAATTGTTTGCAACCACTTAAATTTAGTAGTATTAGTTTCAGTGTAACTAAAGACCAACAGTGGTTAGCAAATATTCAGAACAGGGTCAATAACGTGATGACGTGATCAGATAATTTAATCGGAAAATCATTACTGACTGAGTGAAATCAAAGTCAGATGTAGGAACTCTGAATTTCTCATCATAAAGATATAACATTAGATATGAGACGAAATGAGACGATGAGAGAGAGTCAAAATAAAGCCACAGCTGGCATTAGCTATCAGCATTGGCGAAAATGCACTCAATTCAGAAGAAAAAAAGAACGGCAGCAAAAAAAATAAAAAAAAACAGCGAAGGATGACGCCACGTGAAGAGATCAGTAACTACTTAATGACCAGTAACTGGTATCCAGGGATATCAGCAAAGATCAAAACACAAGACACAAAGTCAACCTCATCATAGGGTTTGATGCTAATCTAAGCTGAAGTGGTGAACAGTCGGAAGGCAGTTGTAGAGGAAATGTGATCGCCTGAACTGACCCCTGCTTTTATAGTAGGTCGCACCGCTGCCATTCCTAATTGACAGACGCTTTAGTATTTCACATCTGCTATGGCTTAATGAGAAGACCCCTGTTCGGCGCTGTCCTTTACACAACTAACTGCTTCAAGTCATCTGACCTCATCCAATAGCCTGAGTCACCGCCATCTCAATTGAGTTCCTGTCAGGAGATCTCTTTTTAACCTTCCCATTGAGCCTGACAGTCCCACTGTGGTATACAAGGCATTAAATAAAGCACATTGACTTTTTCTCCCCTGATTGCTGGCTAAGAGAAAATCATCGAGGAGGATCAGATCCTGTGGAAAGGGGGAGAGTTTGACGTGTTTTTTCAATTGCACCTAAATGTGGACTTCGCTGAAGGAAGAGGTTTTATTTCAGCCAGTGGAAATGGTGGAGGCATTAATGGCTTGCGGTTGTAAAACATGATTGTCCAAGAATAGCAGAAAAGACATTGCCAGTGTATACTTACACTCTAAGAACAGACAAATCTCACTAAAGATCCCTTTCAATCACAATCTAGCATTTGGCATGCAAATTAAACATGATTTTAGTCATATATAGTTTGACTGCTTTTTCATTTACTGATAAACTTCCAATTTTTCCTCAAATAGTCAAAAGGGATCTTGAAAAGCGAGCAGTGTTTCTAATATTTTAAACTGGGCGAGATGGCTTTGGAGCACATTCATAATTCAAAGACCAAAAGGACTGCTGGTATCCAGTGTTTGAACCTGGGGGAAAAGAAACAGTTTAACAGCAATTTAAATTCATCTTCCTTCAAGAAGGTCTTCACGAACATGATAACACTCAAAACATCATAAGTGTCAATTAGCCCATGGATGTTTCGATTAAAAGCATGTCATATAGTTATTTAACAGATACATGTATACCTGCCATGTAAAAGTGTAAACACCGAAAACAGTGACTGCAAAAAGGTCACCAGCACCGCACAAGTGCTCCACTGACACAGCATGCGCCAACACAGGCCTACTGCACCTACTGCAGCACTAACACAGAGAAGCCACGTCACTTCAACTACCACCAATTCACCAAACGAAAAAGAATATGTACTAGTGTATTAACCAATAAGCCACATATACAGAAATAATGGAGGAACGACACAGACACGGCACATGAAACACGGCACAGACACGCACGCACTTACGCACACTCACACGCTCACAGGTCACGGACACCGAACGGCATGTGGTTTGGCGATCGAACTTACAGGCACGTAAACTGGTTGAGCAATCATGAACAGAGACAGAAGAAAGTGGGAAGGCCCTCTGAAGACTGTCCATGTTACTATGTACACTGCCTGACATGCACGAGCAGTCGCGCTCAGAGCGCCCGCAATCAAAACAACATGCCAGTTTCATTCGCTTGTAGACGGACATCTTGGCTACAGTCATGTGTTGGATGAGAGGAGAGGAAAGCAGCAGGTTAATGGCAAGGATCAAAAGAGCTGTTCAACCAGGGAAGTCTGAAGGTAACTTTTTCAAACAGGAACAAAAAGTGCAATGCCTTAGCAGCAAGCTCTGACAGACTTGACCCACAGATGGACCGCTGCGCTCCTGCTTGAAATGCGCTTCCGATTCACTTTTGGTTCCGTTCACACTGCGCGAGACAAACTCGATCCGAATTTGAAGATTCGTACCAAATTGGACTTTGAAAACATCTAACAGAGGGCTTGTTTGGGCGGGATGCAGCCGTCTCATTGGGGTCAAGCCGTGCCCTAAGGCTGATCATGTCATAAAAGGTCAAAAGGTCAGATATGACAATATGATCAGGGGTTGGGGGCAAGGGACATTCAGGCAGAGAGAGGAATGGGTGAATGTGTTCAGCAGCAAAACCTCTTTGGATAACATCCTCTGTATCTAAAAGAGAGGATCACGTACCTGTATCCCATCATGCAGCAGCAGGTTATCAGCATCACAACGTGCTACAGGCTCTAACGTAGGCGCTCTATTCAGTTCGTCAAACTCTGCTCAATCAGGGATTGGTCGGGAGATTTATGTGGTAACATGCAAATAGGCCATTTCTTTGCTCCCTGATTACAAGATGTGTTCACATGCATCGCGCATTTGATTCAAACATACAGTACGTAAGTGATTTATTTATTTATTTTCTCCCCGGTTCACAAAGGAGCTGTGGTGAGAGACTATAGCAGCATTTGATTGCTGTGAATCGGACTAAAAACAGTCCTCGGTATGCATTCTCCCGGTGCCACCTCGCTAACGGACCATAATCAAGTCTGGCACCCTCAAAAGAGCAAACAATCCACAGGGAAAAGCCTGCTTTTGACTTCCATCTGAGGTTACGAGCCCGAATTAAGAGGCCAATTTCAGTTGTATGCTGGAAAGATAATACGGTAAAAGACTTGGCCTTTAGAGCCATAACCTCAGGGACTATTATTCGTTTTGAACCATGCAGAACAGCTGAAATTAAGGAGAACAGGCATGCAGAGGGAGGCGACCGCGGTCGTATCTCTTGAAACGGCAGCCCGGTCGACCGTTTACGGGGCTGAAACAGATTAAGGCAATGCGAAAACATGCAGCGGCGGGGCTTCTACTTAATTTCATGCTGAAATCTGTCGCTTCAGAGTTTGAGGGTTGACATTCATCGGAGCACATAGTATGTGGTTATGTTAGTCAGTGAGACATGGAGGGCGGAAGAGACACGAGACAACATGATGATGTGGAGTGACTGAACATGACTACACAGAGAGCCTAATTACTGAAGCCTCTTTAACAGGACAACCCGATTTAGCAAGAATGCTCTCAGCACCCCTAACATCTGTCCTCACCCTACAGCTTCCCATAATTCAAAGCAGGCTGCGTCGTTTGTTTAAGTACTAAAGGACACTAACACATCTGCAAGATTTACTATGCAGATTATAGTCTACTTTGAGACAGCTATTGTTACATTTAAGCCGGGCATGCTTAAAATACTTGAATCAAACACACCTCTATCTCTAAACCAATATAAAGCAAACAACACCCTGGCTCCTTGGGGAGACCTACATAAAGAAACCTAGGTGACAAGCGAGAAGACCCTGCATTGCAGGCTGATAGCAATCTTGCTAAATAGGTTTACGAGGACCTCAGTGTTCCCATTTGTAGAACTACAGTGGCATCTAGTGGTCAACGTTGTGTACAGCAAAGGTCAACACCACCGTGAGCCTAACGTTTTGAGATGCACCTTTCAGTAAGGGCAGTGAGTAAAAAAGGGCCTGAACTACTAAAAGGAATTGAAATGCAGACCATTTCAATTCTGCCGATGGTTGTTGTGTCGTGTAGAGAGGCTGGGCAGGGGCCGGGCGGTGGAGACAAAGGGAAGGCTGTAGGCAAGAGGGAGACCAGATTGTTTTGATTGTGTTTTGGAGACGATGCTCGTTAAGCCTAAGAATTTGAAGAACTTCCCACAGAACTCTTTCCGCTCTCTGAAAATACAGCAGCATGCGAAATTGCCTCTGACAGCGAGGGGACGGATTCGAGTGGACTTAATCTCCCCCCTTGGCACTCGTGAAGTCCATGACTAATAGTAGCAAAATCAATCGGCCTGTTTGACTTTTTAGATTATCATGACATTCATTACGGGTTTCGTTGAGTTTCGGGAGGGTCAAACAACCTTTGAAACAAATCTCTGATTTCAGATTTGTGCTGTTAGTTAATCTTTGGGAGGAATTGCGTTATTGGTCATGGCCTTACTGTTCTCTCCTGTTAAAGAATGGTTTGTAAGGGTCAGGGCTGGGTCATTTTCCGGCCAGTTAATTGTGCTGTATTGTTTTGGGCTGAGGACAGTGGAGAGATGAGGCGTAGGAGGGATGCAGCAGCTAGACTGATACATGCAACATATATATAGATATATATATAGAACTATTATCAGAGTGAGACAGTCAGGCACTACTCTGGCCACAGGAAACCCGTTTTTACTCACAATATGTCACTACCAGTGAGAGGTTTAAATAAAGAGGCGGTATTCCAAGGCAGCAAGGAAGGAAATACATCAAGAAGTATGTCAATGATCAAAAAGAGGGTGAAATAAAAGAACACAAACTTCCATTAAAGCAATGGTAACCTCATCTTCTTTACTGTAAGGCTACTGGCATCTTCTCAGGTGATATTTGGTTTTGGGAGTGTGCATATAATCAAAATAAATTTGACTGGGGTGAAAAAAATAAGAGTAACATTTTAAAACCATTTTATTAACAATTATCTTTTTTTTGGGAGGGGAGCTATAAAATTAAATACATTTACATTTAAATTTAAAATACATTTTTGCTGATTAAATTACTTTTACAAAGTAAAATAAATAAATAAAAACTATTAAGCAGCACAATTTATTTTTCATCAGCATATGAATGATTTGAATGATTTCTAAAGATCATGTGACACTTGAAACTCGAGTAATGATGGTGAAATTTCAGCTGTGCAATCAAAACAATTCAATGCAGTTAAAATAGATTTATTACAGAAAACAGCTATTTTAATATTACTGTTTTAGCTGTGTTTTGATCAAACTAATGCAGCCTTGGTGAGTCTGTACGTTTTCAAACATTTCATCATCTGAAACATCATATACAATTTTCAAATAATTACAAATAACGAAAATAAATAAGAAAGGGATTGCAGTTAAAGGCGACTGTTTTAAGTGAGCACATTGAAAGGTCACTGGGAATGAAGCTGAATTATTCATCTTGTGGCTAACTGGTTTGGACAAATGCTTATATAGGTCATGTAACAACAATGCATCATTCCAACATTAATGTTAATGTACGCTCTACTTAACATAAATATTGCTTCATTCCACCTTGCCAAGATTAGCAAATGAAAACAAACATTTGGGTGTTGCTGCTTTTATATATAATTAAAAGGGTGTTAGAGGAAATACATTTCTATCAAATGATATAAATGTCTACAGGAGGCTCCCTGACAGTGGACTACACTCTGAGCTATTAATCTCTCTTCTACTTCAGTGACTTCCTGTCAGAAAGTGTTTGCACCGGGCTGAAGCAGTGGGACATGACAGTGGCGCGTCCAAACGGCACTTGCGCTGGGGGTTCTGGGTAAACAGGGTGGATATGATTGGTAAAATGATCCTGAGCCAGAAGTGTGTTTTCGGTGTGTCTGGCTAGGATGGGCCAAACTGCTCTTGCCTTTTGTTTTTCCACCTGACTAGTGTCATTACCTCCGCCTCTCTCCCACTGACACCACCATGAGCTGACAGCCTCTCTCTTCAGCCCTGCTAATCACGTCACTCCCTCTCTATATCTGTATCTCTCTCCACCATTAGCATGCTGATGACTGGCTTTCCTCAAGAGTCTCATTCTTTCACCTTGTCATTTCTATGCCTCTTGCTTGAAGCTTGTCTGCTTTAGATGAAGTCACTGGTTGCTACAGTTCATTGCGTTCTGCTTATGCTTTCGTATAGCTGTTCTCAAAGTGAAGAGTGATTTTTTTTGTATGGTTGTATTTTTATAGTGATTGCAAGGCAGCAACGTGTTCTGTAGATAATTGTGGTTATAATCATGACAGATTCTTTTCACACTTCAAGAATTAGTTCCTACCAAAATGAAAATTGTGTCATTAATTATTCACACTCATCTTATTCCAAACACGCAAGACCATTGTTCATATTCAGAGCACAAATCAAGATTTTTGATGAAATACAAGACCTTTCCTCTTGCCATTTCTTGTGACATTAGTGGTTTAACAGTAATTTTATGGAGCTTGTTGATTATTTACCTGCAAAGGAAAGCTAAGTTCATGCATCATGGTACTCTTGATAGTGGTGGAATGCATGATTTGGAGTAGAAGAATTGAAGTCTTTTTTTTTTGTTTGTTTCTGGCCCTGGGAACATTGTCAGCTGCCTGGTTGCCTATGCAGGGTCAGAAAGTTATCAGATTTCCAAATATCTTTATTTGTGTTGTGAAGATGACCAAAGGCCTTATGAGTTTGGAACGACTTGAGGGACAGTTATCAATAACAGAATTTTCATTTTTGGGTGAAACTACCCCTTTAGGAAATGCAAGATCTAAGTGTGAAAATATTCTACTGACAGCTGAGCATTCCATCATTCAAAATGAAAACAAATCTGATATCACATCCTTGTAATATGTTCATACTGAATTGCAATATGTTACCTCTATTCCATCCATGTGCATAATGAATTGCAATTGGTCTCATCTCACTTCCGTCCAAGAGTCCAGAGTCTATCATTTTAATGTTTTAAAAGATGTCTATTCTGCTCATTGAGACTACGTTTATTTTATTAAAATGTTATTTGTTATTGTGGTGGCAAAGCTGCATTTTTAGCAGCCATAATTCCAGTCTTTAGTGTCACATGATACTTTATCCTCCATCATTCTAATCATTAGAATATGCTGATTCATTGAACAATTTTTTTTTCATACCATCAGCGTTGAAACTAGTTTTGCAACTTAATATTTCTGTAGAAATTTATATTTTTTTAAATTATTTAATGAATAGATAGTTTTTTTTATTTTCCCCATGAAAGTCACTATTGATGACAGTTTTTTTTTCTTCTGAAAAGCATAAATTAAAAAAAAAACAAAATCTTACTATATTTGAACAGTAGTGTTTCTAATCAATTATAGCAGCACATGACTATAATGAGCAGTGTGTCGCAGTTTTCCATCAAAACATATTTGAAAATATTCTGATAACCTGCTGTTTCTGCTAAGATTTAGAAGTGCACATCTGATTTACACTTTACTATCCTGTAAGGCCATGCGAGTCATCAAATTCAAGTACTGTAGTTGGAAAACAAAAAGAGGGGTGAAATCGTATCTTTTAACTGCAAGCACTTTTTCATTTTAATGTGACATGTAAAGTAATTTTTGTAAATAGCATGTCAATAGAAAAGCAAAACTGAACTTTCAAAAAAAAATAAAAAATCTGACCTGTAAACATTACTTGTTTGCTGCCTTGCAAGTGCTTATTAGTTTGACCTGACATGAGCCTCTTACTTTATTTACAATGTGCAACTTAAAAAAAACAAACAAATAGGGACCCAAGAGAAATAACAATATCTGACATGTTGCACAATGTAGCAGTGCCCTACAAAGAGAAAGAGAGTAGGCGGACACTTTCCGCTCTCAGACATGAGGTGAGGGATGGTCAAGGTGTACTTACTTCTCTTGCAGCCACACTTTTTAATCCTTTTGGGATCTGTGATGTCATCGTGACATGATTTGCAGTAGAAAAATGCTCTGAAGAACAGAGTAAAGAATTGAACATTCCGATTCAAGCGTGCAACTTCACATTTCAGAATGAAAAATGAATTACAAGAGCCCAAGTTTTTTTGACAGATTTGGGAGATGATTACCTTTTCACCTCTTTGGCATCACTGGCGATAAAGAATCCCAGTGTCCCCTCCTGCATCTTGACGTGATTTCCCGGGTTGATCAGAATACTGTTCAGTCAGAAAAAGAGCCCTTGTCATTAACATGAAAATCAATCTTGCACATTCAAACGCTCTAATCAAGAGGAATGGTACACGTGGTTTTGGACCTTGTTAAGAAGACTGATTAGAGAACATGCATATGCTGCATCAAATTTTGATACTGAAATTGAACTTATGTACTCATAAAAAAACTGCAGGGAAAGGGACCTACTCAAAAATACTGCTTAGGCCACTTGGTTTCACACAAATACAGTACAGTACACAACAGAATGACTTGCCCATTTTAATTCTTTTTTTTTTTTTGATGATGGTCTTTGATTTATTTTTTTAGGTGATGAGACAAAAGAAAGAATTAAAATTGGGGCAGAAACAGCCTAGGCGTTCTGGTGGACAGGCCTTCAGAGGTCTATTGCCACACAGAAGCGCAATTTAACTCCTCCTTTAGTGCGGTGGAAAGCAAGGGAATGACCAGCCCACCAAGAGTTCAGGGTGCATCCCGGGTCTCAGGATCTGCGGCAACAGCATAACTAAGCCAACACAAGCCATGCAGTTTTACTACTGCGCAAACAAGAAAGTGGAAATCCAGAAATCGTTTCATAAAGATTGTTACCAATACATTTCAAGCATCATAAGCTAATAAGCCATCGCCATTACTTTTATTATTGTTGTTGTGTAACTAAATTAAAAATAAGCACTGAGGCAAGAGGTTCTGCCACCAATAATCAGTATGTGTCACTCTGACAGTTTTAGTTTAGATTTTTATTAATCAGATTTAACTTTACTGGCTTTCATATAAAGATATGACTTACTGCCTATCATATCATCTTGCTATTTTTTATTATTATTTAAAATCACAATTTGTACCTTTTGCTGCATGATATTAATGTAGACAATTGTGATTTTAATTTTTGATTTTGCAAAAATGTAAAAGACTTTAGTGTTTCTTTTTACTGTCAAAATGACCAAGCATTCTGAATCGAACTCAGTACAATTGTTTTGGTTATAGCAGCCTTTGCTCTGAGTTTTGGCTCCTAGCAAATGCTCGATCCCAGGCTATTGTGTACAAATACACGTCACTGTCAAACTTAAGCTAGCCCTGTCAGTGTCTTTTTGGGACTTCCCTTGGTGGGCAAGGAACTTTTGATGTTCATGAATCCAATGCCAGCTTCTGCCAGATATTTGGGAGAGTCTGGTTTGTAACTGTAGAGGTTCAGCAGTGTAGACAGAGCCACTACTGAACCACTGTATCATTCCCCATTAATTAGACAGAGACGAGACGACACAACACAGCCATCAATGGTTGCCGGTTGTTAGGAATCATTAATGAATTGAGTGGTGGCTGCAACACTTGACAAATGCCCAGCCTAAATAGAGCATCAAGGCCAGAGAGCCCAGACGAAAGATACATGAAAGACGTCCTATTATTCCATAGACTCTAGACTGTGGCCAGCATCAATGGCTGTCAAAAATCCATACACTTAAATAACATTTGATACATGCAGTCTATCAAAATCCTTTCCTCTGGGCTCAACAAATAACCCCTTCATCAGAAATGAAGGCCAAAAAAGAGGGGGATTTAATCCAGCATAAAGCGGAAGTTGGCTGGTCAGTTAATGAAAACATCAAAAGCGTTCTGTCTTGCTCGTAATCATTGTGCTGGATTATTTATCACTGAGCTTTACATCTGATTAAATAGCCCCCTTTGCGAAAAGCAGCACATTTGGCATGCCGTTCAGAAAATGAATACATTCACTGACACATTCACACACATTGCTCCCCAAATTTGAGATTTTCACACCACTTGAGACTAAATCGTACAGAAGCCTAATGCAATGGGCCTCTCACAGACCGTTTTGCATGGTAACATAGGCTTCCATTCACACCAAACCTCATATTATGGGAAACAAAGCAAGCATCACACCACATGACGGAGCATACAGCATGCGGTTACCAAAGCGTTTCAACCAAAGGTACATCTAAAAGAGAGCAGGTGCAGCCACCGCACAGCGGCACGTAGATGCAAACTGTTGCAGTAACTTCTGTGCAGTTGGATTGTTGTATAGAACACCAAACTGACAGGAAGTGACCTCACTTCATAAACATCTACTCAGAGACGCACAGGCATTTTGGGACATGATGAACGTCTGTTCCAGACAAACACTGACAAACGCACTGACCATTCAATCACACACACACACACACACACACAATAAGAATCGACATCTCAAACAAACTCATATCACAAACTTTCGGACACACACAAAAGACACACAAATACTGTGTTAGAGTGGTAATGACAGAAAAGGCAAAGATGGCTGCTATGAATAGTGTGGCCTTCACTAACCAATCTGTGTTTAGCATTTAATACTGCGTGAAGTAAAACTTGCCATATTGAGACACAACAGTTCTTAATGGACAAACACTAGCATTTCCTGATATATAATGCATGGAGTACAGCTGTTTTCCTATTAGGTGCATAGCGAAATAAGTCAAAAAACATCAAGTACTGTTTGCATGGAGAGCACAACGCCGAAAAAGACACAGCAGAAAAGAATTGCAGCTGATGAACACTGAAAAATAATCAAAGAGGGCAAAAAAAGGAAAGGAGAGGAAGTTGAGAACAAAAACCAGAGATGAATGAACATGGAGTGGATTGACGCTGTGTTGATGTGTGAACAGCACAGACAAAGAAACAAGTGAATCGAACAATAGCAACTACTCTCTCTGCCTGCAAAGAAGTTAGTGCATTAAGCACAAAGAGAATCACAATAAGAGAGATAGCGAGAGATTTTGGCCATTTTTGAGGGAGGTGATACAATATCCTTAAGCTTTTCTCCCACAGTTCATCTAAAGTGTAGAGGGGTGAGATAATGAAGAGGGCATACCGCTTTCTGCTTCTGCAAACAACAAGAAAACATTATAAATCAAACACAGACTGGGAAAAAAGGAGGCGAGGTGTCAGTCATCTGTATCTGCACAGTCAGGAAATAAAAAAAAGGAATAAAAAAAGTAGAGCGCAAAACAGTCACTTTCACCATGAAAAAATACACTTCGCATTGTAGGACAGACGAGTTAACTAAAGGAAAAACGATGGTCTAAAATCCCAAAGTGTGCTTTCCAAGTATAGACCAGCCCAGGAGACCAAATTGAGAGTTGCGCTAAAATATTATGTTGTGCCCTCTAAGCGTTTTGCCATTATGTGGTGTATGGTGAAGTTATTAACCAAAGTTTAACAGCCATCCATTACAAAGTAATCAAATTATATGAACTGTATCACACGGAGTGACAGTAAAAAATAACTTTTGTTTTACAGTTGTTGCGTGTTGGCACGGAGAATACTGGATATGAGTGGCACTTTTATGTGATATTGGGGAAAAACAAGGTTCTGTGTTACTTTTTTAGCAGGCGATTCAAAAAGAGTGAAAAAGGAGAACGCTAAAGCATTACTGTTCGGAATACACATCTCTCTGAGACACAAGATGGCAAAACCTGGTAGTGGTGGGCGGTATGGGCAAAATCTTATATCACTTGTTTTTAATACGACAATGGTATGTATTAGAAACAAGAACACTATTTATGTTTTAAATGAGCTCAAGTTAAAAATATCAAGAGAATTAAATACTTAACAAATACTAAATAAATACAACTCATTTCTTTAGATCATTTTCAAGTGAAATGACATGTTGTATTATGATTATAAAGATTCAAAACTATAAAACTAATATTATAAAATGGATAGTTAAGACTCATTGACTGGATGAGCCACACTAAAATACTAAAATGTGTCAAATAATCATTGGGATTCTGTAGAAAATTTTCCTTGCAATGATGCAACTGTAAAAAAAAATAAAAATAAATAAATAAATAACAATTGTACTTGTCAATATATTCATCTACTGTGAAATAAATAGTGAACACACATTTCTACTGGCCCATAATATATATATATACTGTCATACCGCCCATCCCTATTTAAAAAAAAATAAAATAAAAAAAGGGGAAGAAACATAACCAGGTCTCTGGCTGATATTTTGATGTGTGTGTTTTCAGGCCAACTTTTGTTCTTAACCACACTCATTAGTACACCGTGTACACAGAGATGTATTAGTAAGAGTCACAGTGTACAGAAACATTGGAACACAGGTTGTGGATGTGGGAAGGGGTGGTGGGATTTGGCAAAGTCAAAGTTACTGAGACAGAGTACTTCATGTTATTAGTTCCAATGAGTCACAGAATGCCACAGAAGTGCTATTGATAGAAGGCTCTTTACTCGGAGAGTAAACCCTCATCAATACAGCACAGTGAGTCTGAGCAGATGTCATGGCTCTTTGGCTTCACGGTGACTCTTACAGACAGTGATCCGCAACTGTGATGCTGTGAGAGTCGAGCTGAGGCAAACTTCCTCCGGTGACAAGAACGTTAAATGCTGTTGTCTCAATGAAAGCGATTTCAATTTGAAACCAGATTAGATTACTTGCAGAGAGATTGAATGATGAAAACCTGTTATCCTTTTCTTACAACATAACGTCTAGCAAGTAAAAAAGGATAACTATACTGTAGGGAACCTGTAGGACCAAAGAGGGACACAGCTGCTTTGCCCCTCTTTTGTCAGTGCATTGTGAAGGGTGTACTTGAAGACAGAAGGGCCACAAACCTGCTCTCTCTCTGCTCAGACTTGTACTCAACAGCGATCAACAACAACTTGAGCTTCACATAGCACAGCCTGAAACAGAAAACAGACATTAAGTGTCCAGGAGTTATCATTCATTCATAAAAATTCATGAGATATTGAATTGGCCTTGTTAACGTTGATTACTGCGATCAGAAAAGGCCATTAGAGTAAAATGTCATTGCTTCGCATTACATATAGAATTTGAGTCAAGCATTCAACAGTTTCACATTCATCACATCTGGTCAGGACATGTGAGGTTTGCTGTAAATTCGGAAGTATATTTAAAAAAGGCAAGAATTTATGAGAGCCTTTATGATGTAATGGCGTGCTGTAAAGCTCCCATGCCTCAGAGCAGAAGCATACTTACTCACAAACTGTAGGAAATGAAAGCCCCACAAAGGCACTGGACAGGTACTCTGTGTACATTTCATTGGCCACTCCTTCCAGATAATACTTCTGCCATGTGTCCTCCTCAATCTGCACAGCAAAAACAGTTGGATTCAGACACACACTGTCATGGAGCACACCATTTAATCTGATGGAAATTGATAGATAGGAATCAGAACGACTAAACGTTTTTACAAAAAACTCATATCTAAACCCATAAAACCTATGCTCATCTTTGCCCATCAACAAATAGAGATAGATTTTTTAAAAATGAACCCTGAGTGACTTATGTCTCTCTATTAAAAACCTATTCTACCAAATCATAAATAAATAATAAGAGAAATCCATATGAATCAAGCTTTTTAAATCCAAGCCTTCAGAAAAGGCAAAATTGCTTTATATTGTATTATATAAAGAATTGTGTTTTGAGGTTGAACAGATTATTCACAAGAAACCTCTGGTCAAAGCGTATACAACACGGTCATAAAAATAAGCCAAACATGCTTATTCGATGCACAAAAATCAATACCGTATCTGATGTAGTCCAAGTACGTGTGGTGATGTTAATAAAAGCCTAAATATTTATAAATGTTTTTCATATAAAGTGAGTAGGTCTCCTCAGAAGGATTGTATTGAATTGCTTAATAAATACAGATTCCCATTATGAACTTTTTAATTCATGTAATGGATTTCCAGTGGAGGTACAGAAATCTTTGGGTTTCGTTAAAAAAGTCTTATGGGTTTGGAATGACATGAGGGTAAATAACTGATGACTGTTTTTGGGTGAACTATCCTTTAACGAACATGTTTTTCTTCAAGTGTGCATCAAATTAAATATAGTATCTACCCTGACTAAGGTGGATAACTACAAAGATGCATTGTGCATCTCATATCACAAGCACCATTCATTCAAAACGCAGTGTAAACATGCCAGTTTAACAGTATACACTTTGAAGTTGCTCTATCATTCTTTCACACCTGTAACATTTCAACCCGTGTCAGATTTGGAGAAGAAAGGCCAGGCATCTACCCGTGTCTGAGCTCACAGCTGGTCTCTTCATCATCCTCTCATTACACGCGTCTCAGGATGTGGAGCGGGTGGGGCTGTGATAAGCAGCGGGGCTATTAGGCAAACACTCTGCCATTAGTCAGCCATCTCGCCCAGCCAACGTCTGTCTGACAGTCAGTCAAGAGAGATGCTTTCAAAGCCAGGACCGACTCCCATTCCCACTGCCAGGCTAAGAGCACTTGCATTCTGGGCAGGCATCTTTTAGGGCGGCACTAATGGGTAGAGTTTTGTCATTTAGTCCTAAAGAGATGGCAGCCATTTACCGTTGGCTCCTTAAATTACCCTGCACGTTTGTGGCCTGCCTGTCAGAGCTGATGTTAGTGTTACGGGCGGGTTCTCTCGCACCCACTGAACAATTATTTTCTCCAGTCTCTCTAGAGAGCCTGATCCAAAAGCCCTCTGCTTACTGCTTTTGCTTTTTTTTTTTTTACATGAAGAGACCAACAAAAAAAGTTTCAGGCTGAACGTTCTTGCAGTTTTATATGTAGCAAACGGCACAACACATCTGAGAATTATAGTTAGAACAACAGGCGTAATGCAAATGTGTTCGTGGCTGTGTGAATGTGTGTGTCCTTGGGGTGTTGGTCTCATTAACACCTCTTGGTAACACCCTTCTGCTCTGCTTCCTGAATGCCCACTCAAATCAGTCGAATCAGCCCTCTCTAACCCCGCTCCTTCAGCAGACAGGCCGCTCTTACTCTCTCACACATTGTCTGCGTTGTCTTATTTGGGGTCTCACTGTGCCTAATGTGAAATTCTTGATAGAAACTGACTGAAGATATTTCAGATGAAAGCCTATACAAAAAAACCTGCGCTGTTTGAGTCTATACACACAAGCACAAGAAAAGGTTAGATCGAAATTTGGCTTTGTTATGGTTGCCAATTAAAATGCCAGTCAAACTCACTATTACTGAACATTAAACATGCTAATATTTATTTATGCATGAATGCAGTAGAAAATGTGTATTTGCATTACAGAAGCGATCATATGGCTTCTTTTACTTTCTGTAGATATACACGTTTGGAAAGTAATATGTATTAGATGCACGAAACATGCGTACTAACAGACTTTCATGTGCACTGTGTGTTTGTCCTGTAGCTTGCGGCTGTGGTTAAATACACTTGCATCTACTTTTATAATCCAAAATTGATGTAAACAGTCAGTTACTGTGTTTTTAGAACAGGACAAAACATCTGATATGTGGAAATAAATATTTGATTGATTATAATCAAACGGCAATAATACTGATTGCAAAAGATAATAAACAATTATGATTGTCTGTAAACTTTCGATACTTAAAGCACACCCAGGTACTAAAAAAAGATCTTCGATTAAATAAATGCTTCTGTTGCACAGCTGACAATGTTAAAAGGGATATTTCACCTATACATGGAAATTCTGTCATTAATTACTCAACCTTTTATCCTACCTGTAAGACCTTTGTTCATCTTCTAAATACAAATTAAGATCTTTCTGATGAACATTGAAAGCTTTTTGACCCTGCACAGACAGCAACACAACACAACACAACAGCTATCACATTCAAGGCCCAAAAAGATACTAAGAACATAATTTAAATAGTGGTTCATTAAATCATATCTTCGTTTGTTTTCAGCATTGTTCTCTGTTTTTGTCTCTGTTCATCAGACTCATTAACAGATGTCCTGTTTAAGTCATAGGAAGTGTTTTTAGTGTTACCATGGTATCTTTAGTAAGCATGGACATTGGTCTGAGAGGTTAGATGTGTGTTGTGCTGTAAGCTATACTCTGGCATGGGTGGTCTGGGCTGTCTCTCCTCCGCGTTTTTTATGAGAAGAGTGATGTGCCCTGCAGATGTTTCCGCACATGCCACATTTAAACAGTCATTATAAAGTCATTCCTCATCTCTTTATGACAAGAGAATGCGGCTCTCCATGTTGAAAGCCTGCGCAGTCTTGAAAAAAAATCAAAGAGAGAAAAATATAGCCCCTTGCGGATTTCAGAATAAGTTTTACAATCTCTGCGAAATTCTTCAGTCTGATCGCACACTCACGCTCTCTCTTGATCTCTCCGTTTTTCCAATGGGCTCCATCCAAATCTCAACCACCTGATAATAACCCACCACCTCACTGCAGCCATTGAGGCTTCAGACCGTTTTATTTAGTGTTTTCTTAAAAATAGCGATTCTTATGGCTCTGAGCAGTCTGGTTCAGTTGGACGATAAATAAAGATGGCTTTGGGGTGCTGTTCATTGACTATGAAACAGGCACATGGTTCGCATTTCCCCACTCTATCAGCACGCAGGAGGACAGTAAATTCAGCGAGAGGAAAAACCACTAATTTACATCCTCACTTCCACCATGCCATTGACTCATATAAATTACCTCATAATGGCAGCGGCAATGCTGTGTTGCCGTCCCGAGTAGGTCCCAAATGAGACCGCCAGGCTCAGAAGATGATTTACTCCATACCATAATGGCTCTGGTGATTGAGCTGAAGTGGGGATGGAGGCTGATTCTACACTATGGGTTTTATCAAGGCCCAAGACGGGCTGACGGTACCTTGATATATGACCTCATGGAGAAGAGGTTGGCGAGCATGGTGGACAGGCCCTGTGCCAGGCAGCTCTGGGCTATGAAGCCTGCCTTCAGCTCAGCCAGGCAGATCGCATCATCACCCTCCTTCCAGTTCCAGCTGGGAATGTTTAGCAGATGGGCCTGAGGACACACGGGACGAGACAAGGGGAAGTTAACAATGTCCCCTGCTGAGAAGTCTAACAAGTGCAGTAATGAAAAACACCAGCAAAAAAAGTGAAAATCAATGCAGTATTTACAGTTTAGGGAAAAGTGGGAGATCAAAACTAATTTGTAGCCGATAAACATTAACTTATTATATATTATTTTAAGGTTTGAACCGTACATTGGAAAACACTGTCAAAACAAGGCATGTTACAACAGCCTACAGTTTCCCCTATCTAGTTAGATTATATAAATCTGTCAAACTGATAACGCAAATCTCATAACAGTAGCACGTCACTATTTCATATCTGATTGCTAACACAGTGGGTTCGCTGACAGTCCTCTAAAACAGTTGTCTGCAGTTGACATTCAATTGCTCTCGAGTGAACTGTCCCATGAACAAAAAACATCCATCAAGTCATTAACATCCATCTCCTGTTCCTGCACTCCCTGGTGAACACAAAGCTGCGTTCATGTTGCTGTAATAGGGGATAAACACTGAAGGGGAAAAATATGTACTGCGTTTGATTCCTGTGAATTTATAACAGTTTGTCATGGACAGCTGAATCTGAGGGTCTGCCACGTCAGATTTTTTTTTTTTTTTTGTACATTATTTGTATTCCTTATTTTTAGGTTTGATCATTTTATTGTTGATTTGAATTGACATAGCAACAGAAAAGATTACTTCCTACCTTGTTGTGGTACTGCAACATTTGAGTGATTATTCTAATCTTTGGATGGTAGTTCTTGATAGATATTACTCTGTAAAAAGAAGATAAAATGGCATTTGCTTGGAGAAAACAAAAAGACAGAATATAAACATTTTCAACTTTCAACAAGTATGAATTTGGCTTAAAGGTGCATTAAAAATCTTTGTGCATTTATAAAACCAGTAATATTGTGAAATATTATTACAATTTAAATAAACGGTTTTATTTAATTTATTTATTTATTTTTGTAGAAACTAAGATAATTTTTCATGAATCTTTGATGATTTCCAAGTTCAAATAAAATGCATTAAAAAAAAAAAAAAAAAGTTCTTACTGACATCAACCTTTTGAACGGTAGTATATGAATGGCACTTTTGAGAATATCATTAAAATGATGTACAGTACACCCACAAGTGATGAAGACTCTAGACATATTAATCTTCTAGAAAAACCTGTTTTATTCTACCAAGGAGCAGGATGCTCCCTCATGTAAACAAAAACCTACTGAGTGCACCTTTAACCTCCAGGAGGACCGTCCCAGAATTCACAATCATAAGTCACTTTGTATTAAATCAAGCATCTGCTGAAGAAATAAAAAGTAAATTAATCTTTCATTTCCATAGAGGAGCCTGTGATATGTGGTGGAACAGTGTGATTTCCCGGTGAAATCCAGTCTGGATTTCTCTCCAGTCTCATAAGAGAGGTGCAGAATTTATTTCCATATTAAACTGCTCTATAACACATTAGTTCAAAAGAGCACTCCGAGACCTGCCTAAATTAATATTTCATTTTCCAAACTGTCCAGCCTGGGTGCAATTCTGTGCATTACTCATGTCTTAAGAACATCTCCAGCATGAAAGGAGAAAGGGAAATATGTTTGCCCTCACTTCACAAACACTTTTTCAGAGCAATATTACTTGACTCCGTCCCAAAGGAAATTCCTCCTGGCTGTTTTCATTTGTGTCCAGGTATAACGTGTGAATCTGACCTGAGACGCAGAGTATCCCATTCACACCTTCCTTTAACAGCACAGGAGGGTGAAAGACATCAGCTTTCAATACATCTTTTTCACAGGAGGATGTCCCTAGTGTAATGATGCTGCCCACTAACATTAAAATAAGATGTGCTCAAATGTGTTAATAGCAAACGCGACCCTTCACCGAACTGACCTCATGATATTAGAGGCATCTTCAGCATCGGGGTCTGCACAGTATTTGTTCGCAAGAATCAAGCAGGCGTCTGCGGACTCGATCTGTACAAGATTAAGAAGAAGGGGTGATGCCTCGGTGTTCAGAACAGCATCAAAACATCAAACATATACTAGCTCAAGTTTTTCTGTGGTTACCTTTACTCTTGCTAGATCATGCGGGTTGAGGACCGATCCTTGATAAAATTCCACCTGAGTGAAGTGACGTTTGAACAAGGCTTCCAGCTCAAGATTAGGGGAAATACTAAGAGTTTGACAAAGAAAGAAAAAAGAAAGTGTGTTACTCATAAAGAATAATTTTTTGAGAATGAAGTTTATAAGAACAACGTGACATTTGTGCGCCAGTAGCGGCTAACAAACGAATGTCATAACAACTTACTGGCTGATCTCTTTGTTATATAAAAACAGGCAACTCTATTTGATTTATTTGTTTTTCTTAGTAACATGCAGTCATTATATTCTTTACGGTGCGGAAAGGCTCCATCAAGATTGTAAAAAGTATTCCAAAGGGAATTGTACTTACTTATGAAGAAAAACAATTTCTACATTGACATCATCCCTGTCCTTGTGTAGGAAGTCTTTAAGGAAGTTGGAAACACTTTCGAGCGTGATATGACCACAGACCACAATGTGCCTGTAAGGGGGAAAATTCAGCTGAAGAGTGCAACATAAAATAAAACAAAACTCTGGCATATCCTAAAAAAGAGCATAAAGTCATAACCAAAAATGTCTTGAAAACATTAAATGTTGTGGCTTTCAAATATTCGCTGTCCGTTACAGTCATAACAGCACATGTTGTTTTACCTCATATTTATAAACACGGTTTAAAACATTAAACGAAGTGCTTTGAACTTTTCAGGACAAACAAAATTGAATCTTACGTTTTAATGTTGGATTGTCAAATGTTCTTAATAAGCCGTGTCTCTGTAGCCAAACCACCCCTGTGCTAGGGCGCATGTTGACATGTACATCAATGCTAACTGACAAGTATCGGAACCCCTGTCAAAAGCTCTTAAATTGTTTTTGGATCTGTGGCTGCCATGAACTCTAACCGTGACTTCTCTGGACAGGCACCGAATGAAAAACTTGCAATATATCAGATGGAACAAACAAACAGACTCAACTGGATTGTTCCAGAGGTCACGGTCTTCTGGGGCTCATTTATTCTGCCTCCATAGTAAGATCTAGTTTCATACTCCAGAGCTGTTCCAAAACCTAGTAGTGAGCCGCCTTGACATCTTCTGGCTATATCAGCAGCTCTCAAACAGCGCTCCTGTGATGTATTAGATGAAGCCAAGTATGCAATAATTAATCTGGACACTGAGCAATTTACCTTTTAGATTCAACTAGTTGTATATTGCATTGCTAATAAAAATAAATGCTATATAAGCAACATACAATATTTACGTTCAATTTATAAAAGAGCAAATGTTCTTAAGTCGGTTGAGTAATTGATTCAATGACTCACTTTTTTCCTCAATGTTATTAATGTTACTCTGTGACTTGCACTGCATTTTGAACAAATCAGTACTGTAAATAATTCAGGTAATTTGTTTTGTGAAGACATTCAATTAAATGTCTGCATAAATCAGTTTTTTTCTTTAAAAAATCAGTAGATATAATAATTTCTTATTCAGCAACTCACTTATAAATAAAATTTGATTAATTACTAAATTATTTAATTTAGTCAGTGATTCACTCACTCATAAAAGACACTTGTTTTTTTAATAGATAATGTAAATTAATCTGTTAGTCAGTGCATATCACATATGTGACCCTGGACAACAGTCGTAAGTGTTAATTTTCCAAAATTAAGATGTATACATGACCTGAAATCTGAATAAATAAGTTTCCATTGATGTATGATTTGGATGGATAGGGCAATATTTGAACGAGATACAACTATATGAAAATCTGGAATCTGAGGTACTGAAAAATCGAAATGCTGAGAAAACCACCTTTAAAGTTGTTCAAATGAAGATCTTATCAATGCTTATTACACGGCTCTCTGGAATGCTTGATTCTGATTGGTCAGTTGAGACATTTGCAGTTTTGTTCTTTTCAAATAATAACTGCTCCTAAGTAATAACACATAGCCGGTACTACTTGTATGTTTAAAATCCCTCCGCGCCAACAAAGATTACCGTTTGGCGCCATCTTGTGACAAACACTGGACAACCACAATTAACAATGGAAAATTTTCATATTAATAATTAAAATTATTCATATGTAGATGTTATAAATTGTCTTACTAACGTTTGAATGTTAGTCATGTGGTACTATATCGTTTCCTTACATATTAGTAATCCAAAATAAAGTTTCAATATATTTTCGGTAAGAAATTGACTAAATACCTTCATGGAACATGATCTTTACTTACTATCCTAAGAAAAAAAAAAAAAAAATCAATATGAACAAAGATTTTAGGACAAATGCATCGTTCATTGTTTGGTTATGTTTATAAACACATTAACTAATGTCAAGAAATGTGTTACTAATTAAACAAACCTATTTAGTAAATGATTTAAAGTGTCTCCACCTACTGGCACAGCAATGTAACCTGCAGAAAGAGTCACTGAAAACCTTGCATTTTTAATCCTTTAATACCTATATACCAAACTACGTACTAACGCACTTTAAATTACACACCAAAGTTGTTCTCAAGAGTTTTTTTTTTATGTTTGCAATGATCTGAATCGTATAAAAGATTACGGCCCATCATTACTATCCTAACAACTTAATGGCCACTTCTATTACTGTTGGAGAACAATAACAATGCTTTATTTGTCAAGCAGGGCTTCTATGCAACAGAAGTTTAAAGAGTTGAGCTTTAGCCATGGGGTTTTGCGGATCACTTCACTTCCCATGCTGGATTACTCCAATACTGCTGTGGTCAAAGTCTCAAGAGCTTTAACCATGCACGGTCATCAATCTAAATCTGTCCAAACTAACTCCCTCTTCGCTCAGCAGACATGATGTGCTCATGAGTTTACAAAGAGCAGGGGCTGCTGACCTTAATTGCAACTGGGTGTATGTGGCCTGTACACACTCAGCTGTAGGAAAGGTGCTTATTTGTGTTCAGATCCAGGGCAAACATTAAGCGGATCTCTGTTTGCCGGAGGGACACGATGGGGCTTTATGGGTGCAGTGTCTGGATGCTATCACACATAATGATCTTCACAGATCTGGCCTCTTGTATTTAATGAGTGGTAGTAATTGCACGCATGACTGTCCTGGGATGAGAAGACTCAGTTGAGTTGATGGCTTGGTGTAAAGCCAACAGCGTCTGGCAAAGTGGTGGCTTGATGAGAGACACATTATTCATGTTTTCCTATTTCCAAAAATGCCCGTTTGAGAGCTTTAGTTAAATCGGAGAGTTTTGGATGACAATGCTCTCACTCTTTTTACTCTCTAACAGTTTCTGGCATAGTTACAAACACACTCTGTCTCTCGGCTTATGTCAGACATCTTGTCTCCATGTTTGGATGAGCTATCAGTGGTGCGTGACTGAGCTACTGATTGTGTTTCACCACTGCGGGGGTGTTTAGGTTTTTTTTTTTTAAGTTTATGGTGCCGCCAATGAAAGCAATACAAGATGTATAGTCCTACAAAAGAATATTAGATAAGACTGATGTCCCAAACCTTCATAACTATTTCTGTGCTTGCATTAAAATGCACTCAGTAATACAGAAGATCAGTAAGACTGACCGAAGTGAACTTTCTAACCAATGGTTTCAGAATAAAAAAAAATAATAATAATATTAATAACAGATTCCACAAAAAATATTAATATTGAACAATGACTGCTACTGTTTTCCTTCTTTTTTAAGTGCCTAATAACAAGAACATGATAAAGTTAGCATTCATGACCATCACTGGTCACGTGATGTTAATATGAGCCCCCATGAGGCCTACTGTAATACTTGCTTTACTGATAAAGAGTCTTCAATCTGAGTGTACATTAAACATTTTAGCCTTATTACTGAGTGCACCTTTTAATGGAAAAACATGAATAATTTCAAAAAAAGCAGTGGAAGATCATTCTACATGATTTATTTGTCTGTTGGCATTTCTTGCACTCTATTTCAAACTTCTTTATGACTGTATAATTACACTAATGCTCAGAAACAGGCAAGATAATGAACATTTTCATCACTGATTAAAAATAGTAGAATTACTATGAAAATAAAAACAAAACAAACAAAACAAACATAGCATTTTACCAAAGAACAAAACTTAAGATGTCTTTAACTTAAAATACACACACTTACAACACTATACTGTGAACAACACACAGTGAAGAGAACACTTGGGCTACAACACAATGTTACGCACGATAAGGTGAAATAAAACAGAAAATGTGCACAAACCCAGCAAGCAAATGCAGAAGGGCAGTTACCCAGCATGCACTGTGAATCATGCCAAAGGAAAAAAAATAAATAAAGCACCAAAACTATGGAAACCATAACCAAGATTTATAAGAAATGAAAAACAACAAGCTCGAACATCAGCCTCAGCAGCGAAACCATTGATACTGCTCTAATCCTTAAACTGAGTCGAACGAAAGTGACCGGGTCCGTTTCTGTGCTCAGCACAGATTTTTATAATCAACAATGTTTTAGAAAAAGCTGTGTCCAAAAGATAGCTGTGAGGAGAACGTTTCGTGATGAAAAGGGTGCATGCCTGCCCTTATCTTCAAACTAAGAGAGAACAGAGCTTGAGATGGACCGCATGTGTAGTCCACATGGGGCTCGGGCTCCTTCATCATTACAATAAACAACTTGATGCAGGGGGACAATAATGAATTTAATTTGGCAACTCTTTAGCCAATAACACCTCCTTAAACTACAGTAATTATTCAAAAGCACTCCATTGTGTCATATCTGACTGCAATTTACCTACATGTGCTGTAAAGCTGAGTATAGCTCAGAAATAGCCAGATATTCAACACTCCAGGCACCAAATGTAAAAGGTCAGATATTGGTTATTGTGATGGCTAACTGCGGCACAAGAATGGCTCAGTTTTAATCTCTCTCATGTGGTTTGTTTTATACTGTATTTAGACTACTAATTAAATTGTAGGAAATGAGAACATATAAATAAACGATCAACACAATATTACATGTGTATCTGTCAGCGTGGTTTGTGATGGGCACAAATGTTTGCAGAACCAATAATATAGTTCAATTATCTGTCTGGGACCCAAGACTCTGTGTAAAGAGACATTCTTCGCTTTACAGAGACGTCACATATTTAGGTGTTGTTATCAGTTATTGGATTAATAATTTCAAGCATTTAAAAACAGTTTCTTGTAAATAAACATGGCATTTCTAGAAACATGCAGTTTCACAGAATTACAATTTGTTTCAAAAACACAATATGATGAATTGGAAAGGTCAGGAACATTTTTTTTTGGTCTATATTTATATTAATTTATCCTGGTGTAATAAAGCCAGAAAGTAAACATAACATAAATAAATCATCTTCTAACATATTTGATACATGTTTTAGTATTATTTATGTTATGTTAATAGTACTTATTAGAATTTTGAATTCATTTATATTATATATACATACACATACACACATATTTGTATATATATTTTATGTACCTGTCATTTTATTATTTTATTTATACTATTTAATTATTATTAGTAGTAGTATTTTACTTTAATTTTAGCTTCATTTCACTTTACAGTTTACTTCTTACTTACTTTACATTTTGTACTTCAATTAAGTATTTTTAATATTTAAATTTAGTTTTAAAAGTCGCTAAAAAATTTTGTCTACATATTCTACACCGAAGAAAAAAAAGATGTGAAATGAAAAAAAGATTTTTTCTATTGTGAACTATCCATTTAACTAGTTTAAACCATGTATATTAAGTTGATCCACTATTAATTGCATTTTCCGAATGTTATAAGTATTTTTTCGAAGATGTGACACAAACATTTTATAATTATATTATAATTTTTTTGTGCTTTGATGTATTTTGCTTAATATACACTAAAACATTATTTTGCTCTGTTTGTAATGCACTTTTTTTTGGCTGGGTCCTAGGGGGTTGTACATAAATGCAAAATCCTGTTATATTTCAGCATTAGAACTAGCAGGACAATGCAGTAAGCTGTCCAGAATCACAGACTATACATCAGACTGTCAGCTATGCATGAATAGTTTTCCACGCACACCTAAGCTGAAGTCAGAGAACCAGATGACTGAACTTCTATTGATCTCACTCATTTTAATGCGTTGTGAGAGGCATATCAGTAATGGCATTTATATATGCCTTTCTGTCCCCTTTTCAACTCTTTCTCCACTGCATGCGGATGCCAACACGGGCCTGGTCTGTGGGGGCAAGCGGTACCGGCTCCACGTTCTTGGTGTGGCTTAGATTCTGGAGAGAAGCTCAGAGGCGGCGCATGAGCTCAGAGTTCACTCAGGGTTTATGTCAGTTTCAGCAGTGCTCTAATGGAAACCACAGAGACCCCGACCTGATCCAACAGAACGCTGCTCTATATTACAGTCATAGATCCAGATCTGCGTTCCTGTTCTGATGGTTAAATGCTATGCTGAACACACACTGGCTGTTGCATGGTTTCAATAGGAGAGGTTACTCTTCAAACTACCGCTAACCTCGGCACACCATGACCGTACTGTCAGGTCTCAAATAATTAAATGAAAACATAAATAAATATTACTAATAAGCTTTACAGCATCTAAAAGGAAACATTTCAGCTATATTACTTGAGGAACTGTTGGCAAATTACAGAATTACTTGATTTAAGAAGATTTAAGAAGGTTGTAAAGAAGCACTTCAGTACACCGAGAGCACACTTTTAACAAACATCATGTGCTGTGTTAAAGGGACTCTTTAGTATGTATACTATGACAATTAAAGTTACACACTACTATTAAACTACTATTACACTTTATTTATTACTACTATTAACACTACTATTATTTGTAGGCTTATGCTAGAGGCTATATTTATTTGATCAAAAGTAGAAAAATACAGTAAAAAATATTCTGCTATATTATAATAATTTAAAATGACCCTTTTTAATACAATTTATGGGATATTACTTCTGGCTTCAGAGTCATTTGATTCTTTAGAAATCATTATGCTGAGTTGCTGCTCAAGAAATATGTTTTTATTGTTAATGCTAAAAACCGTTACATTGCTTCATATATTTTGTGGAAACTAACATTTTTTTAGTATCAAGATTTATTTGAAATTTGTAGAAATGTTTTTTAACAATATATAATTAAATGTTACAGCCACTTACAGGTATAAACTTAATGCATCCTTTCAGAATTAAATTTATTTACTAAAAAAACATCTTACTGGACCAAATCTTTTTAATTTAATAGTATACATCTATATATATA
>JAUMHP010000015.1:745699-760185 GCA_032361065.1 Enteromius trimaculatus | reverse complement strand
GTAACTGCAGTACTTAAAGGCTAGATTTTCCTTTGTTTCTTTTTACCCAAGTTTACATTTGTGTGTCTTAATTTTGCTTAATTTTATTTTTTGTGTTTTTTTATTTTTTATTTCTAGGCATATCATATGGCAGGCTGCAAGCTAAGTTTAAATAAATACCAAATGTTCTAAAATACAGTTTTTATTCTTCATTCAGTTATACAAAACATCTTTGACGTAAAGGAGGTTATAGAACATAATAACTCTGCAAAATATAACAAATAATGTCAGTTATGTTGCTGAGTAACTAATTACTTTTAGAGTGTGGTAACTGAGTTACTAACTACTTTTTGCAGGAAGTAATTTGTAACTGTAACTAATTACTTTTTTAACGTAATATGACAACACTGTTTGTCACACATAGCTTTTCAGTTTTGGCATTATTTTTGTTAAATAAATTATGAAATGGTGCAATATGTCATTTGAGATTTTATTTAAAAAATTGTATTACCTCCTAAGAACCACACAATCTCTCAATCTCCTGATATGGAAAGCCATGGAAATCAATAGGGTGTCCAATTTTTTTGAGACAACTACACTTGTTTTACTATCATTTAATATTGTTTGAGAAAAAAAGGTAACTTTACCTTCTAAAAGGTTAGTTCATATAATTGTATTAATGTTACTACATATCTAAATCAGAGAACAATAATCACCCTTTAATATTACTTAAGGGAAATTATAACATTCTAAAAGGCATTTTTAAATAAATGCAAAATAATATTAGTAACACGCTCATTAGCAGATAAATGTTTAGGCATACTTCTATGTGAGCCTGCCTATGATTCAGTCTCTCTTTATCTTTGTACAGGCTGACATCCGTTCAAGAGAATACCTCCGTTGCAGTGTCCTGACATTACCTAGATGAACAGATGGGGAGAGAATGCTGTGATGCTTACATATATTAACACTGGTTGAATAACAAACAGTTATTCCTGAATCCAAGAATTTATCATTGTAGTGGAATTACAGTATACACAGACTTTTGTCAGATGTAGTAAAGAATTGAGAGAATATGTTTTTTTTAATAATTAAAAAAATATTAGCTTTGGTAATATACTTTTGCTTTGCTAAAATACATTCATATTTGTAATCACAGGCATTCTTTTAGTTTACTGAATTTGTTTCTTCAGTTGTTTTCTATTTTAATTGGTTGTATAGCCTATACTGCATGCTGCTGCATTTAGTTTCAATTTGCATATAAACTATTTATATTGTAAATGTCCACTGTAAATAACAACCAGTAATAATATCTTTAGTTGAAAAGTTTAGATCTTTTTTTCCTCCTCCTATCACTGTACTTATACAGTTAAAACCAGATATTTACATACATTTCAGAAAACACAACTTTTTTTCTTTACTCTCAAACATTAAATCAGAGTAAACATTTTCTGTTTTATATCAATAAATATTAAAAAAAAATGCATTTGTTAAATGTCTGAATTGTTTTTCTTTTATCACTTTCATCAATGCATCAACGTCAGAAGTATACATACACTACGTTTATTGTGTCTTTAAGCAAAAAGAAAACTCCAGATGATTCCACATGAGTTTAAGAAGCTTCTGATAGGTTAATTGATGCCACTTGAGTTGACTGGTGGCACACCTATGGATGCTTATAAAGGCACACCTCCAAACACAGACATCATGGAAACTTCTTTGACATCATAGAAAAATCAAGAGAAATCAACAGATATTTCTGACGGATGGCCTGGTGGAGCTTCAAACAGACAAGCTGATGTTGGCCGGCCGGTCCAGATATTTAGCATGCAAGATATTTGTTTGCCATCGGTGACTGGTCAGCAACATGTCAGCAAGTCTCTTTGATGCATTGTTGAGTAGTTCACACATAAATAATGAGCAGTGCCCCCTGATTTTCACCCGACAGTCATCCTGTCCCCTGAAGAAAAGCACCCCCAAGGCATGATGTTCCCTTTCAAAAGCTACAATGTTGCGTGAAACGCTAATGAGAGCACTTCTTGTTTGACCGATTGTTGAAGCATGTGTGTCAAACATGCCAAACTTTTGGCTTATATAACCTCTTCAGTGATGTTAATTGATTGCATGCACCTGCAGGTTATAAATAGGCATGACCCTGCTGCCAAGAAGGTTATCCTAAAACTGTGGTTTGAACCATCAACCCCAGCTAATCTGACATGGTTGTTATACATATTGCACCACGGCCAGAATACATCGAGCTGCCAAAAAGACAATACGCTTTGCGTGTGACCCTTGTTGACCTGTCCAGCACACACACCAGCCCTGCCTTCTCTAAAGAACATGCGGTTTCTGTGCCCTGAACAAAGAGACGCTGGAATGTCTTTGGAAGGAACAATAACTATTTATCGATATTAAAAGCAAATATGTATGTCATGTTTTTCATTTATGCATTATGTATGTTGGTGTTTGTGATAGTGGGTTACCACGTAACTTCGTACATCACGTGAGCATGATATTGGGTGAATGAAGTTTAATAGGTATCCTATGTATTAATTATAGGCAAGTGGCCTATACCCGTTGTAACGAGTGTGCAGAATATTTTGAATCTCTTTTTATGAACGGGTATTCGACATTGTGAACCAGAAAGAAGTTATAAAACTTAGGTTAAGTTTATATCAAACATGGGCATACTCCTCTACATTCCTCAGTGCAAACGTATGCTTGATGTGTGCGCATTGAAGAACCAGTCAGATCGAGACCCGCCTCACAGCATCCAACTGATTGGCCATTCCACCTTGTGGGAGGGACAAAATTCCACATGTTAAAGCATGTGTGCGAGGACTTAAACAGTGTGCTTGGACCATTTTGCAAAAATGTGAGGAAAACATCTACTTGGTGATCATCTCTACAACAAAGATCACCATTCATCTAATGCATCAAGAGAAAAGGAACGGCAAACCCAGAGAAGAACTCAGAGAACTCAAACTCAGCCGTGCACCCGCTCCTCGTCTCTCTCTCTCTCAGACCTCATTAGAACTCATACTTCCACTGATAAAAACTCCAAAGAACCATCAACTGCAACTAACTGCGCACAAGGTCATCAGAAAAACAATCAGAGTGCCGAAATCCGCTGCAGACAGCTGTGTCATCTGACCAGCTCAAAGCGGTAACACGAGTTTCCTTTGCTTGTTGAACAGTGCCACGAAACTTAAAGAAACCTAAACCTCTGCTCGCGATTTCCCTCTGGTTGGGTTCTAGAATTAGTAGCACTTTGGATTTTTAGTGAATCATTATTTTCCATCTTAGACAGTAATGTGCGTGTGAGAATGTGTGTGTGTGTTTACGTAATCCTATGTTTAGTGTTTGTACAGTAGATTAGTTGACAATAAAAGTGTATTCTCATTATTAAGAAACATCTGCTTGTGTATTGTGTTTTGAAAAGGTCAAATATTGCTTAGATCTTGGGCTACCCTGCTCTTTGAATTAAAACACTAAACTTTTGTTTTGATTCGATGATCACATTACAGTGTTTAAAAGAAAGTTGGGAATAGAAAGAAACTAAAAAAAAGAGAAAGAAAAAAGCAGGAAATAAGCAGAGAGCAAAGAGTAAGAATTAAATTACTATGGCAGAAAGGAAATGTTTGCCTCCATGCTAGAGACAGCTCACAGATAATGATTACCATTCTTTCTGCATGAATGCTTGGGGGAAGAACGCACGATCCTCGGCCTTAAGAGAAATTGCGAGCACTGCACTCTTAAAGTGCTTAGAGCACGGCTCGTGTTTTTTAAAGAGAGACCACGAGCCGAGCTTCATTCATGGTGATCGTGTGTTGATCTCAGGGACGGATTACGGGTTTAGAGGGGCCGCTGCCCAGGGGCCCTTGGGGTGCAGGGGGACCATGGGGCCCCTAGCCCAAAACAATTTGCAATACTTATCAACAATGTCAACAATGTATTTTCGTTTGTTTATTTTAGAGGGCCTACATTCTTGCTATAGGAACTTTAAAAGGAAATGGGTGCATGGGAGCCTACTTTTAGAAGGCCCTCTTAGGGCCTCCTATTATGGTCCTGGCTTCTGGCTACCAGGGGGTCCTAGGGAGCATGGGGGCTTTGGGGGCTCTTAGAGGGCCCTCTGATTATGAGGACCCTACTAGGAGGCCCTAGGGAGGAGGGTGTAGTGTACCTTTAGAGGGCCATCTGATTACAAGGGCCCCTATCATGAGGCCCCTGGCTTCTGGGGGAGGGGAGGGGGGTGTTAACAGCCTTACAGAAGGCCCTCTGACTAGGGAGGGGTAGCATGGTGGGATGGAGGCGTTTAACCTGCCCGCTGAGTGGTCCCCAGACCAGTGTAGCAGTGAGAGCTTGACCAGTGTAATCACTTCCAGGGCTGTAGTGGAGAAAACATGGTTTACCCACCTCTGAAATTTCAGAATTACCCTCTTCTCAATTGATCTAAATGCACATCATAGTATAGTTTATGCACAAAATGTGATCACAGAATTCTTAGTTCACCTACCCCTTTTTTTAACACTAGACCCCTGATCACTCCGTTCTGTACGGGGATATGGTACACAGGTGGATTCTGTCATGGTTCAGATGGACAAGGTACATCACTAACCGTGCCCCAACATGGCTCTCACTGTACATTCACACCAGGAGAGACCAAAGCGAACACGTCGCCAAGGTCGTTGAAGAAGCTTCATTGTTGAATTTGCTTTATTCGCCATTGGAATGTTTGATTTAGCCTGTTACCGTGGGGTGTTGGTAAATCTATATATTAGAATTGGTTTTCACACAACCACGTTATAATTCTGACAACCCACGTGTAAACCTGCTGTTTATCTAAGTTATTGGTTTATTAAATATGACACTGGTGGGTAGTATTTGTGATTTCGCTTACTTTACCATTTCATTCTGTTGGTGTCCTTGAATTTATTTGTTCCTGGCCCTGCGCATGATATGACTGCCCCCTAGCTACAAGGACGTTATTGTCTTCTTTGGGAAAGCTGCAAAGCAACAATTGCAGATTATAACAGATAGATGGCATTTTGGTTCACTTTTAAGGACATTTCCATTTCTGGTTGTGCTACGTTGCTACCTGTCTCTATAAACAGAGATGGGTAACCTGGTGCTAACATTAACGTTAGGTAATGGCATTAGGCTGTACTGATTATAAGTTCAGATCCAACTTACTGTATCAACTTAAGCCACCTTCTTTTTACTTTTTCCGAGGTAAAAAGCGACAAAAGATAGTTTTGTCAACATCATTCTGCTTTTTCAACACGGTACGCCAGACTAGTTTGGATCCAAAAGTGCAGGGCTCACAAAATTTCAAAATTCCTGGTAGTCCTTCGGGCAGGCACTCTTCAGTTTTTGGTAGCCCAAAATAAAAATTTAAGTAGCCCGATGAAAAAAAAAGAGATTTTTTTATGTATTATATTGTAAAGACAACAAAACATCAATCAAAAAATTTTAAAACACAAATTACAACAACTGTATAAAATAGTCAAATTACATTCACAAATATTTGGTTCTAACTTCTATGCACTTGTAAGAACCGTGTAGAATATTCAGAGCCGCTGCTGGCCAAATGGGTAAATCTTTGGTCAGTATTAAATATAATACATTTTACGCCATGGAAACTGCAATGTTAAGGCAGATGCGTTGTTGTTGTAATCACCGACAATAAAACACATCATAATCCGTCCCTGCTTGATCTGGCAGAGGCACGTGAGACGGAAAATCCCCTTTCTCTCGTTCTCACGCCAGAGCGTGAGACTTTTGCGTCTGCTTCTGAAGCGCGCTGCGTCGCCTCTTCTGATCGGGCGGAAGAGACCTCGTCTCTTGCTTCTGCTGAGATGGAAAGTGCCACCTCAGAGCACTCTTCTCATGATGAGAGAGCATATGATGAGCTACTCAAGGTGGTTACTATGAGGTACCTTTGAGGAGGCTTTGTGAGGTTCCTTCCCTGCCGGGCTCAAGATTCGGGACTGTCGGCCACCCAGTCCCTATAAGGTCTGGTGCAGTTGAGGCATGAGGCGCAGAAACAGAGTGTGGCGAGTCGGGCACCCCCTCGTAGGGATTGGGGTACGGCTCGCCACGCTTCACAGCCTGTTATTAACGGTCTGAAGTCGGCTCTCCCACCGGCAGGAGTGCATGGCTTATTTTCATATGTCAGAGAAAAGAAATGAAACTGCTCTGTCATATATGACTGCACACAAGAATAGTACTGAAAAGTCTGTAAGGATCTATCTGTAAAGGATCTATTTTTATTTGCATACACTCACAATATCAACAAAACATTCTGCTTTTGGTAAATAAAGAAAATAAACAGGGTGTGTTCTCTGCTGACTCTTTCTCTGAGCTTCACGCACTATTGTTATTACAATCATCCACGTGTGATGCGTGCGACATATACACGCCCACAACAGCAGCGCAAGCTCTGCTTGAAAACATTTGAGAAATAGTGTTTGCTTTACTTTACTGTTGCTCGATTCAGGAAGATATCTTGAAAGGAATAACAGATGCATCGTGCAAGCTGACCCACGGAGCAGATCATTATAAAGAGTAAGTGTTTCTTTATTTTTTGCTTTGGTTTACATATTGTGGCATAAACCTGAACACATTTACTAGCTGGGGTTTTCCCAAACTATAATTCCTGACTAAAATGCTTGAAATATAGTGAAATGGTTTGAATATGACAGATTTCTACATTTCTTACGATGTATAAAAAATTACAATATTAAAGTAATATGAGTGAATGATGAATCCTGTGAGTCTTAAAATGTTTAGTATTTATACTCTGTTAACAAATCTATTTTATAAATATATATCTATAGATGTTTTAAATGTTCTAAACAATAATAATAAAATCTTGGATATACTGTAAAATACTCTTTTATGATAATACAAAGTGTATATATACCGATATTAGCATGCTCACAGATGTTTTGTTGTTTGTTTTTTAGTGATCAGACACCTGTACCACAGAGTACTGTATCTTCGAGCTGTTTTCCTAAGAGTGCTGTTACCAACATCAGATGTTTGACTAGACTGATATTCTCTTGTAAAACAAGCTTTTATTTTTCTTGAAAAGAAGCAGCAAACACTTAAATATCAGGTATTATGTAGAGGTTTGACTTGTTGAACAGAAACTGTTTTCAGGATTGACTCAAAGTCTATTCACATCTCTGTAGTTAGATTAATAATGTGTCTTTGACCTTTATTATGTATATTTTAATTATACTGTGTTATGAATAAAAAAAAAATCATTTAAAAAAACACATTTTCTCACATCTCCTCACATTATTTCTTACCTGCCTCAGTGACAGCCACTAATGGCCCATTAGGGGAGGGGTCTTTGTCTCTTCAGGTGATAATCACTGAATATTAATGACCATTCACACCCCCTCGCATACTGGCTTTCAGCCTCAAAACATGTCTTTTAAAATTTAAAACATTATATTGTTTTCTCTGAAAAAGTAAGCGGAATGATTTTCACATCATTCTGAAGTAAATATTCTAGCCTAATAGACTGGTTACTCAAAAGTACTGTGCATTACTATTCAGTATGAGTTTCATGGCCTTATTTCAGCTACTTTTTTTTCACAAAACTTACTAACCACGCATAATATTTTTTTTCTAAAAAATGCAAACATGTAAATTCATCTTTGTCACGTATTGTTGTAGAACAATCTGTGCTGATTACAAGAAAAATACAGTTTGGTCAATAATATGTTCTAAGAAGCTAATAAAAGCACAAATATCAGAGCATGTCCAAACATCTCAAGTGCCCAAAATCACCTCAGACGGTTCAAAGACCGGACCTGAGGAGCATTATCTAAAAAAAAAATTCCAACAGAAAATAAAAACTCCTTCCTGGCACCCTCAGGAGGCCATTGTTCAATCTCCCCCTCCACTTGTGTCTCGGGGAGCAGTGGTCTCCAGTGAAATATGTAAGGCATCAGGGTGAATCAGACACTTAAAATTTGATCAGAACATTGAAAAGTGAAGAGTCAAATTCCACAGAGAGGCCTCGCATGACAGGAAAACATAAATCAGCCAATGGTTGCACACACTGTCATAAGCAGATCTAACAGACATGGTCACATGACAGCTTGCAACAGTAACACAAAAGCGTACATATTGAGAATCCCAAATCAGGAAGGAGATTGTCAAAATTGTGCAAATAACTAAGACAATGGTCAAAGACACAAGACATCATTATCATCACTATCCTTATGTAGGGCAGTGTTTTGTGTTGTCCACAAGATGTCGCTATGGCACTATTGTGTCAAGGCATATCAAAGTTTTTCAAGCGCTGTTTGAGCCTCTTGTTGTACCTTAGTGTTGATAAGCGTTTAGCGCGCCATTTTTTCTTCAGTTCCTGTTATCAACACTAATAGATGGAATGCTGTGGAATAAATGGTCAAGCCACAATCCCGAATGATCAGCGATCTGCTGCTGCCGGAAGCAGCAGTACTTCAGTAAGGCATTTGATTATTTCCTCCATTGCCGGGGAGGAGACGCCGCCTGTTAAGAGGACAGGGGAGAAAGGGAAAAAAAGGGAGAAGAAAAAAAAAATTACTGTTTTTTTTTTGTTTGTTTTTTTCGGGGTAAAAAAAACCCAAAAAGTCAAAAAAACTGTTGCCTGTGTCCTATATTGCCCGCATTCTCCACCACCTGTGACATTTGGCCAAGGAACACAGGACAACAGTGTAAGGAATAACAAAAAGGGCCCAGAGGGTGGATTTATTAAACAAAAATATCACAAGAAAAGGCAGTCTTTGAGTTGCGCCGAACGTCCCCTTTAAGAGTTCCCCTTCAGCGAGTGCAGCGAGCTAGTGTCTGTCCGGTCTGGGAAGCAGAGGTAGGGAGTTTTGAAAGTCCTTTCTGTTCCTTTTTGGGATGCAGGTTCTCGGGCTAATAGCTGGTTTCTGGGGAGATAAGAGAGAGACGTTAGATTGGCGTGCGGAGTTAAAATGAAGCTCACTGGTGTGGGCGCCTCACACGGCTTATCTGGCCGCGGGCTAAGGACTTGCAGCTGGTGCTGATGAGACGCTGATGAGGCTTGCAGGTGCTCCCTCGTTGGTAGCCAGGGCAACGCTGATCTGAGATCGGGACGCTCGTCACACTATATATATATTATTTCTACAAGATTGTATTTAATATTATATATGTGACATAGATTCGACATCTCCTTACAATCTAATTACACTGGCATTTAACTTGCTTGCACATAGTGAATACACATTTACAGCCTACAGTGTCACAGCCCATACGCAAGCTCCAAAAAAAAAAAAAAAATGCAGTGCTCCTTTCCCGGCGCATCCAGTCTCCTGCCATCAACTGAACATGCCACAAATGACAATCCATTGCCCTTACAACGACAAACTCCACCACCCCCAACAAACTCACTCTATACTGGCCAGTATGTCACACCAACCCATGCATCTGGGCAGCCAGGCGCTGGGGCCTCAGGGCAAATACCACTAGTCTGCTTCGACGACAGCCCAGAGACAAGACCAGGTGTTCAGGTGGATAGGTATGTAGAGGCCTCTGTTTGCCCACGCGGTGACCATGGTTCCTCGGGAGCCATGCCAAGACAAGGCTCTACACATCATAGTTCCATTGAGATGCCAGTTGAACAGCAGTCACCAAGACTCTTTACACCTGCATCACCATATCTGCCCCAACCTAATAAGGCTGCCAGCATCAAATATTACAGGCCAGCACGTAACCAATGGGCAGGCCCTTCAAGTGTACTCCCCTGAAGCTATGTTTCCCATCACTCAAGGTCCAGACTATATTGGATCCACCCCACCGCCCCTGTGTACTAAGGAGTGGGTTCCCAGCATGGCTTTACATAGACCTCAGGTAGTGTTAGATCGGACAAGTGCTCCTCTTGAACAGTCTGCTCAACAAACAACAGTTCTCCCTCCCCTACTAAACCTGCATGTTGATGCTGTCTCTCAGGCCCCCCCTCCACCTACATTTGCTAGTCAACCGGCTCACCCACATGTGGTGCAGTTCAGGCCTCCTGCTCGAGTGGTCACCAACCAGTGCTTTCCAATGGCAGCCCATGGTGGTTTCATGCAAACTCATCAGGGGAAAAATGTTCAAGTCTTCACGGGAAATCCAGAATGTAGAATACTGGTGGAGGACTGGATTCGCAACTTGCAGTACCTCTTGGAGGCAATAGAGCTCCCAATGCACCTTTGCTTCTCCACTTTTGTGCGACACTTGGGTGGTGAAGCCTGAAATCTCATCCTTAACCTACCCTCCCATGATCAGACCCCTGAGAGAGCTTTCAAAGAATTGAAGGCTGAATACAGTGACACACGAGGCTCCTTAGACCCTCTGGCTGACTTCTATGAGCGGAGCCAAAATTCGGGGGAGTCTGTCTGTTCTTAAGCTATAGCACTGAACGCAAAGCTGCGGACAGTGTAGGAGAAGCAAAGAGGAGGTAAACCCTTCTTGGATCGAGATAGTAAACTAACCTGGCAGTTCATGAGGGGCCTTACTGATGAGGAGGTATACACAAGAATCGCTCCAATGGCACCCAGGCTCTTGAGCTTTAGAGAGCTGCAGGCAGAGCTCCGAAACTTTGCTAGAGAAACTAAGAAGTTCCAGTTGCAGAGTAAAGCAAAGAAAACATATGCTCAGGTGCATGTGACATCAGGAGGGGGTGGAAACACCAAAATGGATAGACCAAATATCAGAGTTGACAGAAATGGTTAAGAATTTAGCCCTCATTCAGGAAGAACAAATGACTAAGCTGTCCCAACTAGAAATGAGAATGGCCTCTCCATCCCTTGCCTCCCCATTAGCAGTGCAGCCAGCAAAGGGAAAAGCCAACCAGAGTCTAAGCTTTCGGTGTTACCAATGTGGAGAGCCAGGCCACACAGCCAGAGTGTGCCGAGCAGTGCTTCCAGACCCAAGCCCAGCTGAAGCCCAGCGCCCTAAGGCCCCTGTTGATGGGAGCATGCACTCTGCTCAAAATTTAAACGCATCCAGAGTGGTACACAGCTTTACTGAAGGTGGAGAGTGCCAAGCAAAGTGAGATGCATGACGTTGTGGGTCCTGCTGTTTACACTGGGCGTACAGTACACATCCCTGGTGGGAAAGAGATGGATTTAAGGTGTAGGGTCAAAAAAGGCCCTCAAAGGAAGACATATACAGCCCTTATAGAAGGCCATCCCTCCTTGCAGCTCCCGCAGGATGTCTTAGTTGCTAAAGTGCTTGCAAATGTAAAAAGAGGTTGTGCTCCAGTTAGAGTGATGAATCTTTCCCAGTGAGTCATTACAATCAAACGACACACAAGTCTGGCTAGTTTAGTCCTGGTGAACAAGGTGGTAGAGTTTCATGTTAAAAATCAGGGTGAAGCTGAGTACAGAGGGGCATGTCTCAGTGAAGCAGCGGTGGAAAGTGAGGACCAGCGTGATCTACTTAAGGATCTATGTGACAAGAATGCAGACGTGTTCTCCCAACATCCTATGGACTATGGTCACACTACTACAGTACAACATGAGATTCCCCTCAAGACAGCATTCAGCACTCCCATGGGGCTGTTTGAGGCCAATAGGATGCCTTTTGGGTTGTAAAATGCACCCTCCACATTTCAAAGATTGATGACCTCTTGTTTCTGTGATTTGGATTTCACCCATCTCCTTATTTACTTTGACGACATTATAATTTTCTCCAAGTCCTTTAAAGAACATCTCCAAGTCCTTGAAAGCTTAAGCCATCTAAGTGCCAGCTGGTGAGGAAGGAAGTGCAGTACTTGGGTCACATGGTGTCTGCAAAGGGCATCAGGACAGATCCAGATAAGATCAACAAGGTCAAGGATTGGGAGAGACCAACTAATCGGATGGAAGTGCTGCGGTTTTTGGGTTTCGCAGGTTACTATAGGAGGTATGTTAAAGGCTACTCCAACCTGGCTGCTCCCTTGTACCGCCTTACCTCTGGTGACCCTAGAAAGAAAAAAAGAGGAACCCATAAAAATCCAGTTCCAGACCAGCCATTTCTGTGGACTGCTGAATTTGAGGAGGCCTTTCAGTCTTTAAAAGAAAAGCTGATCAGTGCTCCAGTGCTTGGCTATACAGATTACAGTAAGTCCTTTCAGCTACAGACTGATGCCTCAGGAAGGGGGCTTGGTGCAGTTTTAGTACAGCTCCAAGATGGGGTGGAAAGGGTCATTGCATACACGAGCAGAGGCTTGAGCCCACCTGAGGTATCCGGCATACAAGCTTGAGTTTCTTGCTCTCAAGTGGGCAGAAACAGATAAGTTCCATTACCACCTCTATGGACGCAAGTTCTCCGTTCTGACAAATAATAATCCTCTGAAATAGGTAATGACCACAGCCAAACTTGATGCCACAGGTCAGAGGTGGGTCTCTCATCTGTCCATATTTGACTTTGACATCCAGTATCAGGATACAGGACAACTCCAACGCTGATGCACTCTCACGTATGTCAAATCAGGAGGTTACAGAAACCCTGCAGTCCTGCCCACAGCAGTTGAGGATGGGTGAACTGAGTCATGAGGGGGCACAAACCACCCAGGGCCCTGAGGAGGTCACAGGAGAGGACACCGCTGTAGCGGAGGAACTTGAAAATGGTCAGGAGACCAGGGAAGTGTATGTGGATGTGGTGATGGAAGCACTGCCTGGTATGACCTTACAAGAGCTTCGAGCAAGACAGAAGGAAGACAGAGTTATCAGTCCTATCCTCCATTTCAAGAGCAGGAACAACAAACCAAGTAACAGTGAGAGGATGAAAGTGGGAGCCCCTGGGCGTCTCCTTTTAAAAGAGTGGAGGAGGTTGGTGGTTAAAAAAGGGATCCTGTACCGCAGCATTAGAGACTGCCATAAAGGGGTGGTGGAGCAATTAATACTGCCTGAAAACCTCAGTGAAACCATCAAACTAGCCCTTCACAATGACTCAGGGCATCTGGGATTCGAGAAGACACTACAACTGATAAGTTAAAGATTTTACTGGCCAAGAATGTTCCAGGAAATCAAGGCTTGGTGTGAAAAGTGTGAGGGGTGCTGCCTAAGGAAAACTCCTACTGCCAATGTCAGGGCACCCCTTGTCAGTATCCATACCAGTGCACCCATGGAGCTGGTCTGTGTGGACTTCTTGATGTAGGAGAAGTCTAAGGGTGGTATAGAGAATGTGCTCATAGTTACAGACCACTTCTCCCGCTGCGCTCAGGCCTACCCCACCAGGGACCAAAAGGCAAGCACAGTAGCCAGGGTCTTGTGGAAGAATTTCTTCTGCCATTTTGGCTTCCCTGCAAGGTTACACGCTGATCAAGAGCACAATTTTGAAAGTACAATTGTAAAGGAGCAATGTAAGTGTACTGGTATCACTAAAACCTACACCACCACACCCTACCACCCCCAGGGAAACGGGACCACTGAAAGATTCAACCGGACTTTGATGAACATGCTGGGAACCCTAGAGCCTCACCTGCAGCCCAGATGGCACGAGCATGTGGCACACTCATATAACTGCTCGCAACATGATTCCACTGGCTATAGCCCATACTACCTTATGTTTGGCAGACATCCAAGGCTCCAAGTGGACCTCATCTTCAGCTTCCCCACAACCAACCAGCTGTGTGAGTATGTCCAGACCCTGCATGACTCCCTGCAGCAGGCCTATGCCCTGGCTAATCCGACATCTCAGCTGGCGAAAGAACAACAGTTCTATGTAAAAAAGTATTATGACAAAAGAGCAAAGAGTGAAGACTTCAGTCTGGGTGATAGAGTCTTAGTCAAAGTTTGTCATGTGGAGGGGAAGCAGAAGTTGGGAGACCGATGGGAGGCACAACCATATGTTGTGGTCAGGAAGCAACCAAGTTTGCCTGTTTATGTGGTGCGGCCAGAAGATGGGGGAGCAGAGAGAGTGCTTCACAGAAACCTTTTGACGCAGTGTATGTTCCTTCCTGTGGAACGAGACAACCGGGAGTGATGGTTCGGAGGAAAATCTAGGAGCCCTGATTGGAACAGATGATGATGAGAGGGAACAAATGAGCACAGAGGAGACCGACATGTGGACAGAAGAAACAAGTAACAGAGAGGGAGTGCTCATGACTGATACTGGTGCCCCCTCCATACAAGGGCCCAACCCTCCAAGGAGAAACCCAAGAAGAAATCAGCGTCCTCCACTTAAACTCTCACTTGAGACCCAAGTTGTGAAGATGGAGTGTGACCTACAAAAGATAGAAAGAGGGAGAAAGTTGTGGCACTAATAGTGTGCTGTGGAATAAACGGTCAAGCCACAATGCTGAACCCCTCTGTGTCTGCGTCTCCTCTCTACCACCACCCACGAACACACAAGCTACACAACGCAGAGTAGTAGTGGCGGTGCTAGAGGCCAGCAAGCACGCAGAGAGACCAGGAGGGCTACACTTACATGGGTAACATAACTAAAGATTTTGTTGGACAGATCTCCATCCCCCAACTCAGGATAGCTCGTGACCAGCCAACATTCCTCATGAG